>VWYP01027640.1:52326-83311 GCA_013400435.1 Pycnonotus jocosus | reverse complement strand
AGGACTCCTCTGAGGACGGGAAGTCCCGCGAGCTGGGATCCCCCTCTGGGGACGCGACATCCCTTCTCCCGGGATGGGACTCTCCCCGGGCATGGGACACCCTCGGCAGACGGGACGGGACCCTCCAGGGCCTGGGACCCCCTGCGAGGGGACACCCCCCTCCCACCCCGGAAAAGGACCCTCCTCTCCCCGGGACCAGACACCCCCTGGCTCGGGATCCCCCTCCTTGTGCCGGGGCTCCCGGGGGATGGCAATGGCCGTCCCGGTCCCCGTGCGCGTCTCACCGCTCTCCGGCGCTCCGCTGGCTCCGCTGCTCCCGCAGGACGCGCCGCTCCGCGCCCCGCGCTATATAGGGGCGGGGGGAGCCACGTGATGGGAGCGGGGCCGGGATCTGTCCGCGGTGCTGAACGGGGGGAGAGCCGGGGGGAGGGAGGGGACAGCCTGGGGAGCACGGCGGGGGGGACAGCCCGGGAGAACACCGGGGAGAGTCTGGGAGGGGGACACAGGTTCGTGAGCACGTGAGTCCGGCAGGTATGTGGGGTGGGGGGAGTGTTTTGGGGGCCCTGGGCGTGTATGGGTCATGCAGGAATGTGTGCGCAAGCGGACACAAATGTTTCGAGGCGAATTTCTCTATGTGTTGCGGGTTTGGGGGTTCGAGAGGTGAGGGGGAGCCAGGGTGACGGGAGGTGTGTGTGAGTTTCGTGAGTGTGCACCACAGACCCTCTGTGTGTGTTGGAGTGCCTGGGGGTGCAGCAGGACCCGCCAGCCAAGCCCCACACTCCCGCACTGCTCCGGGTGGTGTTTCCTGCCACCTGGGCCCTGGACACTCCTATCGAGCCCCCCGATTCTCTCAGGGCCAGATGTGCCCATGGCAGAGGGGCACACCGGGGCACACACTCGTGTACGGGCTCGGCCCGGAGCTCTGCAGCGTTTCACGTCGCTGGGAAAGTTTTCCCGATGGCTCCTTCGGCAGTTTGGTGAACGCAGCCCCGGCTGCTTCCCGGCTCCTCCCAGTGATCCCTTTGCTGCTATCACACAGATGAAAACTTCACTGCAGAAGCAAAATGCGCCTTTCACTGCCTACCTGCCGGAGCCTCCACTGCCTGGCCCTCGGAGCTCAGCAATTACTTCCTTCACCTTGCAGAAGCACTGCTGTCTCTAAAATTAAAATTCCCTCCTGAGGCACAAACTTAAGAGAAGGGGAAAAATCAAACCAGCCCACATTTGGTAGAACTTGGATGAATGGCAAGAACCCCTCCCATCCTCCTCCATGGCAAGAACTACATAAAAAAGAAAGCCTTTGCAGAGTTCTGAGGGTCATTGGAAAGGCCTCAGGAGGTCTCTGGGGGTGGCAAACCGGGTTGGGAGGCCCTAACACCCCCAGCTGCAGAATAACTGACAGCAGCAGGACAGCAAGCACTGGGTGGGCAGGAAGGGGGAGCAGCTGCCTCCTGCTGGCTTTGTGAGGTTTTAAAGTCCTTTTCTTCACTGAATCATCGAGATCCTCTCTCATTTCCAGTGCTGAGCCTGAGCCTGCCTTTCTCCCTATCCCCCCTGCCTGACCCCATGCTGTTCCCTACACTGGTACCAGTGCTGAGCCTGGCCCTGCTCCATTGCCAGGAGCACTGCCTGCAGCTCCCGGGGCATCCTCACACCTGCTGGGGGCTGAGGGCAAATGAGACTCCAAAATTCCATGAGGAGATGAAACCAGCTCCACCAGTGACTGGAGCCCAGCACAGGGACTGTGCTGCCTGGCTGTTCATGCGGGCTCCCAGAAGGGTTTTAAATTTTCTTGAAGTCGTGCCAGGACTTGGCAGGTCCAGGGGGTCCTGCTCAGCAATTTTGGCTGCTCCCCTGCATGTGGGGCTGCACTCGCTCTGAAAAACTCTTTCTACCCCATCTCCTGTGGCTGCTCTGCAGAAGCAGCACTTGGAAGGGTCAGAGGCTGCAGCAGGAGGGGCTGATGCCGAGAGCATCACTCAGGGGCCTTTGGGGGCCCTCCTGTCTCAGAAGAGTGAGCCCGTGGCTCTGGGCAGAGATTTCTGCTCCTGCACTGCCTCTGGCACGGCTGAGAGCTGGCACAGAGAGAGGCAGCTCAGTTCACCCCTTGCCCCCATGGCCTGCACTGTGGCTAGTAGTGTTTTAAACTGTTTATCTTTAGGATTAGTAATTTAATCATAGGAAAGACTGTGATTCCGACAAGTGTATCTTGCACTTGTGTTTTATTTAGGAAACTCAGGGTGAAAGATTAAAAATACCCTCTTTTTCCCCCCCCCTGCTCCCTTCATAAATTACTGACAAATCCAGCGCTGATGGGCCCTGTGCACTGCCTGGGGATTCATTATCATCACTTTCAGGGCTGTCACTCTCCTCCTGTAGTCAGGAATGTGAGGAGCGATGTGTTAATGATGCTTTCAGGGATGCCAAACTCACCCCTGGGCTGTGCTCACTGCACACAGAGGCACAGATCCGGGTGGGAGTCGGAGAGGCTCCTAATTAGGTGCTTTTGGTACTCGGAGCCTCCTGTCACATGAGCAGCACCTCACACGCGGCAGCTGCTGCATCGCCGGCCGTAGCAATTTCACCACCAAGGTGTGGCCGAGCTTCCAGCAGCTTCCCCTGAGGAACAAGTGGGATTTGCCGGCCACTTTCCTCCCTTCACTCCTTGGGGGCTGACATCCACTTTGGTCCTTCCCCATCCTGACAAACAGCCGTGCCAGGGTGCAGACGAAGCTCTGGTGCCCCCCTGCTCCCTGCTGTGCTTCTCCATGTGCTGGGTGGAGGCAGCCATGGGGTTGGTGGGGGTCGGTGCTGCCCGTCCTGCTCTGGAGAAGGCATCTCATGGGCTGACGAACCTGAGATTGACCCTGATGTTTCACCATTCTCAGGTTAGACAGTCCTCGAGGTGCCCCTCGTTGGGGCAGCTGCCGAACCCCCTGCCATGTGCCTTGTGCCTCACACCCTCTACCTGCCCAGATCTCCCAACCTCTGAAGAGTTTGGAGGAGAAAACAAAGAAGCAGCCCCTTGGCTCTGCTTTTATGGTGGGGTTGTCCGTGGGACCCACCCAAACCTCCTCACATTGCCCTGCATGTTCCCAGAGAATTGAGGAATTACAGAACAACTTGGGTTGGAAAAGCCCTCTAAGATCACCAAGCCCAACCATTCCCTCAGCATGGCCAAAACCATCACTAAACCATGTCCCCAGGTGCCACATCCACACTTTTTTAAAATCCCTTCAGGGATGGTGATCCCACTACTGCCCTGTACAGCCTGTTCCAGTGCTGGAGAACTCTTTTGATGAAGAAGTTTTCCCTAATATCCAACATAAACCCTTCCCAGGTGCAATTTGAGGTGCTTTCCTCTCATCCTGTCACTTGTTACCTGGGAGAAGACACCACCCCACCTCGCTACACCCTCCTTTCAGGGAGTTGAAGGAAAAATTAATGTTAAAAGCTTATCAATCAAAATGAATGAACTTGGTATGAAATTGAAGGGAAGGGTTTTCCCACTGACAAGCTCCATGCAAGAAGTGAGCGAGCCTGAAAAGCTGTCACAAAAATCACAGTGAAAGGAATCTGTGATCTGTTTTCAGTCCCTTCCTGGATTTCTTTCTTTGTTTGGGTCCCAACACCCTCCCACTTCTGTGGTGAGGACTGAGCCAGATGCATCTCTGAGTATTCCACACACAGCCAAGACTGTTCAGTGGAGGGACTCTGAATTTCCTTCAGAGAAAAGGAGGAAAAATCTTTCTGACAGGAGCAAGAGAATTGTGGAACCACTGCCCAGCTTTACCTTCTCCAATACCGCCACTGGAAATCTGAGCAGCTTTGGGGGATTTTAAGGTTTGTACTATGGGCTTGCAAAGATGAAAAAGAAGAGGAAAAAGCCAAATTAGAATTAGTTTTTCCAAGCAAGGTGAAGTTTTAGTAAGCTTGGTACAGAGAATAAAGTAGGGCAGAATCCTCTCAATTGGCCCGAAGAATAACAGTGGAAAACGCTTCCAAAAATAATCAGAAATAATTTGCAGAAGGAAGAAAGAGAAGGTGCAGAGCAGTGCCTGCCTTACCTGTGAACCCAGGAGCAGTTTCCCTGCACCGCTGCCAGCCCCAGCCCCTCTGGCCTGCTCTCCTCCCCCTGCCACCCCCATGCTGTCTTTTATGGCCTTTCTTGTCACCCGGCTGAGCCGAGCTGGGCCACAGCGAGCTGCCACGTTCTCTGCTGGCTTCCTGTTTGCTCATCGAGCGGCTGCGGTAAAATTTCCATTACACGCTGGACAGGCAGGGTGGTGGAGACGAGTGAGGCAAAGAATGAAACCCCAACACTGCTCTGTGTTTTAGTGGTTCTTTCAACTCTTTTGAAAATGAGAAAGTGCTGTTACATGGAGACAGAGGTGAGAAGGGATGCCCTGGCTGTGGGAACTGCAGACCATTCTCCAGTCTCGGTCCAGCTGCTCTGGGTTCCCCCTCCCTGTCCCCAAGGGGATAGAGCAGGATAGAACCTGCTTTTCAGTTCAACAAGAAGATCCTTCTCCCTAGCCCCCAACCCCCCAAAAATGTCACCCAAATGCTGCCTCACTGAATGGAGCCACAAGACAAAGCTCTGTCCTGCTCTGATCAGAGGCTGTGGGGCTGTCTGCATCCCCCTTCGCCCTGCCTCAGCCAGCAGATCTTCCAGCAAAGCATAACCCCGAGAGGAAAGATCTGGAGGAGAGCAATTTATTTCAATCTTTCATTTATCCTCAGTGTGTGCAGAAGAGCCGTTTTTGCTGTGAAATAGAGGAGGGCAAAGGAAAAGGAGGAAAACTGCCTGCCAAGAAAATATGGAACCTGTCAAAGGGTTCAGACCCATTTGTAGCAGTGTCTCTTGGTCTGAAGGGGAAAGACCCCATGGCTGGAATGAGATGAACTTTAAAGTCTCTTCCGGCTCCTTGTGGGATTCTATGATTCAACAAACGCAAATTGAAGATTCACTGCGATGAGCAGGGACATCTTCCACTATGACAGGTTGCTCCAAGCTCTGACCAACCCGGCCATGAACACTTCCAGGTATGGGATAGCCACGTCTTCTCTGGGCAGCCTGTGCTAGGGCCTTGCCACTCTGACAAGGAAGAATTTCTTCCCAACGTCCAATCTAACCCTTCCCTCTGTAATTTTGGAGCCATTCTCCCTTATCCTGTCATCTCACACACTTGTTCAAAGGTATTGAGGTCAAATAAAGTCTTCTAAATATCTTTGATGTTTCTAAATGCCTCTGTGGTGAGTGAGCTTGGCCAGGGATCACTCTAAGCAGCAGATGACTTAGATGAGTTTGATTTAAGGTGCTGCTGAAAAAGTTTCCAGTGGCACCGGGTAAAAACCTTCATGCATGGCCTGTCGGATATATCGGCTGATCGCTGTGCACAACACTGCTCATTTAACAGCTTCAAAATACCCCATTTTTCACCACTGTTTTGATATTGACTTCTGAAAACCCACCTCTGCTAACCGAGTAGAGTGTTTGATGCCAACTCCGACGAATCTTCTTGTTTATAATACATGGAAATTCAGCATTTTCCTAACAATTGGCCAAGATTGTGCCCTGCAGAGCCATGGGCTGGACATGCCAGGTGTTGAAGGTCTGGAAGGCTGACACATTGCTCACCCAGAGCAGGTCCAGGAGGTGACCCTGACAGCACAGCCCACTCCTGCAATGAATTGCCGAGTTCTCAGATGAGTACTGGGGCCAGCACACAGGTTTCAGCCCATAAGATCTGTGTCTTTCTGTACAAATAGAAATCAAATGGGTAGCAAATTCAAAAGGAAATTGAATCTTTCTTCTGACCCATTGTTACCTTGGCTCATTTCCAGCCCCAAAAAGCCCACAAGAGGGGCAGCCCCCAGCACTGGAGCTCTGCATACTTCAGGCAATGAGACATTCCATCTATATCAGAGAAAATCGAGCCCATCTGCTGCAGAAAGAGAAAACACAACCTGAAAGTCCTCGTCTCAGGTGCTCCTGCCTCGAAATGACTGTGGTTGCTCTTTGATGGTCAAGCAGACATTGTTCGCCTTTTTTTTTCTGTTGGCTTTTTTTCTGTTGGCTTTTTTTTTTTAAACCGCTTGGATCTATTTTTAGTGATGAGGGGATGGTGCTCAAGAGGCTCTGCCATGGGTCAGATCAGTGGGGGTTTGGGTCACTCTGGATGCCAGGCAGAGCATCCAGGAGGCACAGCTGGTCCTGGTGGTCCTGCCATGGGCAGTGGGACCCCAGAGATGGTGGGGGGCTGCAGGCACTGCTGAGAGCAGGGGTCCCACATAGGGGGTTTGGGATTTTGGTGATGGCAGGAGGATGAAGGCACTGCCAGAAGCGGGGGGCCTGCCACGGGAGGTGGAACCCCAGTGATAAGCAGGGGGCTGCAACTGAGCCCACAGGCACCTTGTGATAGCAATAAATCAAATACTTTTGGTTTTGAGTTTTTTTTTTTGGTCTGATTTAATGAGACACCTGGAAGTGTGGTTTGCAATGAGAAAAAAAGGTTCCTTTTCAAGGTTCCTTTTCTCCAGTGTCTCCATGTTGTGGAGGAGGCATTAGGGAGTGTCGTCATGTGCCACATGCTCCTGGCTGGGCTGGTCAACAGCAGGTGGGAGCTGGAGCAGTGCCTGTCCTAGTCAGGGTCTGCTCAGCGCTGGGCTCAGCCATGCTCAAACCCCACCACTTTTGCCTTTTTACAGCTTGAAAACATGGTGTGACCCAGGCGGGGCGGTTTGGGCTGGTGAACAGACCTGCTGCATCCCCCCCCCGCTGCAGTAACACAGCCTGGTGGCCGGGGCTGCTCAGAAAGCCTTAGATCGCTATCTTGGCAAGAAAAGAGTGGTTTTTGTTTTGTTCCACCACCCCAGCCCATGGCCAGCATGGCCTCAGAGCCTCCGGCTGAGGGGGCAGTGAGGCACAGGCAGAGGGGAGGGAAGGAGCCGCCTGCCGCCCACGCAGTGTTTCCGACGTGGCGTTTGCTACCAGCAGTTTGTCACAAACAAAAGAAATTCTGTCTTGCAGCCCTGAAACTAAATTTGGTCTGATGGGGCCGGTAATGGTGGTGTGAGGGAGAGGAACGTGGCGGGCTGGCAGGGAGGGTGAGGGATCCAAGATGGCGCTGTGGCGTGAGGGCAATGGAGGCAGCGGGGGCGGAAGTCACCAGAAACAGCGTTTGAGGATGAATCAGCAGCCATGGCTGCCTTAAGCAGGAGCAATGTGGGAGGAGAGGGGATGACTCCATATATCCCAGTGGCAGGAGCAGCCCACAGGGTGGGAAGGGAGGTGATGGCTCCTGTTTGCCAATGGCAGGAGCAGCTGCCCAGCGGGAGCTGCTGGCATGGGCACGGGGATGGTTTGCTGAAGCAAAATAATCACAGAAGCATAGAATATACTGAATTGACCCATGGAATATGCTGAAGGGACCCATCAGGATCATTGAGTCCAACTGCTGGCCATGCACAGGATACAAAGTCACACCATGTGCACAGGAGCCTCATCCAAATACTTCTCGAATTCAGACAGACTGGGTAGTGCAGATTCTGAGTAAAAATGAGGCTCTATTGGGGAAAGTGCAGATCTGAGGCAAAACAGGTATCTGCTATGGAAAAATGGCGACTCCACCACTGCCCTGAGCTGCCTGTTCCAGCGTCTGAGCATCCTTTCGGTGAAGAAATTTTCCATAATATCCATTCTAAACCTCCCCTGGCACAATTGTTTCCTCTTGTCCTGTCGCATGTTACCTGAAGGCAGACACCAACAGTGCTGGGGGAGAGGAGGTGCTTTGTCCCCCAGAGTAAGTAAGTGACATGTGGATATCCCATCCCTGGAAGCATTCAAGGCTAGGTTGGGTGGGGCTTGGAGCAGCCTGGTCTAGTGAAGATGTCCCTGTCCATGGACCAGGTGACCCATGCCTGCTGACCTGCTGCTCCAGCCTAAACCCCTCATGCCTGCCTATCCTCCCGTGTTCGTGCTCATGAGCTCTCCTTCCACCCACACAGGGAACTATTTTTAGCAGACACTAATCAAGTGTCAGTGTTGGCTCTGAGCGTGGCTTTCAATGGAGGGCTCCTTCTTTCACCAAGTGCTGGCAGGAACTCGGGTGTGTGTTTTCTTTTAAATCTAGTTGAGAATTTGCACAATGTACCGCAGAGCAGTGGCGGTTATTTTGGGCTTGTCACACCCAAGCCCACACTGAGTGATCACCAGGTGACTCTCCATTTTGGTGAGGGCTTGGCAGAGCATCCCCCTCCCAATCCTGCACTGCCAGCAGCACCTGCTTGCCTTGCCTGACCCCTCAGGAGCCGGCTCCAGGCCAGGGACACCCAGACAAGAGGTAGGTTTGCTCCTCTTGGGATGTTTATCTCCTGCACAAAGGTGTTGGGTTGGTACTTTGAATCCTGCAGGAAGGGAAAATGCTCCATGTTCAGCCCTGGAAGTCACAGCCTCCTCTGGCTGAACCCCTCTCATGTGGTGCCAGCTCCCCTTCCAGTGAGGTCATCGTGCTCTGTTCAGTGTGTCCTGGGTCAGATACGGGACCTGCTCCTCACCACGTCTTGAGCAGCTCTGATTCAGCAAGAGCTGGGGCTGGGGTGAGCTCTGTTTCACTTTGGCTGCTGAACTCAAAACAGGCACTTGGTGCTTCTTCAGCTGAGGTGTGACATGATCTGAGCTGAACTCCACAGAGTCGCCTCAGTTAGATGTTATCCTTGTTATCCACAAGGATCATTGAGCCAGTTCCTGGCCCTGCACAGGACACCCCAACAATCCCATCATGTGCCTGACTGAGAGTGTTGTCCATATGCTCCTTGAACTCTGGCAGCCTTGGGACTCTGACCACTGCCCTGGGGAGCTTATTTTACTGCCCAAGACCCTCTGGGAGAACCTTTTCCTAACATCCAACCTAAAACACCCCATGACACAGCTCCAGATGGTCCTGCCCCTGGTATACATAGAGATAAGTGTCTGCCCCTCCACCTCCCTCAGGAGAAAGTTGCAGACCCTGACAGTTTCTCCCCTCAGTCTCCTCCAGGCTGAGCAAGCCAAGTGACCCCAGCTGCTCCTTGTATGGCTTTCCCTTGTCTAGCTGTGCTTGTGTAGCTCCTTTTGATGCTCTGTAACAGCTTTGGTTTCCCTTCAGGCAGGAGGAACGGACTCTACTCTAGCACCAAGTTTTTGTTTGGATTGAGGGTGTGGTATTCCTAACCTCCCACCACTGCTCATAGTGTCTCCCCTCCCAGGAATGTAGTCTTGAAGGGTCACAAATCCTTCTAGGCACCCACGGGAAGTGACAGAAAAAGGACATGCTCCATTCAAGAAAACCAGAGAAAAAATTTATTATTGTCCTTTATAAAATATCTCCAATAAGTTATATAGGCAAATATTTAAATTAAAATAAATTAACTCCGCTCTATGCTGGGACACGCGACTGTCCATAAAGTCAAACTAGGATTTATGTTTCTCTGAAAAAATATGCCTTAGATCTCCAATGTAAGATTTGAAAAAAATATCTATGCTTGGTGAGAGGAAGGAGAAATCTGCACTGGACAGAGGGGTTAAGGTGCGGTGCTGAAGCTGCCTGGTGCCAATGGCACCTCCACATCCAGCTAAGTGCTCAGAGCATCCTCGTCATCGCTCCAGTCAGGAGGAGCATCCGTCCCAAAGTATCGATCACCAAAATTCCCTGTGGGGAGAGAGAAAGTCAGAGTGCAGCACTGTGGGAGCCTTGGGACCCATCCTCCTGCCTGTCCTCATCACAGCAGGCAAGGGGACCAGAGCAGGTTTATCTGACAGCTTGAACAGCAAGAGAACTTGGAATGGCAGCAGAACTGGAGCAGCCTGTAGGCTGGTTTGACACCCGGTGGAAGGTGTTTCCTGGCACAGTAGAGGTGAGGACAGAACACAGCAAGCTTATTTTGGGTGAACTTGTGGAAGGTGGCATTTTAGGGAATGAGGTGGGCACAGGGCTGCTCCAGCTGTCCCAGCCTGACTTCTCTGCCTGGGGCTGGAGGAGGCTCATGGCATGGAGAATGGCTCCTGCTGCTGACAAAGGTGATGGCTGCCCCACAGCCCTCAGAATCAGCACGGAGATCCTGACACCCACCCAGCAGCAGGACCTAGGAGAGGCACTGGGGCTCTGGGTAATGTAAGGCCAGACCTAAACTGCTGCTGACAACCAGGGCTTCATGTCTTCTCCCTACTAGAAGCACTAAAAATCCCCTCACCACAGGTCATTCCTACCGAGGCACTCACCGATGCCGGGGATTATCCGAAAGAGGTCATTCACCTTCTTGTCCACAGCTGTGGTGATGATCTTCACCCGGGGGAACGCATAGGCGACTGAGTGGACACCCATCTCTGCCATGAGCAGGGAGAGCAGGAAGATCTTGTCCTCTGGGACATCATGATCCTACAGAAAATGCACAGGGAAAGCTCAGGGTGAGTTACCCCAGAGCCCTGACACCCTCCTTCCCGCAGAGGAGCCCATTCCAGGCACATCCTCTCAGCATGGCTGTGGCTGGTGCTTTGCAGGGTGCTCCAGAGCTGACTCCCTGCCCAACCCATCCGTACCAGCAGCACCCTCACTGCCATCATGGCTGCAGCACCCGTGGAGACTGTGCAGTCCATCAGGATGACGTGGTCTTCGCTGATGTCCTTCGGCAGCCGCAGGTAGTGGAGCTGGGTGGAGGAAAGAGAGAGCTGCTCAGAGGCTGCAGGAAAATGGATTAACCTGAGCCCTCTGAGGAGTGAAGGATTCCTCCTGCCTCTGCCCCTGGGACCCTGGCTGTCAGCTCAGAGCCAGCACAAACACTCGGCAGCAAACCAGCCCCTGTGTGTGCACAAGCCCGCTGGCAAAACCCACTCGAGCAGCTTTCAAAGCACTCAACCCCTGCCAAGACAAACCAACCCCTGGCTCGCCGAAGGGCTGCCAGGAAACACCTGAGCCACGCCCCCACCCTGCGCTCAGGGTTAAACACCAGGAGATGTCCTCAGCGGCCCCGGCTTTACCTCCGGCTCGCCGGTGTTGCAGTTGGTCTGGATGAGGATGGTGCCGATGCGGACGTCCTTGCACACCGCGCGCAGCGCCGGCTCCATGGTCTCTCCCGCTCGCAGGATGGACACGCCGGTGATCTGCAGCACACGGCCCGGTGGTTGCATGGTTTAGGAGCTGCCACCACCCCACAGTGAGTCTCAGCAGCAAGGGACTCTAAGGGGCAACCCAAAAGCACGACCCTTCCAAGAGGGCTGAGCCACTCCCAGTCCACCCTCAGTGACATTGCTGATGGCAAACTTGGTCACCGACCTGCCTTTCCTGGAGGTACAGGGTGTCATACTCATGACAGCAGGCACCAAACCCAGCCTGATGGCAGCCAGGGCTTCCAGTGCTCCCCCACGGGGCAGGTCTCAACAGTGCTCTGGCTTCCACTTACTTGCTTCCCGCTGTATGTCCTCCCTTCGTAGTCATGTCCCTGAGGGGTCTGGACTGTGCAACTCTACAACAAACATGTGAGAAGAGTTACCAGGGGCTCTGATGCAGCTCTCACAGGAGTCCTGGAGCCAGCCAGCTGCAGGGATTAGACCCTTGGACACTAAGGCTGGACAAAGAGTTGTCACCAGGGCCACAGCATTGCTCCATAGCCTTGGGGAGTCCTGGCACCCTTTAATCTGAGGGTTGAAAGGACTTGTCCATGGGGAAAGTTGGAGCAGCAGCACCAGGACTGTCCTGGCTCCCCAGCAGTTGAGGGTGAGGAATCAGAGAGGAAACCCAGCATCTACAGCCTTGAACCCACCTGGAATGGGAGCAGGGAGAGCGCGTGCTCAATCAGCAACCGCATCAACCTTTTGGAGTAGAAAATGAACTCGTCTCTGCTGGTCTCCTTGTTTCTAGAGGGGAGGGAAAGGCAATGTCAGCTCTGAACCAAAATGTGTCCCAGGAGATGATGGCAGAGGTCTGGAAGTCCCTGCTCCTTCCTGGTTCTTGTTTGCACCATCTGAGCCTGAAACTGTGGTGTCTGTTTCATGGTAAAAAGCAAAAAAATTCTTGGCAAGATCACTGAGCAGTAACTGCACAGCTCCTCTATGCAGGGGCCACCACCATCTGCCCTGTCTTGTGTCTCCAAGCCATACAGACAGGCAAAAGTGGGATTGGGAAGCCCAAAGACAGGCCAGCCCATCCCATCTGAGCCCCATCCCACCCCAGGAGCCACAGCAGGGGCTTTACCTGATGATGGTGTGCATGCCCCTCACCTGAGGGGTGCTCTTCAGCACACTGAGGGTCTGAGGAAGGGGATGGCACTGGTGGGCAGAGGCCAGGGCAGCCCTGAAAACCAAACACATGGTCAGAAAGTCTGGGGAAGGCTGCCCGAAGGCTGGAGCACAGCACACGGCCAGAGCCATCCTCCCAGATGTCACCTCACACTGCAAACACACACAGAGGCCATCCAGCTGAGCTGAGGGAGCAGCCAGCCCTGCCTGGTCCCTGTCATGGCAAAGGGACCTGCATCCACAAACCAGGGCCACTGGAGTTAGGGAGATCTTGCAGCTCAAGGACCTGCCCTTCCTTCTGGGCAACTGACCCAGGTTCATGGAACGGTTTGGGTTGGAAAGGACTTTAAAGACCATCTTGTTCCAGCTCTGTGCCATGGGCAGGGACCCCTTCCACTAGACCAGGTTAATCCAAGCCTCATCCAACCTGGCCTCGAACATTTCCAGAGAAGGGGCAGCCACAGTTTCTCTGAAGGTGGCTGGCCCATCCTGGTTTCCACTGTTTGGGAAGAAAGTAGAAAATAAAATCAAAACCTTCTCCTATTGCAGCATCTTATCTGTTGATGGATCTTGGACTCATGGGGTGAGGAGGGGCTGTTGTGGTTGTCTGTGACCTACAAGTGCCAGATGTCACCAGGAATTGGACAGGCAGCCAGGTTGGCAGCGCAGGCACATTATCTGGAGTGTGACTATTTTAGAGACCACCTGGCCCATTCCAAATTGGGAACAGCTTCAAGACTTTATGGCTGGACAGGACTGGCTCTGTGTGACTCATTCCATATAACGAATAGGGCTGGGAGCTATTCTGGGATCAAGGGAACACCATTCACAGGGAAGTGCACAATGGAGCCCCATTAGTCACTTCTCCCTGTGAGAGTGGCAGTAATGAGAAGAAGGTCACATCTGGCTTCCACAAAGCTGGGCAGGATGGACAAGCAACTTTGTCTGGGAGGAGGGCTGGGGTTGGAAAGTCACACATCAGATCACACACGTGCCAGTGGCTGCATCCAGCAAAAAACACAGAGATGCTGGGGAGGCAGAGAGCAAATGAAAGCACTGCATGATTAAGATTTCAAATCAAGCAGAAACCTGGATTAATGGCACACAGAGGCACGCAAGCAGAGAGGAAGACAGAGAAGATGGATAGGCATGGAGGAGGGCAGAGCTTGAGGCCTCCATCCACACAGCCATCTCCTGGTCTTGGCCAACCAACACCAACGAGACATTCCCAAGGCCTGTGGGTACTTAAGGGCTCCTTTTTGCTTTACCAGCTCCAGTCCTGTGTAGCAGCCAAGAGCCCCCATGCAGGGAATGCTCCAGAGAGCCAGGACAGCTGGCAGCCATGCAGAGAGCACGGATGGGTTGTGGATCCCTCGTGGGCTTGCCTGCTGTGTGCAGACTGCATTGCTGGTTTGGGACAGGAGCCCTCAAGGCCCTGGCCCTGCTGTCAGTGAAGCGAGCTCACTCTGTTAGTCGCTGCCCCGCGGGTTAGAAGCCCTCAGAGATGCTCCCGTGCCAGGGCCGTGCTGCTGGCAGCACCCACGGCTCTGTCCCCACAGCCCTCCCTTCCCTGCTCCTGCCACAGCTGGCCTGGGGACAGATCCTGGAGGCACAGCCCTGCCTAAACCCCTCTCAGGCCCTAGGATGCCAACACATGGGGTGGTGAGGGCATGAGCCCTGCCTTGGGCAGGTGCTGGTGCTGGTGTGAGGGCTGCCAGCTCACCTGCTTTATGGGGCAGAGATGGGCCCCCAACACAGAGCACACACACATGGCCTTGGCTGGGTTTGCCCAGGTGACAAACTGCTGTTGCCTAAACCAGAGGAGCTGTTTGGGTCATCTCCCACCACTACAGCTCACCAAGGAGCACAGGACTGAGCTTGCCACTGGCACTTTTCCCCTCCACCACTGCCAGGTCCATGTCACAGCATCCCACCATGCCAGTGGAATGGGCAGCCCCTCTCCTGTCATGATGTGACCTGACTCCTGCTCCCTGCCACAGATGCCAAGGGTCTTCCAACCTCCATGAGCACTGGGAACACCTCCCCAGCATCCCAAGCTGTCAACAGACCCCCAAGGAACACTGTCAGCATTCTGTCACCAAGTTTTCCACACCTTCCTTTGATACCCTTGCATGTGGGGACTGGGAGGTCTGGATACCACCCTGCTTGGAAGCCACTCAGTGTTGTGGGGGTATCTCCATGGTGCTTTCTGGGGAAACAGGTCCCATTTTTGGGATAAAGCTTCTCTTTCAAGTGCCCCCACCTCTGTGTGGCCCACACAGCCCCAGCAAAGCGGGACCCCATGAGCTGTCTGCCCCAGGATCCCCTGCCCGGGTTAGTGAGGCGGCTCACCCTGCACAGCCCTGGCCCACTCCCCGGGGTTAGTGTCACAACCAAAACACTGCCAAAAGCATTTGTCTCCTCACATATCCCAGCGCAGCTTCCTCTGGTCACCCGGTGGGAGGGATGTTCAGGGTAGACAAGACAGGAGACACGAGAGTTTAAGAGGAGAGGGACAAACATGACATGAAACAGAGGAGAAAGCACTGTCATTAGTCAGAGGGGGGAAAATCCCCTAATTGATCAACGGCTCTTGGACATGCCTGGTGCCTGGGCCATCACGGTGCAGACCCAGCACTCCTCCCTTGGTGACCAAGTCATGTCACCACTGCTCTCCACAGCACTGGCTTCACTGCTGGCTCCATGAGGGAAAAGAACTGTCTGCTCTTACTGTCCTGGAGCCACAGCAGGGACACTGTCCCACCTCCGTCCTAGGTAGTGCCACATTACAACTCTTGGTGGCTCTTGGGAGTTTGGAGGGATGTAGAACCATAGAATGGTAGAATGGTTTAGATGAGAAGGAACCTTAAAGATCAGCTCACTCCACCCTCCCACCTTCCACTAGACCAGGTTGTTCCAAGCCCCATCCAACCTAGTATTCAACACTTCCAGGGCTCATGCTGAGCCCCCACCCAGGGCCCCGCTGCAATCTCAGAGCAAGTGTAGGCACTCAAGGCCAAAAACCTTTGTCCAGCCTAAAAATCCTTCATCCAACCTGCCCTGCTCCCAGGCAAACTGCTTGAGAGCTCATGGGGGTGTCCCTCTCCTGCTCAATGATGAGCTGCTCAAGCCTTGAAGAACATGGAAGGCAAAGAGCACTGGAAACATGGAGAGAAACCTGGCTCTGAACAGAACATCACCTGCAGGGAAGACTTCCCTTCCCCTGGGCTCACCTGGACCTGCCCTGGGCTCACTGTGACTGGAGAGGGAAGAGCTCAGCCCTTCCAAGAGCCATCCACCATGTCACCTCTGCCCATTCTGGGGGGGAAGCAGGGAGCGTGAGGCCTCCTGTCTCTCCCTGCCAAGACAGGACTGTGACGGAACATCCAGACAGGCAGCCACGAGCACGTCAAGAAAACGTCTTATTTTGGAAACTTATTTTTTCCCCCCTGAGAACAAAGGCTTTAAAAGGGAAAAAAATGGAAAGAAGAAGAAAGAGAGAGAGAGAGAGAAAGGGGTGACCATCTCCCAGGAAGGCTTCAGGGAGCATCCTTGGCTCTTTGTGGAACATGCTATCGAGCAGGAAGCAGACAAGAGACATCCAGCTACAAAGGAGATGATGCAGTCAAGGCATTTCAAACACGTACACGGCTGCCTTTCAGGGCTGACATTTCAAACAAGGGCTATTAAACTGCGCCACGGGTTGATATTTAAAGACACAATTGGCAAAGGGCACGCCAAGCTGATCGGGACCTTGGGGGTGGGGAATATTGATTGGTGAGGGGAATCAGCGCTGGCTCCAGGAGCGGGGCTGGATGCTGAGAGCGTGGCAGGAGGGATGGAGAACAGGCTGGGCTGGGAGCACTGTGCCTCAGCATGGGCTGGCTGCTCCAGCTCCTGCTGCCAGGCTCCAGGAGGAATACCCACCTGGGAGTGCTGGCATGGAACCACATCTCCAGCATGAGCACGGTCAAACGTGGGGGAAGCTGGACAAGAAACATCCTAAGAATGCTAAGGTCCAGCCTGTGCTCTGAGGGAATAACTGGGAAGGCAAGCATACTCCTCTGAGCCAGTGGTTTCAGAATGGAAACAAGCCTTGCACGTCCAAGGAAGGCACCACTTGCTTTAAACCCCCCAGAATTCATGGGGAAAGGCACTCCCTACATGTCCCAGCCAGTTGTGTGGCCAGGAGAGGCAGCCCTGGAGCACAAGGACCTCAGGGACGCCTCAGACTGGGCCAGATCTGAACACTCAGGTTTCATCCTACCAGCACAAAGCCCTCCCTGTGTTCCTACCACTGCCAAACAGCAGTGATTTCAGAACAACTGTGACATTTAATGAAGCCATTCCAGACAAGAGGATGGGCAATTGTTTGTGATGAAAAGCCCATCTCACTCGATGTGACTCTCCACCCACCCCACTCCTCTTGCAGAGAGACAGCAGGGCTGGGGGAAACCACAGCAGCATAAAGCACTGGGGCTCCAGCAACAGATTTGGGTTTTTGCAGGACTTTTTTTCCCAGATTTTCTGTCAAGGGCATAAATGGAAACCTTAAACAGAACATAAAACTACTTGTGGATGTGGTGATCATGGAGGTGTTTCCAGAGGTCAGAGTTAACTTTCCGAACTTGCTATCATAAAACTTCTATGGATATATTAAATACCCCATTTTTAACTGCAGAAGAAGATCACCTGTGCTGAGCAACGCTTTGATTAAGGAGGAGAAAGGAAATTTTATGTGTATAAGTATCTATCTATCTATCTATCTCTATATACACATACATATTTGCACATATATTAGTCTTCTCTCTAATGTTATTCCTGCCATTTTTAAAGCAACAGATTTCTCTTCATACTAAAGAGCACTTTCCCACCTGGACCTCCAGACACAGAGGGAAGCTTACGTGTCTGTATGGAAATGTCAGGCCCCAGGGTGTTAAACAAGCCAGGGGAAATAAAATAAAACATCCACTTGTCTAGTCTAGGAAATGACTGGCTGAGGTAGAAATAAGTAAAGCAGAGCCTTTTCCCTGTTCATCTCAGTTATTTTAAAAGCTTATTGTATGCCAAACATAATTTCTTAAGGTTACTTGAGTATCTCCATGCAATGATGGAGCTCTAAATGGAAACCCATCTTCAGTAATGCATTCCCTCTGCTCCCTACAAGAATACTTGAAAGCCTAGGTGGCTTCTTAATGGAAGCAAGAGAGCCAAAGTCCCATCTGGGGCCCCCCACTGAAGAGGTTAACTAAATCAACATCTATGTGATAGCATCTACCTGCAGATACAGAGAAATTAGAAATCCTGCTGGAATTAGGCAGCAGGATTTTCTCAGTCCTCCAGAAATGGTTCTGCATCCTCCAGAAGCTGTGGGAAACTTGGCACCTCTGGCCATGTGAAGCTGCTACGCTCCTTTGGGTGCCACCAGACAGAGGGGTCCAGGGCTCCCACCACCCTCAAGATCACAGACTGGTTTGGGCTGGGAGGGAACTGAAAGACCATCTTATTCCAACCCCCTGCCATGGGCAGGGACACCTTACACTATCCCAGGCTGCTCCAAGCCCTGTTCAACCTGACCTTGAACATCTCCAGGGATAGGACAGCTACAGCTTCTCTGGACAACCTGTGCCAGGGCCTCCTCACCATCACAGGGAAGAATTTCTTCCTATTATCCAATCTAAATTTCTCCTTCAGTTTAAAATTGTTCCCGCTCATCCTATCACTTTCTTCCCATTTAAAAAGCCACTCTCCACCCTTTTTTCAAGATGCTCCGACTAATCTAATAATTGATGTTTAATGATCTTTAATCATCAGGGATGGAGAGCGGCTCTGAAAATCGTTCAATTTAGAGGATGAAGAGAAATAAAAGAGAATCTCAGGATGCAAAGCCTCCTCTCCTACAGAGACTGGGGATCCCCAGGTACAAACCTGGCCCTGGCCCAGCTTCAGGGGTCTGTGCTCGAGCTGGCAGTACCTCCCTGGGGAGCAACCCTGTCCCTGCCATCCCGAAGCCAAGGGCAAGGTGGCCTTTTGTCACCGTGGAGGTGACAGGGCCGTGTGCTCCGCGAGCTGCCGGTCCCGCCGTGGGTCGGGGTGAGGCCAAGCAGTGCCTGGCATTGGAAATGCCTGGGCTGCACAGACAGGACAGAGTGAGGGCTCTTACCTGACACTGAGTTCACGCTGCGGCAGCAACACAAAGACACAATGCAACCGGTATTAAGCATTGTCAACACCAGGGTCGTTTCAAGATAAAAAAAAAGGAAAAACAGGAGTATTTTCCTGAATTCACATGCAGCCTTTTGCCCTTCTTCCCCTCCCCAGGTCAATGAAAGCCCTCCCCAAGCCAACCCCTTGCCTGGCTCACAGTGGCACCCTGGTAGTGCTGGGTTTGTTGTGATATTCCCTGGCTGGAGCCCAGGAGCTGGGGGAAACAGCCATTCCCCTTTCCTGGACTCTGCCTCAGGGCTGGGTGCCCTTCTCAGCCTGGCACTAGCAAAGATGCTGAGGCTTCGATCCTTCCTCCTGTGACCGAGGGTTTAGAAACCACCTTCCCAACCAGAGTTTAGTGCTGGGAATTCAGGCAGCCAGGTACTCCAGGAGGAGGAACCTGCCAAGACACCTTTGCCAAGGGCAGTCCCTCCTGAGCAGGCATGGAAAGCTGGATGTCAAGGCATGCCAGCTCCCATCCCAGGGCTGAGCAGCTCCTGCCACATGGGAGCTCCAAAAGAGCCTTGAAAGAATCAAGCCTTTTACTTTCCAGTGCACCTATCTCCAGGTCACAGTACCTGCACTTCCCAGGACATCATTCTGAGCATTTCCACGACTGAAACATCACCAAAGCTATGACTGTGGGGTGAGAGGAGACTGTGCTCCTTGGGGACAGCAGCACAAAATGCCTTCAGTTCATTGCAGGGTCCCAAACCACTGGTCAGGACTGGCCCAGGACAAACAGGAGAAGACTTAAAGCCAGCAGTGGGTAAGTGATGGAGCATGTGCCTGGATTGGGGCTCAAACATGACAAGACTTTGAATTTTGAAACCCAGGAGCTGCACACAGCACAGAAGTGGAAAAGTGGACTCCTGACTGGAAAGACTGTGCAGCAGAGTCTGCATGGGAGGGAAGAGGAGAAGGCCAAGAGCAGTGGAGGATTTGGAGCAAGGCTGGCCCTGGGAGGGCAGGGGGACACATCCCTCGGGTCACAGGGGAGTGGCTGGTTTGTCCCCTCATGATTTGCTGTCCCCGGGAGGGAAGGAAGCTGCTGCTGCTGGACCACAGCTGGCAGAGGTGCCAGGACCAACCAGAGCACAGGGAGAAGGCAGTTTCCTTCACTGGACTGGGAGAGAGGGCTGGGAGGAGTTCACAGGAACTCCCACACCTGGAGCACAGGAGAAGCCAGGGCATTCCCACCTGGGCACCCAGAGCACAGTTCCCTGCCAGGCAAGGCTGTGAAGCCCTCTCACCACCCAAGGACCAGGCAGCTCTCACCTCTTCCAGCTGGCTGTGGACGTGCTGAACAATCAGGTCGATGGCCACAGTGTTTCCACTCCCTGGAGTGATCCAAAAGCAAAAGAATCACAGAATCAGAATTGTAAAGGTTGGAAAAGCCCTCCTAGATCATTAAGCCAAACCATTAAATCAGCACTGCCAAGCCCACCACTAAACTATGTCCCCAAGTGCCACATCCACACGCCTTTTAAATCTCTCCAGGGATGGTGACTCCACCACTGCCCTGGGCAGCCTATGCCAGGGCTTGACAGCCCTTTTGGTGAAGAAATTTTCTATGACATTCAATCTGAACCTCTCCTGGTGCAACTTGAAGTAATTTCCTCTTGTCCTGCTACTTTATACCAGGGATAGAAGAGTCACTCTGGTCAGGATCACAGGTTTTTTCCATGTTTCTTCTCTAAATTCCCCACTATGTTCAAAACCACACTGCTTCCTCAAACAGCCCTTTCCTTGCAAAGCAAGAGACATTCCTGCTTTTATTAAATCCTTATCCAATAATCTGTTACTGGATATCTCAAAGTCATTCCCAGCTCTTAAACCACTGTGCTGCAGGAGCTGGTAGGGCAGGAGACTGGCTGAGGAAAAAAGCACAGACTTTTCCCATGCTTTTGGGCAGTGTTTGGAGACCTTCAGCTGGAAGGACCTTTGCTTTGGCACGGCACAGCCGCTCTGTGTCCTTGCCAGCCAGAGAGAGCTCCAGGGACTCTGAGGCTATGAAAGGCATGCCAAGGGGAACACAGGACTGCCACAACATGGCTCCCTCCTCACCTGTCTGCTTGGCAACAGCCTCAGATCCATGTGGCTATTTCTGCTCCCCCTAGGGTTAGGGTTACACTTAGGGTGAGGGTTCAGGAAACCACAAAGCCCAGAGCTGAGGGCAGAGGGTCGGGGTCTCTGAGGGGTCTCAGGGGTGTCAGAGGACAGCCCTGGGCAGGTACCTCGGGGGACAACGATGTCTGCCAGCCTCATGGTGGGCTGGATGTACTGGTCAAAGGCAGGCTTGACAAACTTGTTGTACTGCTTGATGACGCCCTCGATGTCCCGGCCACGCTCGCTGATGTCCCTGCGCAGGCGGCGCACCAGGCGGATGTCCGAGTCCGTGTCCACGAATATCTTCAGATCCAAGAGCTGAAAGGAGAGGGGAGGGAATAAATCCCACCTGGTCAGGTGTGGGACTCACCCCACCTTCCCCTGCTGCCCCAAGCGGGGCTGAGCCCAGCCCAGCACCCACTTAACAGGCTCTGGCTCTTCTCTGCTCCAGCCAGCACGGCGCTTTTCCCTGAACTTGGCTGGTGCTGCTGTGAGCCCTTTGGTGCCACTGTGTCCCCTGAGACCTGTCCTGCTCCAAACTCTGGCCCTGCTGCTAACCAGCTCCAAGACTTTGGCTGGATGTTCTTTAAGAGTGAGGAGGAAACAAGAGGAGTTACTGTCTGTGACACACAGCAAGCACTGGCTTCTTAATCAAAGAATCCTTGGATGGTTTGAATTGGAAGGGACTTTAAAGACCATCTTATTCCAAGCCTCTCCCACAGACAGGGAATTAATGCTGGATAGGAGCCCAGCACGGCAGGGCAGCTCATGGCTCTGTCCTTAATTGCAAGAGGCAGGAGTGGGGATGCCGAGTGGAATCTCCTGAGGGATTCACCCAGCTGTCCACTGGAGGTCATCCTTGCTCCAGAAAAGTGCAACCCAAGTGCTCACTTGGCAGGGGAGGAAACCTTTTAGACAGAGCTTGGCTAAGTCTATGTATGTGTCTGCCTGCTGCAGCATTTGTCAGGGCTGCAAAGATACCCCAAGGGATGGAGACAGGCTGAGAGAGCTGGCATTGTTCAGCCTGGAGAAGAGAAGGTTCTGGGGAGACCTTAGAGCCCCTTTCAGTATCCAAAGAAGCTCCAAGAGAACTGGAGAGGGATTTTAGACAAGGACATGGAATGACAGAGGAAGGGGCAGTGGCTTCACAATGCCAGAGGGTTAGATGGGATATTGAGAGAAAATTTGTTCCTGTGAGGGTGGTGAGACCCTGGCACAGGGTGCCCAGAGAAGTGTGGTTGCCCCAGCCCTGGAAGTGATCCAGGCCAGGTTGGACAGGGCTTGGAGCAACCTGGTTTTGTGGAAGGTGTCCCTGCCCATGGCAGTGCATGGAACACGATGAGCTTTAAGGTCACTTCCAACCTAAACCATTCAGTGATTCTATGATATATCCAAATAATCTCCAAGAGAGCCTGATGTGCTGGATGATTCCATACTAGGAACACCGGGCTCTGTGCAGTAGAAGTTCAGCAGACTTTGCCTCTGGCTGTGCAAGCTGCAGCATGCAGTGTGGAGAAGGGCTATTTCTAGCTGTGTTTATGCACCAGCACTGCCAGGAACCAGGTCACCACTCAGCTCCTGTTTTCTGGGCACAAATGGCGAGATCGAGGTATTTGCTGAAACAATTGACCTCTGCCAGAGGCTCTGCCCTGGCTGCTGAGAGTCAAAGCCTATTTCTGCTGTTCAGGCAAGTGCTGCAGCATCTGATGTAACCTGGAAGAGAAGGTCACCTCCCTGCTGCAGGACCTCAGGAGAGAGCATCCTCCCACCATCTCACCCTGGAAGCGCTTCAAAACCCTTCCTCACCTTCAGGAGCTCCTTGTCTGCAAATGCCATGATGCCTTCAAAGATAATCACATTGGCGCCATACAGGGTTTTCTGTGGAGTCAAAATGGATGTGATTAGGCACAGAACATCTGTTCAGAGGTGCCCTGTCCCAGGGAATCTCTCTGGGTTGTGACTGTGACAGTTCACCCAAAAAATGCACCCAGAGCCAGGCACAGAGCAGAGGCTGACAGCACCAATCGGACTGCCAAGGCCAGGGGCTGGAGGGATCCAGTTGGCTCCCCCTCTGTCCTGCCTTGGCCACATCCCACCTTCTCCCACCCCCCTCAGTGTCCCATAGCATCCCATACCCATTCCTTCTTCCTGCTGTGGGTGGTGAAGTCGTAGATGGGGATCTTGACACTCTTGCCTTGCTTCAGCTTCTTCAGGGTGGCGATGATGAGGTCAAAGTCAAAGGCATCGGGGTGGTCAAAGTTGAAGTCATTGCTGGCTGCCTGCTCCTGCTGCTGCTTGGTCAGCACCTGCCACAGAGCAGAGCTTAGGGCACATGGCTGGGCAGTTCCCTCCCCACTGCTGTGCCCAGTCACCTCTTCCCTGCCCCACAAGAGCCACTAGAAGCGAAAACCACATGGCTGTCCCTAAATCCACAACATGTTTTGTTACCAGTGGTTACCGCACAATCCCAGATTGGTATGAGTTGGAAGGGACCTTAAAACTCATCTCATTTCAACCCTCTGCCGTAGGCAAGGACACCTTTCACTAGAACAGGCTGCTCTGTAACCATCCCTGTCAAACCTGGCCTTGAACACTTCCAGGAATGGGGTAGCCACAGCTGCTCTGGGCAATGGCAAGTTGAGGAGCCTGGCCAGGGGAGCAGCCTCACCTTGTAGAAGGAATCCATGGACAGCAGAACCACCCACGGGACATCAAGAGCTTCAATGATCATGGTGGCCACTGTGGTCTTCCCAGAGGCACTGCCACCTCCTAGGCCTGCCAGGGAAAAGGTGATGAAGCCATCAACGCCAGGCACAGCCCTTCCCACCACAGGCTGGAGCCCAGGTCCTGTGCTGTTGCACTGAGCTGGAGGAGCCTCCAAAGAGGGAAGTCACAGGCTCTCCAAGAGATTATCCTGGAAAATGTCAAATGGCATGTACTGGAACTGCCAGCAACATGCCCAGCAAAAGCTGGGAAACCCATTGTTAGATGGTTATATAACACGAGGAGTGCTGGCATGGGAACCAGTCCAGACTGAATCCCATGGAACACGTGACAGCCCAGGCAACAGGAGCTGAGGGAACAAGAAGCAGAGTGGTCTCCTACAACCCATCACCCCCCCTGCACACTCTTGGGTTCAGCCCACGCAGTCAATGCAGGACTAACCACAGGCACTCCCCCTGCTCCTGTCCAGGCTGGAGCCAACCTCAAATTTCCAAGGAGGCGGTGGGACAGGACTCCCACCAAGATCTCCTGGAGAGCCAGAGGGCACCAATGCTGCCTGGGCAGTGCACAGGTGACCTACCAATGACAAAGGCCTCCTTGGACTGTGTGCCATGCTCGTTGTACCAGGGTGGCCTCCCTGCAGTGTAGATGGTCCTTTTGCTGGTCCTCAGCAGTGGGGGCTCAGACTTGCACTGGCTGGTGGTCCGCTTGCGGGGGGGCTTGGTGGAGCCCACGGCGGGGTACAGCCTGTCCAGGGACTCAGCACTGCTGTTACTGGGGAGAGAGGAGGGGGCACAGTTACTGGTGCTGGGGAAAGACATTCCTGGTGTGTGGGAGCGGGGTCTTGGGGGATCCTGTGTTGTACAGGTGAGGGATGCAATGGAAGGGTGGGACAGCCGAGCACAGCCCCACTGCAGCACTGCCAGCACCCACATCTCTGTGACCCATGGCCACAGACAACACCGAGGAACTCGCACACAGAAGCTATTTGAAACTGGAAGAGGCACCATGCAAACATCTGTCCCTAAAGTCCTGCTGTCTGAGGAATGTCTGAGTGAAATAAATCCCCCAGTGAGCTCTCAAAGCATTGAGGGGTGTGTTACAGGGGGCAACAACGCACCCTGGAGTGCCTCTCTTGGGGACAGCAGTCAAACATATGGGCTACAGCACAACCATCCTTATCCCCCCATTCCCAGTCCCTTTCCTTTCCCCACTTTGAGTGCTTCACTCACACCCAAGACCTAGTTCTCCCAGCCTTTTGTTTTGAAGCCCCCAGAGACAAGCCTGCAAGCTGGGCAGAGCCAGGCAGCGCTGGGCAGAGCCATCAGCTTTGCCTTGGGAGCTGAGAGAGCTCTGAGCTCACCCAAAGCCCTGGAGCTGCTGAACACTCTCCCTTATCTTCCCTGCTGGAGAGGGAGAGGAACAAGGCACCCTCCAGAGCCCTTTCCAGCTTGGCAGGAGGACAGCTGTGGCTGGGAGGTGATAAGTGGCCTCTGGCCAGGAGATAAGTTGCAGCCGCTGCCTGGCCAGCTAAGGAACAGGGAGGATTATTTATACCAGTGCCTGCTCCTCCCTGCTCCTGTTCCGCTGCCCCAGAGGGATCTCTGCTCCCTGGGAGAAAGTGCAAAGGGCTCTCCCTGCTCATGCTGCTTTTCTCCCCAGCCATGACTGGGCTAGAAGGGAAACCAAGAGATCTGGGCACCACTGGTTCCAAGCTGTCACTGTTTGGTACAGCCCCGCCCAGCCAGAGGGGCTTTGCTGCTGCTCTGCTATGGCTTGCTCTTGAAAGGGCTTAAACTGCAGGGCTTTACAGATTTTGGGTTGATTTTAAGCTGTTTTGGTATGAAGATTAATTCCCTTCCCTCCCCCAGCCCTTTTTAGAACAATTTTAGATAAAGATCAAAATTTCAGAAAGGCCATCTGTGTGTGAAGTGACCCAGCAACCCCTACCCCTGCAGGCAAACAAACTCCCTGGGCACGGGGGGACACCCCTGGCAAACCCCCTGGGCATGGCAGGTGCCCACAGCACACCATCCCTACCCCTGGCACATCCCTGTGGAGCAGGCAAGGACACTGGGATTTGCCTGGCTTTGCTGAATTCCTGCTAACAAAAGGCAGGCTGCAGCTCCTGCCCCTGTGACAGGACCTCTCCCACGATGCCCACCCTAAGCTGTGCACTCATGGAGTTCCCCACAAGAGCTCAGGACACCAACACCCCATCCCTTGCCGGAGCCCATCAGCACATACAGCCAGTTCCAAACACTGCCAGGCTTGGGCTCAACCCAAAACACCCCAACCACGAGTCCTGAAAAGCAACCTCAGGAGATGACACCTGTTGAGAAGCCTTCTGGGGTGTCTTCCTGTGAAAAACTTTCTCCTTCCATGAGGAGAAGCAAGCCCAGGTGGGATGTTTGGGTGTCCTCTCCCTCTGGTGATGCTGCAGCAGCCGCTACCCACCGGTGCTACTCGCAGAGCGGGGCTGACAGCAGCCGGCGGTGCTGGGGCATAAACAACATCACTTTGGCTTGATAAAAGCAGAGGTGACAAAAACAGAGTTGTTTACCACAGAAGAAAGCGGTTCCTTTCATCCGCATCCCAGCCCCTCTCCTGGGACCGCGGTTACTCCGCAGCCGTGCCGGCGGCGCTGCTCTTCCCCCGGGACTGCACGTCAGCTTCCATGAGACAGGCGAGCCTGTCGGGATGCTCAGCTCCTTGGTGTCACACAGCACCAAGCTCTGCTGTGCCAGCCTGCAGATCCTGACCCAGGCTACCATTCCCAGTGCGACTCTGAGTTGGACACAGATCTGTTTTTTGGAGCTGGAGTGGAGCTGGAGCAAGGCTGAGCTCTGCTCTCACCGCCTCCAACCAGCATCAACATCACCAGCTCCTGGCAGGGAGGAAGAGGCCTGGACTCCAACAGCACCACCAGTGCCCAGAATTACAGGCAGTGCCCAGAATTACAGCCACAGCCCCACCCTGCTTTCCCAAGTGCCATCTCTCCACTCTGATCTCCAGGGTGCCTGCAGCACACCCAAGGTGTTGGCATGGAGGGGACATTGCTGCAGGATGCTGCACACCTGGGGCTGCTCTGGGATGCAGCACCTGAATCCCATCCCAAGAGTTGGTGTTCTGCCTTATCTCATCCAAAGAATTCTGGACTTTCACCAAAATTCTACACATTTCTATCAGTATCATCTAAACCTGTACCTCTGCTCCTCCTCTACACCTCATCTGCGCCTGTATCCTCGAGAGGTGGATGATATTCTACACCTCTCACATCCACAATTCCCATGATTTATTTGCAAGAAGCATAGCCATGGGGCTGCAGGGCTGTCCTGGAGTTCTCCAAAGGTCATGCCTTTTCTCCTAATGTTACACTTCAAGATTTGTAGATGTTTTCCATGGCTGCCTTTGCCAGGAAGGGGCTCTTCTTGCTCCAAAGGTTCAGCTGATCTCAGCCATTTCCACTGGCCATTCCTCCCTACTCCTTTTCAGAAATTCCCTGCAGCAACGCTGAAGCCCCCAGAGAATGGGACTGTTTGGAGCTGGAGTCAAAGCCATTCCTCTGCCCAGAGGAGGGTCCTTGTCCCACATGGACCCTCCCCAGCAGAGCAAACCCCTGGGGTGCCAAAGCCACACGAAGAGGAAAGGAAACATCACCTGGGCTTGGCAACCCCTCTCCTGCCAAACCTTCCTGGAGGGCTTGGCTGCCACCAGCTCTCTCCAGGCTGTCCCCAGCTTCTGGGGATGCTTTGCCTTCACTGTGGCTACTGCATCCTTGCTGGAGTGCCCTAGAGGAAGCCTGGGGGGGTCCTGCTCCTGAGAAGGGCTCTCCAGCTCTGCTCTTGTGTCAGCACAAATGAAGAAAGCATTTTGCTCCTGCTTAGTCCAAGCATGGATTTACCGAGGTGCAAGGGACATCCCTCTCCTTCCCCACTGTGCTCCCATCACCATGCCTGTGCCCTGTGCTCCAGCTGTCTCCATCCCACTGCCTCCACAGACCCCAACCACCCCGGATCCATGCCAGGCTGGGAGGGCAAAGGCAGCAGGTCCCAAAAGTGCCCACAGCAGCAAGGAAAGATGGCACAGCCCCAAACTCGAACCTGGCAGCGGACAGGAGAGCATGTCCTGGGCTCTACACCCCATGAACAACCGAGCTCCCAGCCCTATGGACCCCTCAGCAGCCCCCCACAGCCTGCCGAGCTGCCTGGCTGGCTGCAGCCATGTCCCATGGGAAGCTGATCTCTTCAGACAGGAACTGGGGCTGAAGGACTGGGACTGGAGCCACTGAGAGTTCACTCCAGCAAACAAACAGACAAAAACCCGCAAATCCCACCCCAAAAACGAAGCAAAACTCACCCGCCATCTGGCCCAAGGGCCCAGCAGCCGGAGATACGGACACTGGAGAAGGTTGGGGGGCTGCTCATCTCCCCCCTGCTGCCAATCCAGGGGTGATCCTGGGCTCAGGATGTCACCCCCCGTCCCTGCCCACACTTCGGCTCCTGTCCCACAACCTCTGGCACTACCAGGGTGAGGGAGGGGCAATGCCAGTGGGGGTCCCAAGGTGATCCCTGGGGCATGGAGCCATGCATGGAATGTCCCCTTGGAATGGGCACTGAAGTGTCCCAAGAGGCTGGGGTGAGGCAGAGCCCCAGCAAATCCGTGGGGCTGGAAGATGGAGGCAGGAGCAGGGAGCAGAGCAGGGGCAGTGTCTGTGCTGGGGAGCTGGAGGCGGTCAGCAGCATAAGAGGATAGCTTAACCTCCAGATTACGTTCATTACCTGATATTAATAGCACTGGCTTGATTAAAGAAAAAGAGGGGGGTTGGGGGTGAGGTGACACCTCCCCTCACCGCCCCCAGCACAGGCAATAAACACCGGCCGGTGCCTCTGCTCCCGGGACTGGGGGTGGTCGGCTGCCCTGGACGTGCGGGCTCAGCGTGAGGACACCTGGAAAGCGACATCCACATGCACATCCACCGGCACTGGTGAGTTCCCAGGGACTTCTCGACACCACTGGGGAGGGGGCTGCAGGGGGCAGGAGGGGATGACCCCAGGGCAGGGGGTACCCAGCCAGCACCCCTCATGCAGCTGGTGGAGCAGCTGGGGCTCGGGGCCAGGGGCTGCTTTTTGGTCCAGGACTCACACCCCTCTCCCTTGGCTCCCATCAGTGGGGGGGGGTCTGGCTGAGGGTCCCCCTTGGTCACTCAGTTTCCCCAAGGGCTGCCCCCTCATCGTCCCCTCAGCCCTGGAGTAAACAAGTGGGTGAAACTCAACACCCCGGGGCTGTGGGTGGCTAAGAATAACATCCTGCTGGCTGCTGCGCCCAGCCATCCGCTCCCTCAGCACCCCCTGCCAGCTGCCCTTGCCCCCCCGGGACAGCCGGCTCCTCTTCCAGCATCAGCCTCCCCAGGGAGGGCTGGGAGCCTGCGGGAAGCCCAGGGAGCCAGGCAGCTGCTGAAGGGCAGGACACATGGTAAGGGTGGGAGATGTTGGGCACCACAGCAGTGGGGTCCAGGCCAACTCTGGAACAGAGTGGGGCAGAGCAGCCCTCAACCCACAGCCTCCGGCTGCAAGGAAGGGATGAGGTGGTGCAGGACACACCGGAGGGCAGCCAGGCTCTGCCAGGGACACAGAGCAACCTGACAAAGTCCCATGGCCACCAAGTGAGACCCCAGCCCACCCCAGCATGGTGAGACAGGAGCTTGGGCTCTGCACACCCACTGATGAGGGGTTCCAGAGAGGGTGCTCCCTCCTGCTTAGCACCAACACCTGCAGATGGGGCCAGAAATGGAAAAAGCCTTTCCTCCTCCTCCTCGAGCCATTAAGGTTATTCCAGAGGCAGAGAAACATACTGCCTCCCAGAGTCAGCAAGAAATCCCTCCTGCTCCTGCTCACCAATGGGACCTACAGAGCATCATCTTGAAAGACAAACCTAATGGGAACCAGAGATGAGGGGCTGGTCCTGAGGCAGGGGACAGGGACAGGAGGGCTTTGGGGTAACCTGCCCCCAGCATGAGCTGCAGCTGCTGCCCCGACATTGGGAAGCGAGCGATGATCAAAGGAACTTTTCCATCCCTGATCTCCGCCTGGACTCCCCTCTTGCTGTAAAAGCTCTCTCAGAAGTTTAAAAATAAAATTCTGTTCCGGAGCCACTTCTGTTACTTCTCATTAAAGAGGCAAAAAAGCAAAGGGATGCGGGATATGGTGCGAGGAGCCCTCGCCCAGGGATATTGTTCCTTATCGCACGCTCCTGCTGCCACTTTTCCTGCCTTTGTTACATGTCCAGGCAACAGGAGCAAGTCTCCCAGCATCCCACCCGACATTCCCACTGGGCTCCCAGGTGGGACACACCGGCTCCAAAGGCCAGCTGTGACTGAGCCTTCCTGCTGGCACAAATCTCCTCTGCTTCCCAAACCCCTTCCCAGTTTCTGAGTTCTTGCACAAGTTGAAATTCCTGAGTTTTGGACTTTTTCCTTCCAGGTGATTTTTAAGCAAATCCCTCCTCCAATGGCAGACTTAAAATATGGAGAAGGAGGAAAGCAGGCACAAAGGCCAGTATCCCCTTTTCCTTCTGGTGTTGGAAGCTGCTGTGTGGGTTTCCCCTGGGATTTAAGGATGGAAGCTGGATTGCATGTGGATTTTCCTCATTTGGTCACAAGTATTGTCACTGGACTGGTGTAAGCTCTGCAGACACACCAAGCCCCCAGTGGAAGGATGCCTGTTCCCAGGAGAGGGTCCTGCTCCCAGATCCCATCCTGTGAGCAGCACCCAAAGGAGCCTGGAGGTCAATTCCTCCATTGCTGAGCTGGGCTTTCTTGGGCTGGATCCTGTGTGCCAGCTCTTGGCTGGGCCTTCCCTGTCCAAGAAACCATCCCAAGGCATGGAGGAACACAGCCAAGAAATGGAGGAACATCTCCAAGGGATCAAGGAACCTGCCCATTGGATGGATGAAACTGCTTGAGGAATGAAGGAACCTGCCTGAGGGATGGAGGAACCCAGACATGGGATGAATGAGCCTGCCCAAGGAACGGAGGAACCCACACAAGGGCCAGAGGGATCTGGATGCCACCCACTGTCACATGTCCATGCCCACGCCCATGCCGGAACCCACGGAACGTCACTCCTGGTTTACTCAGCCTTGTCCCAAGCTCTGTCCTGGCCAGAGCCACCTGGAGCTGGACAGTTCATCTCAGCAGCTCCACGCACAGGCGCTCCCTTGCAGCTCTATTATGGTCTCTGCTCCCTCACCACAAAAGGACAAACATTTCCCTCTGCAAAGCCAATTATCTGTTGCTATTTATACCGAGTGGGAGCCACAGTGGAAGGGGCTCTGTTACACAACCCAGTTACTCATCCCTCACTCGACTGGCACAACTTGGGGAAACTCCTTCCCCTCATCCTCATCCTCATCCTCACCTCTGACTGACAGGAAGATCACAGGCAGCTGCTAGCAAAGGGTTTAGCTGCTGGAACATGCAGGATGGGAACAGGAGGGATGGGAACAGGCAGGAAGCTTTGCACTGACTCCAGGGTTGGTCGGTTGGTGCTGTGGGGTGTTGGCACCCTACAACCAAGGATGCAGGAATGCTCCATCCCTATAAACTTTGCCACATCCCCATAGCACTAGTGATGCTCCAAATGCAATTCCCAGATATTTGATGTTTTGGGA
>VWYP01027640.1:20965-52223 GCA_013400435.1 Pycnonotus jocosus | reverse complement strand
GGGAGGAGGAGGGGACGCTGGGGGCAATTACCATGTAGGGGGGTTTTGGGTGGAAAAGTTTAGGTTGTCCCACTCTTCATCTTCATGGAGTGGATGCATGTGCGAGCAAGCTTGGAATTTGGGAGGCTGTGGTTTATCTGGTGGGCTACCAAGGGCAAAACCCATAAAATAAGATAAACAAGGGAAAAGGTGACAACACGAAAGGGAAAGAGATTAAAACAAACAAGGAGTAAAATGTGGGTGGGAAGACATGGTTGGTGGGAAAAGCGAAGAGATTTGGTGGAGCGACGAGCTCGGGGAGGCCCCACTCGCGGAAGTGGCATCGTGGGGGGACGGGACCGGCACCGCAACCCCCCGGAGGGAGCGGGAAAGGGGAACAGGCCGCTCCGGGGCGCCGCGGTGTCGGTCCTGTCCCGGGGGGATTATCCCGGGGGTAAAAAAAGCGGGGTCTTACCTGTCGTGTTGTTCTACCGGAGCCCCCTCGGGCACCGGGGCCGCGGCCATAGTGCTGCGGGGAGAGGCGGGAGCGGGCGGGGAGCGGCGGGGGCGGCGCTGCCGCGGGGATCCCCGGGACTTGTAGTGCGGGGTGGGCAGCGAGCGGAACGGGAGGCCGGCGTTTGGGGGGCGTTGATAGGCGCTCTGGGGGGCACATGGGTGATGGGGCACACTGGGGTGCTGTGGTCGTGGGTAAGAGCTGTTCGAGGAGATGGGTCAATGTGGGCACGGCCGAGTGCTGTAGTGCACAAGGGGTGGGTTGTGGGGTGCGGGTGGGTGTTTAGAGGTTTAGGTGGGTGTTTTGGGCATGGGTGTGTGCTGTGGGGCTCAGAGTGGGGTACCTGTGGGCGCTATGGGGCGGCTGTGCAGTAGCATCCCTGTCCAGGACGCTGAGGGGTGCAACACACAGCATCCCCACCACCCTGCAGCTGGGGGAAAGCGAGATTTGGGTGACCCCTGGCTCTGACAATGTCTCTGGACACTGGGGAGAGCTGGGAGGACCCCGGCCCCGTGGGGGTCCCGAGGCGCTGGATGGGATCTGGTTTTACTCTGCTCCCATCACGGTCGGGTTGCCCTGGGGCTGTTTGTGGTACCACATGTTTGGGGGGCGAGGAGCGAGGCAAGCACCGCTCCTGGGATCCCCACCCGTCTTTGGGGAGGCGAGAGCGCCCATGGGGAAAAGCTGCAGCTTTGCGTTCTCATCCAGCAGCGAGATCAGTCTAAATCTGGCCCTGACTTGGGTTCGATGCCAAAAAAGCCATTAGGGAGCAGAAGAGGATTTATTCCCACGCTGGGAGCGCCAGGGGGTGGCCCCGAGTCCCGCAGAGCTCTCCAGGGAGGAGAGGTCCTGGGCTGGATGTGGTCCCTGGGGCCAGGACACGCTGGATGCTGCTGACGGGATGGGTGGATTGGGAGCAGCTTTAGGGGGATTTCTGCCATGGGAGTGGGGGTGGCTGGGCTTTGGGCTGTGGGATCCTCCTGGCACCAGGAGTGCTGGCTGTGCCAAGTGCTGGTACAGCAAGCATCACCAGCCCTCACCTTCCCCATCCTGGTTTTGGAGGCACTCCTGGATTGGTAACCACATACTCCATCCTCAGCAGCTGGGGGTGGTCCTCAGCCACTGCCAGGAAGGGCAAATCCAAACCCCCTGGATCCCATGTCCAACCCTCCCACCCAACTGCCCAATAACGGTGACGACAGTGCTAATAAAAAATCAATAACCATTTATTTGATACAGCTGTTTCATACATACAGTACAGGGAGCGCCTCGGCGCTGCTCGGAGCTGCTCGGACAGTACTCTCCAATTGAGGATTTGTCAATGATTAACAAAAGAACAGATCGTCACAAATCGGGAGTTTATTATAAGATAGTTTACCGTTAAAACAATTTTATTTTTTGCAAATAAACACTTTTTAATATATATATTTATATATTTATATATATGGTTACAAGTGATAAATTGAAAATTTTTTTTTCCTTTTTTTTTCCTGTTTTAATTTTTTCCCCAAAATACACTTATGCACTAATAACTGGCATCGACGAGAAACATTCGGATATGCCATGGGATGGGTGTCACGAGGAGAGAAAGAAAAGAACAAAATGCTCCCAAGGTTTCTGGGGGTGAGAGATGCTCCAGGCCTGGGCAGCTCCATGCACTGTGGCTGGAGCTGGTGTGACACAGCCAACCTTGCCAGGGTATGGTGTTGGTGCTGAAGGTTCCCCAGTTCCCCACAATCCAAGCTTTCCATGAGCTCTTCCCACAGGCTTGCAGTCCATGCCTGCTCCCATGGAGGTTTAGCCCTTTCCTTGGAGACATGGGTGATGGGATGGTGGGTTTCCTCAAGAATGGAGCTATGGGACCACGGTGTCACTGCACCCAGGGTGACAAAATCCCCATATCCCATGGGTGATGGGATGGAAGGGGACAGGACACCTCGTCCCCCATCTAGTCCTGCAGCCTCTATCTATCCCTCTGGATCAAGGTGGTTTCCCCTCTGGCACTGCCTTGCTGGGAGCACCTGAAAGGGCACAACCTACTGGCCCCCAGCAATGCCACTATGGTGTCACTCGGCCCTACCTGCCCACCTGTCATGACACTGGCAGGTGCTGGTGACGCCAGTATTGCTCTGGAACCTTCCCTGGACAAGCAGGATGTCTCATGGAGAAGGTCAGGGGGAATATGTTCCTCTCCGAGTGATAACTAGTGGGGAAAACACCTTTTTTTTGCGGGAAAAAAACCCCTGAAGATTTCACTTTCTCATTGAAACTCCTGCCTGACCATGGTGCTGGCCTCACTGTGAGTGCTCTGAGGGTGACAGGGACAGCCCCAGCACCAGGACCCCAGACAGTCCCTAGGGTCTGCTCCAGGCTGGTGTCACTCTGTGAGGCCACTGCAGCTGTTCCTGCTCCTGCCAGACATTCTCATTACAGAAGCAGAAGTGGGTTTTGACCTGGACCCCATGATGACCCCCTGATCCAGCCATTTTCCATGTCTACCCCACCCTGAGCAGCTCCCAGGGCTCCCCCCCCGCCCCCCCCCATCCGTGCAGCACAGTGCTGCCTGTTAATTTAATCAATGAGAAGCCAATTAATTGCATGTTAATGAGAACAGAGTCCCAGGCCATGCCCAAGGGGAGACAGTGAGATTTGTGTGGTGACCATCCAAGCCAGCAGCCCAGGCTACCTAGATCTCCCTTCCCTAGGCCAGGGCATGGAGCTTTCCTGGGGACTTCCCTCCATGGCAGGATATGATTTGGGATCCAGAGGCTCTCTCTGCACCCTCACAGAGATTTCAGTGCCAGGCCCACAGCTCTGCCAGCACTCCCCCCGCTGCTGCTGCCTGTGAGCTGTTCCAAGCTGTCCTACAGCTCTCAAAGCTCTCCCCCTTCCCCAGGGAAGCAGGATCTACCCCAGTGACACCATCCAAACACAGATCCGATGAAGTGCAAGCAGTGACCAGGTTGAGCTGCAGTGACTAATTAGGCTTTCTCACTAATTGCCTCGAGGCCTGGAGCAGCCAGCAATGCTCAGGCAGTTCCCTCAGCCACATGCACGTGCCCAGCTCGCTGAGCAATGCCGGAGCCATGGACAGAACAGGAGCCCTGGCTCCCTGAGACGCCACCCTGGCTCAGCCATCACTGTGCCCCCTCCCTGGCTGGAATAACCTGCCAGTGGAGAATGTCAATTATCACTGAGCCGCTGCTCGGAGCGGGGAATGATACCGAGCCTCTGGTGGGCGACAAGGAGCAGTGAAGGAAAGCGAGGACTGAGGTTTGAATTGATTAAAGCAAAAGCACAAGCTCCCCCTCTGATGCCTCTTTCCTAGCTCTGCATAAGGGAAAAATCAAATTAAGGTTTTCTGTTGTGTTACTGAGAGGAAAGGTGCCCGTTTCCCAAGGACCGAGGTAGCCTGGTTTTGTCTGGAGACGGGCACATCCTGGTCCAGGGATGGCTCCCCCCGGGCTGGAGCGAGGTGTGATGACAGTGTCAGCACAGAAGCAAACAAGAGCTCCGGGGAAGAGCACAAGCAGGGATGGCACCACAGGGACCTGCCACCTCGAAGTGGGTGGTCAGGGGCTCAGATGCATCTTTGGAAGCAGAGACTCCTCCTAGGGTGGGTCCCAGCCCAAAAGGACAAGGAGAATGTGAGGTGCCTGGGCAGCAACTGGGCTCATCCTACAGCAGGACCCGTGATTGTCTCTCGATGCTGCTCCTGTCCCTGTTACACACCTCCTGTGGCCACAGCTGGGGAGCCCAGACTCCATTCCCCCCTCTTGGGTGATCGGCACCTTCGGGATGAAGCACAGTGGGACCCTGAATCACCCTTGCATGCCCTCAGGCCAGGGGACAGCTCGTTGGCTGCCATCTCCCCCTGACCCTGGCACTGGCATCACATCTCTGCCATCACAGCACTCCAGGCCCGGCAAACACAACCCAAGCACCGAGGCACAGCTCCCCCACTGCACCCCCTCCCTGCCTACACTGCCACCCTCCACGGTGCCCACAGCATTCCCACAACTTTCCACTAAACCCTCTAGCCTGACCAGTCCCAGAGCACCCTCTCTCCTGCTCACACCTCCCACCTCCCACACCGCCAGCATGTGTCCCGCTCCCTGCTCCCTCCTCTCTGCCTGTGCCTCGCACCATGCAGACAAACCCTGCCAAGCTGACGCCCCACGGAGCCGCTCCCTGCCCAATACATTCCCCCTGGACCCGCGGCTGCAAGGGAAAGAAAACGCTGCCAACTCCCCCTCACCGCAGCATCCGCTGCCGGACCCTCCGCCCGAGCGGCTCCAACATCTTTGGAAACATCACCCTGGAGCTGGGAGGCCTGGACAGGTGGGCAGCTCCCCGGGCGGGCACGGAGCCGCCGGGGGAGGGTCCCCGCCCACGGGACCCCGCTGCTATTGCACTTCTCTTTCGCTCAAGCGTCACCAGGTTGGCGCAGGGGAGGGGAATCACGGGCCGGGGGAGGCAGCGGGGCCCCACCGAGGGGTATGTACATGGGCAGGGGGTGGAGAACGTTCCAGCTTCCTTGATCCTGTTTGTTTTCCAGTGTGAAACAAGGTCCGTGATTTGTTTAAAGTGGTTAATTGGTATTTTCTGTCTCTTTTTTTTTCTTTTTTTCCTTTCTTTTTGTAAAAAGAGGGTGAGAGGAGGGTGGGGCAAGGGGAGGTGGGATGGGGAGGAGGGGACATAAAACTGGGAGAGACCCCCACCCTGTTACCCTGGGCTGTAAACGAATCCTCGGAGACGAGTCTCTGAGCTGCTCATTTCTCGGGCATCTTGCTGGCTCCTCCCTTCCGCTGGCTCGGGGGCTTGAGGACGAGCTCGTCCCCCTCGGGGCTGCTCCGGGAGCCTTCCCAGTGCTCGAGGGTTTTCTTGTGATTAGTCTTTGCTGCCACGCTCTCTCTGCCTTTCGGGGACATTTCCGGAGGCCTCTCCTTGGGTTTTCTCCCCCTCTTCTTCCCGTTTGTGCTTTTCTTTTTCTCCTCTTTGCTGGAAGAAAGCTGTTCCCTGTTTTTCTTTTTCCGGCTGGCCTCTGAGGAGGTTCGGAACCAGTTCTGTGTCCGTGGGGTGACACGGGGGTTAGTGACAGTCCTGGGGGCAGGCACTGGCACCGATACTGGCACCAGCACCGGCACACACGACCCGAGCCTGGCCCACCCCTCAACCCACTGGCGTCACCCCCTGAGGTCAAACTGCTCAGTGCTGAGCTGCTGCAATGAGCCCGGGGGTGTCAGGGACACCAAGGGGGATAGAGAACCCTCCAGGCTAATTGGGAGCTGTTAGCTCTGCTCTTAACAGACATGGATGGATGGATGGATGGATGGATGGATGGATGGATGGATGGAGACAGCCCAAGGATGCATGTGTTGGAGCAGGGACCAGCCCAGCCCAGCTCCAGCTGCTTCCTTACCTCCGAGTGAGCCTTGATGATGTGGTACTTGACGCCACTCTCAGAGCTGAACTCCTTCTGGCACAGGAGGCAGCGGTACTTGCCCACTGAGTGGTCCCCCTGCAAAACACAGCAGCTCCTGCAGAGCCCAAAGTGGCCCAAAGGGTGGCCCTCCCCTGGCCCTGACCTTAAAGTAACATAAAATAAACACTCATGTCTGAACCACCAGATCTCTCCCAGCCCAGGAGCTCACAGCCACATCTTCTTTCTGAGTTTCAGTCCATGCCACTTGGGCTGCTGCCTGTGTGTCCCCAGCATCAGGTGATGGGGCCATCGCCCTGTGTCCTCGCTGTCAGCAGATCTGTGATCCCCTGGGACTGAACCACCATCAGATTTATGTCCAACACTCACCTAATTTTCCTGTTACATTGTCAAAGAGCCAGGGTGACTGCTGGATTCCTGTCACCAGCGCCCTGGTGGGATGACAGATCTCCCGGCTATGCTGCAGGTCACAGCATGTGGGAGATAATGTGCTCTCCATTGACGAGGGGGTTATGGATGGGCCCCTCTGGGCCATATATTTCCTCCCTGGGAGTTTCTCCATAGCTGTAAATCTTGAGTTAGACAGGTCTCTCATTTCAGGAGAGGACAGGCCTGGCTTCAGGAATCCTGGTGCAGAATCATCCTGTTGCATCAATGCCCACTGAGAATGTGGTGCTGCCTGGGAGCAGCCTCTGCTCTTGCTAAGGCTCTGTGTATTGCAACCAGTTCTGCAGGATTTTACAGTGGAAATCACAGACCAGTTCTGGAGGGGCTGTGATTTATTTATGCCTAATTTGTTGTAATTCAAAGTAAATCCTCTCCCCTAAGGGGAAAGAATCCTGCTGATGATAGTGTGGGGGTCGCAGAACCCATTGCTGACTCCCAATACCTGGCCCCAGCTGTGCCAGATCCAGAGGGTGCAGTTCTGTGCTTCATGGAAATGTTCATGCAGATCCTGGCTGCTTCCCATGCATGGAACCAACCAGAAATCAGCTCCATTTTCTCTCAGAGAAGGAGCTGTCCTACTCTTCTGTGTTTGCTCTTTTATCCTGCACAAATCCAGCTTCTCCTGCCGGATCTCTGCAGCCCATTTTCTAAATGATCTCATTAAGGGCTGCTGTTCCAGCTAGCGCTGGAGGAGTGCGGGAGTTGGTGATTTTAATAACCACAGAGTATGTATTGGAGCTGCCTCCTGGAAGCTCCATTCAATGGAAGCTGCAGCTGGAAACGTTTCAGGGTATAAAGATTTAGCAGCTCTTACTTGGTTCCAATTTGAGGGACCTACACGGAGCTCCTGATCCCTCCCTTGGGGCAGCTGCAGGGCACTGGAGCTCAGGGCTGCTCCATCCATCCAGTGGGAGGGCACTGGTCTCTGCACAGACCAGCTGCCTCTTCCAGACTCAGCTTATCCCAGGAGGCACCACACCAGCATCCCTCCAGCTGGGCTTCCAGAGGGGCTGTAGGGCTGCTCAAATTGATGGAAGAAGATTTCTGATTCCCACCTGCCTCAGGAAACATTCAGTTTCCAGCATCCAGCTCCTTGGCTCTGAGCTGCTGTGGCTGTGTGACATGCTGGCCATACTGCTTAGCCAAGGGCTTGTGAATGATCTGGGGGCTGCAGGGACCAGCTGGGCAGAGGCTGCTGTGGGACGGGAGGATATGAGGCAGGAGGACACACTTTGTGTGTCAGAGATCTGGGTTTGGGTGAGAAGTCTGTGTTGTGGGACCTTTTCTCTATAACTGGAATGGCAGCTACATCCCCTCCATCCCATCTGCTCAGCTCGAGCCTCTCTGCCTCCATCTGCCTGGTGACAACTCACTTGGAGCAGCACTGCCAGCCAGACCTCCAGCAGCCACCATCCTTTAACCTGTGTCATTGTCCCTTGGCTTGTTCCTTCCAAACCACGTGGGGGGCAAGAGAAAACCCAACACTAAAGCCACCTCTGAGAAAAGGGTGAAAAAGGCAGGACCTACCTTGTTGCAGTTGGCCAGGTGAGCTTTCAGCCCCGAGACACTGGAGTAAATGGCTTCACAGCACTGCAGGAAAAGACAAAGCAGGGTTAGACACGATCCCCCTCATCCCCTGCCTTCCTCTGAGCCGTGGCCAGGAGCCTGCAGAGCCAGCACGGCCACCGGTCCAGCCTAAGCAGTGTGAGGTTAATGCTCTGCGAGGCGCCAAGGGCTGTGGTCACACGTTTCCCATTAGTGCTAATGGGAGTCATGTGGCCACGTCCCTCTGCAACGGGCTGAAAAACGTCTCCCCGAAATGTCTCTGTGGAAAACCTACATTTGTGAGCTGTCGGGAGGTCCTGCTGGGCTACAGGAGTTCTTGGAGCCACAGCAGAGGCTTAATAGAGAGGAGAAATCACCCAGGCAGCAGCATGACCAGTTTCTCAGCAACAGTCTTTTCCAAGTGCCTGTGTATGACATTAATTAGCCAGCCCGGCTCCCCTGGCCTTGTGGGAACTGCCTCCTTCAGAACTCCCATTAGCAAGGCTTTGTTTGGGACGATAAATCCAGTCTTAGCACCAGGGTGGGGTTCACCTCTCTGTCAGCTGGGGCCAAGGCTGTGTTTTACAGCGAGATGAGGCACACGCACCATGCCCTGAGGTCTGTGTTTGTCACAGGGCTTTAAAAAGCTTGGCTTAAATCTATCTTCACTTAGCTCTGGGGAAAGCAGGTCCTCTGCAACAAAAGGCTGTGCAGGATGTGCAGCCTTCACCCCGTCAGGATCTTAGGAGCTTCCCAAAGGCAGCTCCAGAGCCCAAACGGGGCAATGCTGCGCTGTCAGCCCAAGGGGGCCCTGTCCCCAAGCCTGGTGGCTTGAGCACACAAAGGGGATCACAAAGGTGGGACAAGCTTTAACCAGGCACAGTAGCAAGCTCTGGGGGAAAAGGGGAAAGGAAGTGAAATGAGTGTCTGAGCATCACTGTGATCAAGGGCCCAATAAGAGCCATTTTTGGTAGGTTTCTGCCCCCCAAACCTCCCCTTCCTCCTGCAGATGGAGACCAGCCAGCGAACGGAAGAACAGACAATCCTTACATTGTTAGGACAGTTGATGCGGCCCTTCTCCTTCACTTCGTTCTTCCAGTTTTCCAGCAGCCTGGGATTGAGCTTTGGAAGCCCTGGTCGGGTGTAATTGAGCTGTGAACAATAGCAGTTGATAAGCAGAGCTGCACACCCCAGCCCGGTCCCAGCTCCTGCCTCTTCACATGGGTCTTGCCCTGCTCTGAAGTGAATAGGAGCTGAAAACTACTTGGGAGGCTTCTCCCACAGATGCCATTGTCCCCCCGGGCACTGCAGAGCAGGGAGGTGGCTCTGCCACTGGCAAGGAGTCTCTGGTGAGGGAGGAGGAGAGGCTCCTGCTCCCGGGTTCCTGCCCACAGGGCCAGGACTGGACCCGGCCTTTTCAGTGCATGGTGCAGGCACAGCCCTTCTGCCGTGTTTTGTAACCAGGGGAATAAACAACCCTGCACACTGGGCAGAGGGGCCAGGAGCCTCCATGACTGTCTTCCATGGATGAATGGGCACAACCCGTTAAACAATAAAAGGCTCTTATGTTTCTGCCTCTCCTTCTGGCAGGGCTGCTCCTTCCAAGTGCTTTTAATTAGCGCTTTATTAGCGACTTTGAGGGTTAGCATAGCGGGCCGGCCTTCCCAACTCCAGTTCTGTGTGTTCAGCACAAGCCAAGGCAGCTGTGGCAGCTCCAGGCATCTCCGGGCCTCCCAGCCACTGTGCCTGGCCCTACCTGCAGGGTTGGTCCTGGCCTGACACTGAGCCACTGTGCCAAGGTCTGCAGGGGACAGCGGGCTGCATAACCACACCAGCACAACTCCCAGCCCAGCCTGGGGAGCTCTGCTAGAGCCAGTGGATGTTGTTTGGCTCCTGAGCCCCAAACTTGCCCTGAGTGGGAGCACTGCTGGGTGAGCCCACAGCTGGCATGGTGCAGGTGTGGGTACCTGAGCACGTGCCACTCTCCATGGGCACATCTGAGCACAGGACACAGCTGCATCCCTGCATCCACGCTGGATGGAGAGGATGCATGGCCAAAAGGTGCTTGCAGAGGTGCAAACCCAGGCCAAACATTCCCCGAGGTCCTGGAGCTGGTGGTTTGAAGGCAGCAGGAAGTTGGCTGGATTTCTTTTGCAGCTGTGACTTTTCCTGAACATGCTGATAAAGCTGCGAATCTGCCTTTGGCCAGCTCCCCCCAGCTATTCCCAAACCCTGCAAAGGGAAACTTGGGATGTTGAAGGCTCAAATGCCAGCCCCTCCTTTCCACTCAAACTGAAGCGATCCACGTGCTCCTGCAGCCTTCCCCTTGGCACGTGGCAGGGCATGGCTGGGTCAGGGAGCATTGGGCTCCATGTGAGGGGCAGGGGCACAGAGCCTTGCGAAACGGCGCCGTGAGCACCGCTACGGATGTGGATGTGGAAAAATCCCCCGAGCCCCAGCGTGCTGCAATTCTGTCGTGCTTTGCGGCTGGGGGAGATGCCAGCAGAGCTCTTTGAAGCTCTGGGATGGTGCATCTACCAAGAGCTTGGTCCCAAACCCGAGGAAGGCAATGCCACCTCCAGGGGAGAACACAGGAGTCCCTTTTTGTCATTGATACTGAGAGCCAGGATGCCAAACAGCCTCCATAATTAAAACCCAATCAATCCCATGAATGAGCAAACATTAACAGTAACCGCACACAGCCCCAGCAACAACCTCTCCCTCTGCACGTCCCTGGGGAAGAGGCGAGGGGGGATGTTCAGAGATGTGGACTCTGCTGTTCTGCTTTCCCACTCCAGAGAAAAATCCCTCCCTGCTCTCCTCCAACGGTCCTGCACAATAACATGCAAATCCCATGTCTTCCCAGAGCACTGCGGTTCTGGGAATGTCAAAGTCATCTTTATGTCTCTATTAAGAGGGAGCCCCAGGCATGGAATATTTTATATTTCTTTTTCTTTTCCATTTATTTTCCTCAAACAGCCTGTAAGTGAAAATTTTCATGGCCAAATCATTAAATGACTACAACTGGTTTTGGCTACAGCCCATCCCTTCTGAACAGTCAAAGGATGCTGGGTTGGGAAGGTTTGTTTCCTTTGAATGATGGTTTTATTTAATTAACTTTCATATTTCAATCCTCTCTGCTCCCTAGACAGCTCTCCCCTTCCCCAAAATATATCACAGTAAATGAGAACCATGTGGGATGTCTCAGCTGACGAGCATCCCTGAAGCCTCACCCAGGTCCCCAGCACAAGGCACAGTTCTCTCTTCATCCTGTGCAAGTTATGGATGATGCTGTGAAGGCAAAATACACCCAGGGGTGTTGGCCAGGTCCCACAGCAGGGTCACACTATGCCAGCTCTGCTGAGCAAGGGCAGGAAGGATGGACTTAGCTCCGCAGCTGGAGCTGGGATCCGGTTTGGCCCACAGTGCCATGAGTCTGCAGGGCTCAGCCTGGCTCCTGCCTGGATTGCAGGGCCATTGTTTTGGGGGACAAACCCAAGCCAGCCTCTTCTGCTCTGGAATTTATCTTGGTTCCAGTATAAAACCTCAAGCCTGGAGATGACTTTTCTCCCCTTCAGCTTTATGACTGGCCTCCAGCTGCCCTTTGCTCCAGATCCCTGGCACCCTATAGCACCACAATCCACAGGGATGTGCAGACTCCAAGGCTGCCCCTATTGACACTGAGATCCTGAGCCTGGGGAGGCAAATGGAGTGTCCATGTACCCCACGGTGGAGCTCTGCATCCCTCCCTGTGTGGCTCCCTCCTGGGCTGCAGGAGCCCATCACAACCTCCAGCACCTTGAAGCAAGGAGCCCCATCTCAAGTTCTACCAAGAAAGCGTCACACTCTGAAACAGTGGAATTTCCACAGCATTTTCTCCTCTTCTGCCTCTTAGATGCCTCTTCACTCTGTTCAAGGAGGTTGTTTCTCATCCCAGAGCCCACTGTCATGAGCTGGAAACCTGCAGGCTCAAGGCTCCTCATGGGCAGGCGACAGCCCTGGCAAAGGCCAGAGGAGGGTCAGCATCATCTTCACCGACCTTCTGGAGAGGGGATTTTTCCCAGAAAAGCAGCAGGGGTGTGCCCTTCCCCATCTGACATCCCCAGCAAGCGGCTGTTGTGAAACACTCCATCTGTTTCAGCTTATCTGGAGGCAAATAAAGATCGGAGCGAGAAAATAAGACTCCAGTGTATATTTAGAAATGCTGGATTTGGTTAGCGGAGACCGAAGGCAGCGCAGGGCCTGGGATCAAGCAGCAATCGTTTATTCTGATGCCATTGCTTTGGTGTGAAGGAATCCATCCTCCCGGGGAAAGGCGAACGCATCCCACCACAGGCCACCAACGGGATCCAAACCAGCATCGCTCTCCCCGGCTGGGACCGGCTGCCATAAGAGCCAAGAGCAGGGGCTGCAGAGGGGCTGCTCCTGCCGTGAGCCTGAGAACCCCTGTATCCCATCAGCTTGATGAGGAGCTGTGCCTTCCCCTGGGAAAAGGTTTTGCTGCCTGGAAAAGGGATGGAGAGGGGTGGCTTTCTTCATCAGCTTCCTTGAAGTCCACACTGACTGCTGGGACCATGGTGGGGAACTGGAGAGCTCAGGGATGGAGCTTGTCCTGTGCTGCAGCAAGTTTGGGTGTATCCATCCACCACAGGCTACAGACCAGAGCTGGGAAGCATCTGTCCCTCTGGAATTCTGGAAATCCCTGGGGCTTGCTGAAAAGGTGAAGGAGCAGCTGCAATCTGCTGCTGATCCCTGACATCCCACTGCTCTCCATGTCCAATAGAGGGTCTGCAGGCCCAAACGTGTACTCCCAATGGGCATGACTCAGGGGGAAGAAGAGGTGGTGGTGTGGTGGCTCTTCTGAGAATTCCATCAGTTCCCACCAGTCCCAGTGCCCTAGTCAAGGTGAACTGATGTTTGTCTTCCTGCTGCTCCAGTGGCTCTGAGCTGTCAGTTCCCTCAGGAAGGGCCACCACATGCGCTCAGTGGGGTGGTGGCACGGTGACATGGGGACACTGCTGGCTGCTCTGAGCCTCCCATGTGGCACAAGGCTGTCCCACAGGCAGTTCTGAGGGCAGTTCTGTTTTGGGGCTGTAATGAGGTTGAATTGGGCACTTGCCAGGAGGTTTCTTTCTACACCCTGAACTGAACCAACTTGTAAAGGCAGAGCAGTCCTCAGCAATGCGAACCGTGGCTGAGCAGAGCAGCTCAGAGCATGCTGAAGTCAGCAAGCTCCCACCAGCCTGCCTGGGCAGAACCTGCCTCCCACCTCCTCCCAGCATTGCTTGTCAAGAAAAAATGTCATAGACTGAACAGATTATAAAGTGTTGTCAAGGGAACGTGACAGTCACTGCAAGACGTACCCACAGGCACACGCACGGCTGTGTATGGATTCACCCACTACACCGACTTCCTCCAAAATCCATGTGGGATTTCATGCAGGGCCTGAGGTCTCTTGATCCTCCAGCTCAAGAGCCTTGTTTTGCCATCTGGGAGCTGATCCAATTCCCCCCTTTCCCATCTTTAAAATGCAAAACTGCTTCTGCCAGCCTCACAGCAATTCTTTGCTTTTTAGCACTGAGATGGGGCTCAGTTAAACTTAAAACAATCAGACTCTGAACACAAGAAATGTCTCATTAAAAAAACCCACCAGCACTTCATGGAGCAATTACGCCAGTGCTGAGACCTCTACGATGCCTTTGTCAGCCTGAGCATGTGCCCCTTGTCCAGGCCTGAGGTCCTGGCTGCTCCCTCAATTCAAAAAGAAAATACCCAAAGTCATGAGTAAAGGGAACAATTCCAAGAGGAAAGAGAAGAATGTAAGACCTGAGACAGGAGAGGGGAAAAGAGAGCAGGACACCTCTTCTCCCACAGTATCTGAAATGAAACAGCTACTTTGGGCTTGCTTTTTAAAAGTTATTCATGCATTGCAGCTGAAGTAATCTAGAAACCAACAAGGGCAACACTACACACTGGGGAAATAAAATGTTTGCAAGCAGTTCTGGCTCTGAAATGCTCAGCTCTGCCCCAAGGTGGATGGCAGTGCTGCAGCTGGATCTCCTTCTGTGCCAGTGCCTCACTGAGATGCCAAGGGAGGTAAAGAAGCTGCTGGTTCATTTCTGTGCTGGTTTTCCAGCTGCCCACTACATGCAGACCAGAGCTGAGCCAGGCTGAGCTTCTCTGGGTCTCTGCAGGACCACAGTGGCACTTCTGCTGAGCACACACAGGTGCCAGGACAGCATGGGACAGTCTGTGGAAGCAGGAAGGGATTCTGGTGCAAGCTCTGCTCTCTTGCCACCCCTTTTCCTGGAGGGATTCCCATCACCTCTCGAAGCTGGCTCTGAGACTTGGGCTGTTCTCATCGCTTGGGGTAGGCTGAGACTATTCACAGTCTCCTGATGCCCTCTGATCCTCACTTCCATCTTTGCAACGTGCCTAATATTCTGCCAGGGTGAATTTCAGAGCAACGGACAAGAGATGCCCAACTCTTCAGAGCAGGGAACAGGCCTGGCACCTAACTGCAGAGTCACCTGCTCAGGAAACAGGCTGCACCTCATGCAGAGCCTTGCAGGAGAGCTCTGCATTGAGGCCTGGCAAACAAAAAGAACTCCTTTTTTGCCTCTCTTTTTCCCCTTTACCTTGAAAAGGTTTTATGATTTACTGCTGCTTCATTCCTTTTACAGTCCAGAAGGAGCATACCTGGAGGGAATTTCAGCTTTAGTACACTCCCAGGAATAATCACTTCCTCCTACAGCCAGAAGGGAGGGTTGGTTTAACGTGTGCTCACTCCAATGCCTACAAAAAGCTCAAGCCTGCTGGGGCCCTGTGCAAACCCCACAGCACTGGGCCATGAGTGTACTCCTGCTGGAGCTTGCGGGGCTCAGCCTTATCTCCCTCTCTGCCTTCCTCTGCTCCCAGCAGCGTTGCTCCGGGATGCTGCAGGCCTTTTACCTCCAGGAAAGCATCTCCCAGAAGTTAAGGAGGAGATGTGGAAGGGAGGGAATTCTGCCTGGGGCATCTTTGCTCTCTGACAGTGCAAAGGGGATGGTTTCAGATCCGATCTGCTCTTTTCACGTGCTCCTCTTGGCTGCCAGCCTCTACTTCCCTGCTCAGCATGGACCAGAAACGACCTCCTGCCCCAACACTCTCGGGGCCAGACCTTGATCTCTTCCCAATGCACCACCTCTTCCTCCAAAGGGCACAGCTGCCTGCTGCTGGGAGCCTCCAGACCACAGCAGCTCAGCCTATGCTGGGTGGGCTCTTCAGCAATAAATCTGCCATCACAACTAATTAATTTAAGGCACAGCAAGTTAGACATGTGAGCCCTCAACCAGCTGGGGCCAGGCTGGAGTCCTGGAATCTCCATGTACAGCTGGAGCCAGGCTAGAATCCTGGCATCTCTGTGTACAGCTAGTACAAAATCAAAAGAACTAAAGGCTGCTCACCCGCTTTGTTTCAGGCACCAGGTCATCCTTCATCCTCCGCTTGGTCCAGTCCCTGGCCAGCTCATCCTCTGCTATCTCCTGGAGGTGGAAGACGGCTACTTGGGCCGACGTCCGACGGATGCGGCCGCTCGGGGTCCTCTCAAAATCTTCTACAGGACCAGGCTCTGGCTTCACCTCTGGCTCCTCTGGAGGCTGCAAGAGACACAGAATCAGGAAGGGCAAGACAAGAGAACAAACAAGCTCTCCGGCCTCAGGATGGGGTTGCAAGGATTTGGGCTGTGTTTCCAGACTTGCTTTGTGCCCCTGCACTGGAGCATGGGAGCAATCGGAGCACCCACCTCCCTCAGCCCAGCAGCAGCCACAGACTGTGTCCCTCCGTGCTCCCACGTGTATAAATGTCTCCAGTTATTAGAGTTAGGGAGTGATTAGTGTCGGACACACTGTCAGTAGGGATCAACAGAACAGAAAGGGATGTTCCCCAGGGACAGATCCTGCCACCCCAGCACTGGCAAGCAGCCGGCGCTTGTGAGGGAGTGGCCTGAGGTCTGTTTTTTTTTTTCCTGCAGAGCACAGATGCAGGGTGGGCTGGAGCACAGCCCTGTGGGCACTAGGGAAAGGGAATGCTGCTGACCACTCCCTTAAACAGCATTTTTGGAGAGGTGGAGGAGGGTGTACCGTGGTCCCCCCGACACTGCATGGTACAACACACGCGCATGGTGATTTGAGGGAGAAAACAACACCGGCCCGACGCCTGCACCTGCCTTGCCCGGCCCGGCCCTGCCCGGCTCTGTCCTGCCCACGGGCTCCACAGCTCTGCAGTCCCCCCCGGGGGGGGATGGCCCCGCTCCTCGGGCTGCGGAGGCGTCCGGGGGGCTCACCGAGGCCGTGTGTTCTGACCGCACATGATAGTCGTGGCCAGCCTTGGATTTGTACTTCTTGCCACAGTGTGGGCAGCTGAACACGGGCTTGTCGGCCTCGGCGAGCTGCTTGCCACACCGCTTCTGGTGGTACTGGTAGCCCATCAGGCTGGAGAAGTTGGCCACGCAACCCTATGGAGATGGGGAGAAGGGGAGGGTTCAAGAGGGCTGGGGCTTCATGTGGCCACACTGAAAAGGTTGGGGTGCCGTTTCTCCAGGGAGGAACATTCCCGAGGAGCCCACTCCAAAGAGCAGCTCTGCCAAACCATCCCCATCGAAGCGCTGGGGAATTCGACAGTTCCCAAAGAGCCAGGCATGACAGACAGTGCCCTGGAGGGATGGGAGGAGCTGTCCCTGCCCCTGGCATTCCCTGCCCCAACACACAGACAGAGCTCTCTGGACAGACACACAGCAGGCAGCGGGAGGGGAAGGCACCGGGGAGGTGCTGCCTGCACGGACAGCAAAGCACCCGCGGGACAAACCTCTGCCACACGCCTCTCTTACCTGTTCGTGACTTGTCTGCAACCCACTTAGCTCTGGTTATGGTGTGGTTTGGTTTGGTTTTATGCTGTGCCTAGGAGAGGCTGTGCCCCTTCCTGAGCTCAGGAGGCAGAACCTGCCTTCCAGCACTGCTCAGTCTGTCCTGTGCCCACCCTCCTGCCAGGCTGTCCTGCTGCTGGAGTGCGCAGAGCCAGTGGGGCAGGAATTGGGATGGCTGAGCTAAGGTGGAAACGTCAAGCACGTGCCAAGGGATGCCTGGAGAGTACATGTCTCCTGCATGGGACTCACTCCTTCCACCTTTTCACAGAACGAGAAACAAGAATTGTTCTCGTACCTCATTGGGGCATTTCAGTTTTCCCATCTGCTTTAGCACTTTCCTCAGCCTTTCCCGCTCTTCCTGTTCACCAAGTCCAGTGGTTTCCACAGGAACAGGCTGGAAACAAGGAAGTAACAGAAGCGACAGAGTCAACCATTTACTCATGTCCTCTGTGCCAGGAGTGGATGGTGAAGCCCTGCCTTGCAGGGAGCTGCCCTGGGCTGGAGGGAATCTCTCATTAGGAGAGCTGGATCTCCCATGCTTCGTTGTTATGTGCTGGATCTGCTCATGCCTTTCTAGTGATTATACTCAAAGGGCCAGCTGAGAAACCCAGGAGCAGTTCCTGCACAGAGGATTCACCAGCAAGACTGAAGAGCAGGAGATTAAGGCACAGGTAAAAGACAAGTCACAACTGGTAAGCACGGGACATATAGAAATGTAGTTATGCCTTGCCCTGGTATCTCAGAGATGTACAAAACCACACTTTTTAAACAGCATCTAAACCAGTGCCTGCAAAATTTATTCATGATAAATTTTGTGGCTGCTTCTCCCATGCACTTCTCTCCATGGTGGAGAGCTAAAGACCATATTTTGAGATTTGTGCAAGGCAGAACCCATCAGTCCCGGATTTGCAGGCAGTTTCGGAGGCAGAGCTTTGCCACTCAAAATCCACCTCACCATACTCACTGGATCTTCCTCCATGTTGGGATCTGAAATGCTCTTTTATTTTTTCAGTCCTCTGCTCTACTTATCAGGATCAACATGAGCGTAAGTCACTACCTGAGAAGGAAATGCTTTCCTTGGCAGGAAGGGGGAAGGCCACCATCCGGGCTGAGCAGTGTGTGAAATGCTCCAGAGGTGGATCCCTCCTTTAAAAAGACCATGGAAAGAGGACTTTTGATGGATGGCTTCATGACCTGTATGGAGAAAGGAGGCACAAGACGAGCACAGCCCAGCTCCCTTACCTTGCTCACGTGTTCAGCCATGGTGTGGTAATTCAGCCCAGCTTTGGACTTGAACTGCTTTTTGCAGTGCTGACACTTCAAGGCATCCTGCAGCTGAAGGAATTAAAGGCAAGTCACCAGACAGGCCACATCCTTCCAAGGGCTGCTGCTGCTGCTGGTCAATAACCCCATGGGTGGCTGCTCCTGTAGCAGTACCCAGTGGTGGGACTCAGCAGGCAACACAGTGTCCCTGTTTCCCATCCCAGGCCCTGCCTGCAGCCCAGAGCTTTCTCTCTGTTGTCCTGGAGACTGTTATCAAACCCACATGCCCCAATTTTTGGAAAACATTCCATTTTGTATTTAGATTTAAAGCCTCACTGGCTGAAAACATCTGGATCTGGTGTCTTACTCTTCCTGTTAAAGAGTTAGAGAGAGAAGAAGCTTTGATCTACCAATGCCAGTGGACTGTGCTCTGCAGTCCTGTTAAATAAGACAGATGCTGGCGTACAGTGCAATTTCTGTGTGCCTGTGCTGTGTGAAATTAAGGACCCAATCACAGGAGGATATTTTCTGCCTCTCATTGCCCTGCTGTTTGAACCAATTTGACCTCCTGAGTGCGTGGGCACTTGTACCCCTTGTACAAGATCCTGACTTTTGCTGGGGCAGGGGCCAGAAATTACTGACTCAGGAGGTTCATGCTCTGGGCACCAAGAGAACAGAGTATTTCGACAGGGAGCCAGTGCCTGTCCAGCCATGGTCATTCCTGCTTCTCCTGCCAGATGATTGAAGGGAGAATAGTGAAGGTGAAGCAAGACTGAGCTAAAAGCTGGAGAGATAATGAAGATGGATCTGCAAATCTTTCCTCATTATGGAACTCCAGGAAAATGACGAACAGACTCACTGTAGTGAGTTGGGAGTGACTCATGGTACCTGAGCTCCCATCAATTAATCTTGTCCCAGACCCAAGCACTTGATCCTAACAAGGAGGATGCTAACAGCTCCTTGACTCATTATATGCGACTAGCAGTTAATCTGGGATTTACTCCTCTGGTCAACACTTAAAAACCTACCATGTCCACACTCCAACAAGCCCTCCTACCCTGGGATACCAGGAGGATATAACTGCCCTTGCCTCCTTCAGGCCCAAACATGCTGCAACCCTCTCCATCCCTTATTTCCTTTCCAAAACCAAAGGAAACAGGTGCAGACTGCCTAGTGACAAGCATGAACAGAGAAACCAATTTCCATTTTTTAAATAAAAGTTTTGGGAGCCTGCACATCCTTTTCCTGTTGTCCAGCTAAGGAATATATCAGTCATTAAAGAAGAGGGGGTGCCTCAACCCCAGGGTGGCTTCTGATAGGAATCCCATGGGCTGTAGCAGCAGGGTCTCACTAAGGTTGTGCCATAGGTTCATCTCAGAGATGGAATGCTGAGAGCTGGACCTCTGGTCACACACCTGGAGCTTGCCAGAGCAGCACAGCCAGCTCTGGCAAAGACTCTCCCTCTCAGGAAGTGTGACAGAATACCTACTCCAAGGGCTGGAGCCCCAAATCTTTGGCTGAATATGGGCTGGTATATTTCCAACAGGGAATACATGGCTGACTGCTCCAGCAGAGCCCTGCTCAGCAGGTCACCTGGCTGTGCAGCCTGCACAGAGCCAGCCTGGCTTGGGAGATGCTCCAAAGTGGAGGAAATATGACCACTGATGGCCAAGATCCCCACTCCTCTGAGGCCAGGAGGATATTGAAGGTGCCAGGATTCTGTCCAGCGTTGGGGTTTGGGAGGGAGAGCAGCCTCCCACTGCTGTATAAACAGCAAGGCAATGGCTGGGGAAGCATTTACAGAAAATGAATGTGGAATCAAAGCCCAGCCACATATTTTCAAATCAGGAGGCATCGATCCCATGTTGGTTTTCTGTGGCGATGGCTCCGCCAGGTGACAGATGAAGACGTAATCCTGTGCTCTGATGGATGGTGGTGTGGCAGAGAGACAATTTTTCACTGCACCATTACTGAACTCCCGCATCCTGACAGCCTGCCTGAGCACATCCAGGCTCAGAGTCTCCCTGAGACACACTCTCATGCAACCAGTTTATCTGGTCTGATACAAGGCACAGCACACAGTGAAACCCCAGAGCCAGGGCTCCAGAGGAGATCAGAGACAACCCCAACAATCTCTCCAGCCTTAAAACTATTTGTTTAGCTACTAGAAATATCTGCCTCTGTTGAGACACTGAGGCAAGGGGCCCAGATCACAAAGAATTCAGGATTGCTCAGATTTAGTGTCCAAATCCCTCTGGGTCAATGCAAGTCAGCCAGCAAGCTGAAGATGACCAAGTTCTATCAGAGTCCAGAAAGGTTTTAGGAGGACCACTGCACATTTATGAGAGAACATGTACACATCCATTCCCCTCCAAAATCCATGTGTTTGACTGAATAAAGCAAGGCCTTACTTTCTGGCAGACATCCATGTGCTTTTTGAGTCCCACAATAGTTTTCCTGGTTATAACACTGCAGGTTGGACAGGAAACTTCCCCCTTCTCGCTGATCTCCCGTTGCCACTGGTCCTCAGGGTTTGCTGGTGAGGGAGAGGAGAGAGGTGTTACATCCAACCTGCCTTGGCTGCTTGATTTGATAACGTGAAAAGCAGTGAAGTGGGAAAGTTCCTGATGTTAAAAAAAGAGAGACTCTCTCAGGCAAAGCAAAACTGGACATGAACCATGCAGCTCTCCCTGCCTCACTCTCTTACAGCTGCCCAAGCAAACTGGGTCACTGGGTCACTTTATGTGGAGTTACCAGACCTGGTGACCGGGGGAAAGACCTAGGTCTTTCCAACCGCTCTGGTATCTTGCACACTGGGAGTTAAAAAAGATGATGATGCCCCCAGCCACCTGATCCTGCCCTGCTTGGAATAACTTCCCCCTGCCAAATGAAACAATTAGCGGGAGTGAAACAAAGGTGAGCGTCTCAGCTCCATCCGGACGTGTGCCTGGAAAGCTTCTCTGGCAATTCTCTTCCCGGCAGACATGGAGGAAGCTGGGGGACTGCTGGCTTCCAGGCATCTGTTTATTTGAATGGCTGGGACCAGCCTTTAAAAAACCCAAAAGAAGAGATATGTGGGGCCAAAAGTAGCTCCCAGGCCCAGAGCTCATGCCGGGTTCTCAGCAGAGCAGTGCTGGTCTTCCAGCAAGGGAAGCCTGGGCTGAATAAAATCCGCCAAGTCTGTTTATTTGGATGCTCTTGCATGGCTGTGAGATCAGAGAGTCGTTTATTTGAATTTGAAAGCAGTGCAAGGCACTGCAGCTGTGTTTATCTTGCACATCCTGCGTTCCTCCTGCTGTCAGAGCTCTCAGGGAAAGCAAGCAACCTGTGCTGGGTGTAGTCTGCACCTCGAGGCTCAGGGAAGCTGTAATTATGCCCAGAGTTATGCACTGGTGTCATTCATGGGAATGATGTCAGAAAAATCCCATTGTCACATGGGTCACACGCTGACTCACAGTGAAGCCAGGTGGAACTTGGCTCTCAACTCCCAGCACTTTCACCATGTTGACCTGGCAGTGAACTGAAGGTGCCCCTCAGGATGTCAATTGTGGCAGCATCAACATTTTAGCAGCAGTGGCTGTTCCCACATCTGTGTTATAGCTCAAAAGAGCAGGAGTTGTGTGCTCCTACCTCTGACTTTGTGCTGCTTCTCCTGACAAACCTGCCAGAAAACTCCCCCAGTGAACAGCCTGCTGGGCCAAGAGGGGTGTGGGGACCATGAGCTGCAGGTAAAGGTGGGGATGGTGGCATGGAGGCAGAGACCATGCAGGCTTGGGGTAGTGCACAGAAAAGCAGTTACACTGCATAGAGCTGCTGCCTGTGCTTTGCCCTCACCAGCCTCACCTGCTGGTGGATGCACAGATGTTTCCTTCTTCACACCAACTCCTGGAGGTTTCTTTTTCAGCTCCTCCACGTTGGCATTTCCCTCCAGCTTCTTGGCTCGATGGGCTTTTGCTTTGTCCTCTGCTTTGACAAGACCTGTAAAGAAAGAGGATTTTTATTTGCTACTTGCTTTAACACTTTCAGAGCACCTCACATTTAACAGGTATAAAATCTCTCCCTCTAAGCCAGGGACACTGAGCTGCACGTCTGCCAAGGCTGTACATATAGGCTCAGGTCCATAATTATGACAAGCAATATTCTAACAGCATGTGGTGTTTTCCCAACACAAGTTTATGAACTATGGAAACTCCATGACAAAGTGAGGTAGGATGCCTCCAGCCAGGCAGACAGGCTGAGGAGAAGGGAAGAGGGTGTTTTGCAAGAAACTGAAACGGGGGAATTGAAACAACAAGTTCAGTGTGTAAAAGGGATGTTCCTGCTGATGTTCCTTCACTGGAAATGCTGTTTAACTCCCCTGGATCCAATCCCCCAAATCCATGTGCAGTTCAGCCCTGTGCCTGTGCTTCCACAGAAGGTGCTGCAGGCAATGAGGTTCCAGGGTCAGATCCACACCTGTCCCACGAGGTCCACATGCCCCTGAACCTGGGGGTTGTGACTCTTGCAAACGCAGGGTCTGAATGGAGACAGCACCTCATGACACACTGGGGCACCCTTGTCTTTGGGAAGTGACTGCCACATGGAACTTGGGGAGTGTAGGAAACACCTGCTTCATCTTCACTTTCCACCTGAGACAGTGGGTCATGGAAACACCTTGTTCTCCAGGAACCCACAGCAGGCGCTTCAGCCTCCGGGCAGTGCCTCTGTGGGGAAGATAAGGGAAACGAGCCCAGACTCCCCAGGAACCAGAGGAAAGGAAATCACAGAGACCACATCCAGCCTGCTCGTCAGTGTTCAATTCCTTCAAAGCCATTAGTGCCTCTCCCCCGAGTGCCTCATACTGGAAGGTGCTGCCTCCTGCAGTGCCTGGAAACCCTCTTCTATTTCTCTGGCTGAACATATCTCATAGTCAGCCTGAATCCAGTTGCTCTCATTCCATGGATGCTCCAGGATTTCCCCCTCCTTCCCAGTTGGGTGTATTTATGGAGTATGACCAAAGTCCCACTTGCTCTTGCTTTATCAGGCTGCAGTAGCCAATTCCTGGGCCTCCTCACAGCAAACATCCCGGCAACACATCTCCTCTCCCTTGGATTCACTCTCCTGAATGTGGGCGACCAGCCCTGGAGATGGAGTCTGAGGGATGGGTGCGTCACCAGCCTTTCTATGCAGCAGAATTCTTCCCGACGCCACTGGAAATGCTGCGCCATCCCAGGATGGTGGGACGGTGATGAGATGATGTTTCTCATATCTCGCTGGTGTCAGCAGCTCGTTACTCTCATGTTTCAGATGAACATATCTGGATCCTTTCCTCTCTTCCCTCATTTCCCAGCGTCAGGCTCCGGAACAGAGTGGACAGGGTTATTAGCAGTCCCAGCTCTGCTGCTGCTTCTCACTCCCTTTATGACTCTCTCACAGTAAAAGCTGCCAGCTCCTCCAGTGTGAGATCCTCAGGCTTTGTCTGGCTCCACCACAAGGGGGGATCATGGGGAAGGGGCTTCCCTGCAATGCCCCAGGGAGAAGGTACAACCCTACAGCTGACCAGAGCTGTCCTGTATTACCTTTCAGTCCAAATGTCCCCGAGATGGACGGCTGCTCCCCCGTAAACTTCTTAGGAGTTTTCTGTTTCCTTCCTGACTCAAAAGAGAGAAACAGAGAGAGAGATTTGGTCAAATAACTGTACTGTCAGGGGGATTCATCAGTCCTGGGGCATGGGGTGGGCACACACTCCATGTTAGGAGTGGGTCAAAGGCTGTCAAATGAAGCATCCACCAATAGTCTGCTGCTTCCCACTCCACAAAATCAGGATAAATCTGTTATTTAGGATTAATTCAATGAGTGAAAGTGGTGGCTCTGCCTAGTGCAAAAGTTAAGTAGTTCCCACATGTGGCTGTGGTGGTTTGCTTTGGTGCTGCAAGCAGTGGAACCCCAAACTATGATGGGGACAACCACTGCCCTACACCAGCTCTGCAGTGGCCATAGACAGATGGTCCTCACTCGGTCCCAATCCTTCAGGAAAACAGGTTTGCCAGAACCATCCTGGTTTAACCTGACACACTCAGAGAGGGCAGACGGGCTGACACGGCAGCTTGCTGTGCTGCCAGGAATTCAACCCATTTACAATACTATCATAGGATTGTTAAGGTTGGAAAAGATCTCTAAGATCATCAAATCCAACCATCACACAGGTCCTTTAGAAATATTTCTACCACAGTTACAACTGAGTTTTAACTCCCAGTGAAGCAGGGCAAGTTATTAAGGTCTGGAAACAAGGCTTGGCTATCCCTTGGATTCAGAGAGAAAATTGCAGCAGTGTTGGCTGCAGCAAATCCCCTTCCCATGGGACACCTCTCTCTGGGCTCCTGAACCAGTGTAGCCCTGGGCTCTAATCTTACTGTGCTTCATCCTCTCGGGGTCTTCCTCCTGCAGGGAGGCCTGGCTGCCCCGCTGCTGCCCGTTGTCCTTGCCACTCGAGGACTTGGCCGTGGGGGTGGCAGCTGCCATCGCCTCAGCTGCTGCAATCTGGAACTCCTTGCTCTCCCGGCTCTCCGCTGGGCACTCGCCATTCTCTGCATGCTCCTGGGCAACGGCTTTTTCCATCTTTGCCTGTTTGGGATGGATGGTGGGGCAAGCTGAACTCTCAGCAGGTCTAGGGCAAAGCACAGAGGGCTTGTTTAAAGAGGGGTTGTTAGACAAGTGTCCTGACACCTCTCCCCCCTTGCCAGCCCAGGTTGTAGGAATGGAGGCAGGCATGTTCCCCTTCTCCCAGCCATCCCCTATGCCACTGCCATGCAGCCTAGCTACAGCCTGGTACCTTTTCTTTCCACTGCTCTTCCCAATAGCCTTGGGCACTTTGTTTTCTGCTTTGCTGGTTGGCATTGGCCGGTCCAAGTGATTCCAGAGCCGATGCTTTTCCAGCTGGGTTTTGGAGGTGAAGGCAGCTTCGCAGTATGAGCATGAGTATGTCAGCCTCTCTGAGATTGCACCCTGTGTGCAGCAGGGAGAGGCAGGTGAGCACAGATGTTAGATCACAAAAGAGAGCCTTTTTCTGACACAGGCATGAACATAAATTATGTGTAATACCCTTCTGCCCTTTCAGTTACCATAAGTCCATGATCCCTCTGGGCCAGACCTCACACTGAGCTGCAGAGACCTCAATCCCTCTCACACACACCTCACGAACTGCTCCTGGCCCATCTCTGCCCTCTCCATTTTCCCATTTTCACCTCATGTTTTTCCTGGTGTTTAAGGCCTGAGAGCAGTGTTACCCTGCAGATGGTCATGGCAGAGCCAGCTACTAGAAAGGACAGACAGTTCTCCAGTCTCCTTACCCCTTGGCAGCGCTGATAGTGGTACTTCAAGCCATAAATGCTGGGGAACTCCAGCCAGCAGCCTGAATTGGGACATTTCACCCTAGAGTGGGCTTTGAATTCGTCCTTCCACTGGTTCATCAGAGGGAGCTGGGAACAGAAGAAACAAGAGACAGGTGAGTGAAAAGCACCCTGTGCCTGGCTGTGTGCTGATGCATCCCAAGGGAGCTGGGAGGGCACAGGGGACTTTTTGATCATTCTCGTCCATCCCTCCCACCACATAGGCATGAAGTGGACTCCAGGGGTTTGTTTCAGTGAAGCAGTGCTCACTCCAGGGAGAGCTGCTGGGCTCCATAGGCTAATGATTCCTGCTGAGGCTTTACCTTGCTGTGCCTCCAGAGCACACGCACACTCCCTACCAGCCTGGGGAATAAATCAGGCCCGAAGTCACCCGGCTGATTTAATCACCCCACATTTCATCTAGTCCGTAAATCACCCCATGCCCCTGCTCTCATGACAAACTGCTCCATGTGTTGTCCATGCTACCAGGCAGGAATTAAACTGCACAACTCTGCAGGGAATAAATCACCCCCTTGCCATTGCTGCCGGCTCATTAGCCAAGCCTGACATGGTTGTGACAGGATCCAGTCATCTGGACATGGCCCTGGGAAAGCGAGGCTGGAAAGGGGTACAGTTCCTTCAGCAGGGTTTTGGAAGATGCTGGATGCCTGCATGTAGGGGTTGAGGGACCAAGATCTTGCTCAGCCCAAGACAAAGCTGCTCTGAAAATTAAACCACAGGGAAGGCAGGTTTAACCCTGGAATGCGGCTGGCTAGAGTGCACAGTGCAGGGCACGTGAGACAGAGTGAAGCTGGGAGAGCTCAGGGACTGGAGTGTTTGGGGTCTTACAGGGATGTCTTTAAGTGCCTGGTTCTCAGCCTTGGGTCTTCCTTTCTTCCTGCCTTCAGTTTTGTCACTGGCTGCATTTCCTGCAAAGAGACACAGCACGCATCACCAGCCATACCAGAGGAGCTGCTGTCCCAGTAATGCTGCTGCCCAGCCCCAGCTTCCTGCAGCCTGCCTGGCACCCTCAGCTCTAGGCTGGCCATTCTCTGTCCTAGCAAGAATGGAGATTCCCCTCTGGAAGGCAATGCCAGCTCCCCTGCAAATGAGGTGCTGATAAGATGTGGCACAGGGAAAAACGGTCTCCTGAACACAGGCGTGTTCATATTGCGGACAGCTGGAGTTCATTCCCTTTAGCAATAACTTATCCTCCTCTGTTAGCAATTATGGCTTCAATCCCCTCAAGGTAACAGTGGCATCTGGGAAACATTTAGGGCACACGCATTTCCCCACAAAGCCACTGATTTTGGAAGCCTCATCTGAGCTACATCACTGGGGTCCAAACCTCTCCTGGGATGCAGCCACCCCTCAGCACCCAGAGCTGCCCTTAGCAAGGTAAAGGCAGTGGGAGCCTCTCTCATAGAGGGGATCTGCCCAGCATAAACAGACAGGAGGAAAAATCTCCTTGGGCTTGGAGATTCCTGGATAGAGAAATCAGCCATCCATCAGCATGACAGCCCTTAGTGTGAGGGTCCCCCAGGGCTCATACGCTCACAAGCCTCCATCCCGGGGGCCGCGACACGGGAGGCAGCAGATGGCCTGAACTCATTTAAGCCTTTCCATCCTTTGATGTAACACTTAGCTACCAACACGATAAATAGGCAGCGAGACACCCATCTCGTTAAGCCAGACACATGCCTCTCTGAAGGGAGAGACCATTTCCATCCCTCCCCTCCTGCTCCCAGAGACCAGCTCTCTGCAGCTCCCAGGGCTGGGGCTTTTCAGCAGCACAGCCCTCACCGGTGAGTCGAAGTGAGGACCACAGATACATCGAGACCCAGGCCACTTGTTTCAGCAGCCACCCCCCAACTCCTGCCACTGGGTTCATCTCCTCTGCCCCATCCACCTCCACTGAAAAGACAAATCAGTTCCTTACCCAGCTTGGGCAGCTCTGCTGGCGGATTTATCCTTGCCTCCGTCCTGCTTTCTTTGCTGGCAGTGGGTTTGTTAGAGCCTGCAGTTTTCCTTCCACCTTTACAGGTATAGGAATCCGCCATCTCTGAAAGAAGCAGGGGAGGCGTTAAAATTCACTCCTTGGAGCTGGGAACAACACATGGTGAAAGCAAGGGGAGCTGCTGGGGAGGGAGGGAGGGAAATGAGAAAACCATCACGCAGCTTCAAGATTCCCACAAAGAGAAGAAACGGGACGTGCTTCCGAGTATTTGTTCCACAGTTGAGGAACGCCACAGACATGGCTGGAAAGCTGCTTTCATTACAGCCTGGCTTCCCCTTCGCATACAATGGCAAAGACTTTATTAAAAATTATGGGCTGACTTTGCCCAGAGAAGTAGTGAATAAATGGCTTTTCCTCTTCGTTTATTTCTCCGCTTTCATTTAAGACACCAAAAGAAAAAAAAAAAGTGAGTTTTAATGAACAGATGTAATGATAAATTTCCAATTTTCCTTATTAATGGGAAACTGTTATAAACGGAGAATTGTTAATGTTATCTGAATTTTCCGTATTAATAATTCAATTTGGCTTCTCTATAAATAATGAACATCAGGAAGGATCGCACAAGGCCCACTCTCACTCCTGATGGAAGTGGGCAGTAGGACACCCCTCCATTCAGCAGTGCAAAGAGGAAGCCCATGGCAGGATTGGCTCCGTCTCCAGCTTCAAGTTCCTTCTTCTCCTCCCAACAGCACAAGCAAAGGCACATCTGAGGATGGGGGCTGCTCTAGGAAATGTCAAATGCGGATTTGGAGAAAAGAAGTCCTCCATGCCTCCACAATGAGAGCATCAGGCCCTTGGGAAGAGATTCCTTGGACCACCATGACCTTGAGACCTTGGCCGGGACAGGATGCTGATGTTCACCCAGGAGTTTTTTAAAACACTGATTTGACTCGTCACATGCAATTCCTCCCACACGTTTAGCATCGTTTAACTCAAAGGAGCTGATTCCCAAAGCATCCACACTCATCCTGTCAGTCCTCATGCCCTGAGGGATGGAGGTGCATCTCCTGTGTGGCCAGATTGCCAGCCACGCCACCAACATGCGGGACACGAGAGTCCAGCAGTTCTTTCTGAGGTGTCCCCAGGGACTTTCCATGTAGGACTAGGGACTTTCCATGTGGGATGCAGCCCACATGCTCCACGAACTGGCAAAAGCTTCCAGCCTGTGCTCAGCTGGTGACACATATGTGGTTGTTTGCATGGACACAAAGGTTAATCAGATCAAGTGAGAAATTCCAGCCTTGGCAATTGGTTCTGTGGCATTTTGTGCTGAACATGGGGATCGCTGATTTAACTAATTTGGGCTCTTTTGGTGGGAGAGCTGGGTAGGAGTTTGTAGCCTGCCTGACAGCAGCTCCTTTCTGGAGCAGGCACAGAGAGGAGTCCCTTTGGTTTGTTCCTAAATTGCTGCTCCATTCCCACCAGTGTGGGCACTGCTACTGTCCCCAGCCCTCCAGGGACAAATGTGCCAGTCCCCTTCCTTCCCGTGCTGCCTCCTGGCACCTCTGAGCAATCCTCACTCAAGTTGCTCAAAGAAAAAAGGGGAAAAGAAAGACTCACAAAAAACCAGTGAAGTGAAAGCTGAAGACAAGAGTTCTGTGCTTACAATGGGGTGAAAACCAAGGGGAAACCCACACAACTGACAACTTTATCCAGCCAGGGCTAGTGCCAAAACACAATGGAGGATGGAGCACAGAACTTCCTTGCCTGCCTCGCTGGCCAGCTTGAGGTGACACGCAAAGAGTGACAGCCATGGCAGACCCTGTTGACATCTCTGGTGCTCACCTCCTGCACCTCATGACACTGCACACCACTGAGTATCACCCCAACTTTCCATTCCCAAAACATCTGAAGTGCTCAGCCCTGCTTCAACAGCTGGACACCTCTCATCCCCCTTAACACATCTGTCCCCTCAAAGGAATCCTCCCTGCCCGGCTTCAGAGGTTCTGAATTTTCTGTTTTTCCACATCAAATACTCCTTTGCGTTCTCCCCCTTATTTTTTTTTACCAAATGAAAAATAAAAACCTTATAAACCAGTCAGCAGCAAGAGCCAAAATCTGCACCCCGGCCACTGATACAACCCCAGGGATCACAGAAGAATTGTCCTGGAGACACAGAGCAAAAGTCAGCCCATTGTGGAGTTTTTGGTAACGTTCAAACTTCTCACTCATTTTTGAGTAACACACACTGAAAACAGGCAACAGACTTCCACACTGTCCTTATGGTTTTGCTGAAAACTCTTTTGCAACCGGTAAGGAGAAAAGAAGGTATCCACATGTTCTGGCCAACAGCCAGGGCTGGGATGTAGTGTGGGAAGGCTGGGCCTGGTAGCATCTTATGAGGTCTCCAGCTCTTTCTAGGTAACTTTTTAGAACTTTGTGGCAACATTTTTGAAGCCTCCCACTCCAGCTCCAGAAAAAAAAAAAAAGCTCCTGTGAACGCAGGCACCAAAATGTGATGGAAGTGAAGACCAAGCCGGCACTGCTGGGAGCAAGGGTAAGGAGGAAACTCACAGGTGTGGGAAAGGAGAAGTGACATTTGGGAATGAAAGGCACTGTTCCCAAGCCACTACGCTACTGGAAACTGGGCATAGAATGAGAAAGGGGAAATAATTCCATGTAGAAATGCCTGTCCATTAATTTGGATCCGGCCTGAAGGAGCATGTACATAGCCAGAGAAGGCTGTGACCATCTCACAGNAATGCCTGTCCATTAATTTGGATCAGGCCTGAAGGAGCATGGCTGCAACCCTCTCACAACGTCCTTATGGTTACCAAGGGAAAGTCACCTGCAGATCGTGACCCCAAGTTCTTCTGCCGGGATTCCCACCACAGTGCCATCACTGCAGATGGACTTTGCTGCATGACACCTGCCAATCTGCTCCACCTATCATCAGTAATTTACCAACAGCTCCAGAGGTATGGAATGCCAAAAGCCAAGGGAGCTGCCTGTCCCAGCACAAGCTGTGTGCCAGTAGAGATGCGATGAAACCAGCGCAGACAATGGATGTCAAAGGGCACTGCCATCCCTATTGCTGTCGGAGGAGCTGTGCTCCCTCCCAGGAACACCTGGCAGAACCAGAGCAGCTGGGAAAAACTTCCAGGGAATAAAGACAAGGAAGCAGAGGAGAGGCTTCCTCTTGAAGGAGCAACCTCCTTGGAGGTTTCTCCGGGAGGGAAGCACGTGGTGGGTGAAGCCCTGTGAGCTGCTGCCTTCCTGGGCATGGCTGGTGGCCGGGCAGCTCCAGAGGGACACAGCACATCCCGCCACTGTCACCCAAACAGTGTGACACCCCCGAGGGTCTCCAGGAGGGAGAACCTCACCCAAGGCACGCACCCAGCGCTCCTGCCGCACATGGCTCGGACCAGGCGCAGACGAGGCTTTTGAGGGTGTAAAGTTTCTGTTCGAGGCGCGTTATCCCGTCCCTCCCCTCTCCGTCCCCGGGCACTGACATGAAGGAAAAAGCTCCCGCACACGCCTGGCAGACAATGAATCCTCACCGCGCCGCGGGGACTGGAGTGTCCCCTGTCCCGGGGGTCAGTGGGGGCAGAGAGCTCTGCCCGGTGCCGCTGTCACCTCCTGGGCGCGGGGAGCTCAGCCCGGCCCGGTGCCGCTGTCACCTCCCGGGCACGGGGACCTCTGCCCTGTCACCTCCCGGCCCGGCCGTGCCACCCGCGTCCCCTCATTGCCCCTCCCCGCTGTCACCCCGCGGGCAGCGCCGCCCGGGCCTGTCACCCCCCGGGCCCGCGCCCCATCCCCGGGAGGCGGCCGGGGCTCCCCC
>VWYP01027640.1:0-20708 GCA_013400435.1 Pycnonotus jocosus | reverse complement strand
GAGGGCGGGACGGGGCAGCGCCCCCCGGACCGGGCTGACCTGGGCAGGTGCGGCCGGACCCCGGGGCGGGCAGGGCTGTGCTGCGCTGCCGCTGCGGGATGCGGGCAGGGTGCCGAGCTGCCATCCGCACCTCCGGGATGTTTGGCCTCCGTCACACCCTCCGGGGTGCAGGCAGCCTGTCCTGCCCGTCGTCCTGTCCTCCAGGGTGTAGGCGTTGAGTGTCCTGCCTGTCATCTTCCCCTCCAGGGTGTCCTCCCTGTTGTTCTGCCCTCCAGGTTGTAGGCAGGACACCTTTTGCCTTACCCTGTTCTCCAAGACGCAGTCAGGGTGACCTGCTTGTCATTCTACCCGGCAAGGTGTTCTGCCCGTTATCCTTTCCTCCAGGGTGTCCTGCCCATCATCCTAACTTCCAAGGTGTTGGCAGTGTCCTGTATGTCACTGTTCTCTCCCGGGCGTCCTGTTCATCATCCTGCCCACAAAGGCGCAGGTAGGATGCCCTCCCCATCCATCCATCCATCCATCCATCAATCCATCTAAACTCAGGGTGCTCCAGGTCCCCTTGTAGTCACCCCAACCCCTGGGAATGATGCTGGGTGTGAGCCTGTTACAATGTCTTCGGGGCACTTTCCCAGCTCCCAGGCTTGGGATGTCACCCCTGCAGAGCTGGTGGCGCTTGGGAAGGTGCTGCAGGGCAGAGCCAGCCTTGGTTACCGGCTCTGGGAATGCATAGCCACACCAGGATCCAGCAATAGCCCAGAAATTAGAGAAAATCACATTAATTTTGCCAGGTGAGAGCAGAACCCAGAGCAAATACTGCTGTCAGGGCTGCCCTGCCTGCCATTACCGTCGTGTGGCTCCTTCGGTGCTGCCGGGATCTGGGAGGCCCTGTGGCACAATTGTGCAAAAAAGAGCCCAACCCAAGCCGGGAGTTTCCCCGCGGTTTTCCCCTCTTTGTCTCCATTGCGGGGAAAAGAGCTTAATTAACGTCTGCAGAGAGCAGGGAAAGCTCGGTGTAATTGCTAGGTATGATTATCGGTGGAGCGGAGGGTGCTCAGCAGGGTGGGAGGGACAGGCACAACCCACCTTCTTTGTATAAAATGAGGCAAATCCGAGGCGGCCTCGCTTCCCAGCCTGGGAGCTGCCTCCCGGGAGAGCTCAGCTGCCTGGGGGTGGCTATCGGGCAGCTCCACATCCTCAATGAGACCAGGCAGCACCTCCAGCACCTCTGAGGTTCCCTCCTCGCTGTAAACGCTGCCCATCGCTCATCCTGGCAGGTGCTCCGCATGTGCAAAAGTGCCACGGTGCCCATTTTCTGCATCCACAAAGCAATTTTGCATCTCCAGGAGTGGGATGAGGGTGAGGGGAGGTAGGGGAGCTTGGCCACCCTGGGGTTAGGCAGGGGCAGGGAGAACAGGCAGCTACAGGCTGGGTGAGGTACAAACCTCTGAAATTATGCAATATAAAGGCACATGTGTTGTTATTTTCAGGCTCTGCTGAGCAGAGGGGGCCAAGGAATGGACTTGAAAAGCACAGCAAATGTTAAGCAGATTCTGAGGAGTGCTTTGTTTCATAGGCAGAGCTGTGCTAGGAAAGGCAGGAGGTGGAGGAGGAGGAAGAGCAACAGGGGCAGTGGTGCTGCCTTCCTCCATGTGCTCACGGGGAACCATCACATCTCCTCTTGCACCGTGGCTTTGTTGCAGAGGTGGGATGAGAGCTCATCCTTGCAAACCAGCACGATGCTGATGCTGTGGAGGGGCCATGTGGTGATTCCCCAGTGCTCTGGTCCCCTGGTCACTGTTCCCACTGTCCCCACTGTTCCCATCACACAAGGCAGGAGGAGGCCAAGGAGCAACACCCAGGCACACACTGCAACTATAAATGCTGGAGAAGGTGCTTGGTAGAAGGGATGAATCAGTCCAAGCCATTGAGCATGTAAATTAAATTGATACGGACCTCAGGAAGGGGAGATGAGGGAAAAACCAATTATATAGCCTGTATCAGCGAGGTGCTGCCACCCTAGATGCAGTGCTGACATTGCTTCTCCAGCCTCTTGTGCTGGTGCTGAGCAGATCTCCCTGGAGCCTGCCAGGGTGTAGCCAACACAGTGACTTTCACCCCAAGCCAGTAGCAATTTGGGTATCCCTGACAAAAACCGGTTCTGGCTTGTAAAGACACCTGGCCAAGAGTTTAAAACTCCACAAATGTAGAAACCACCCCCTAAGGAAAGGCAGGAAGTAATCTGATTTTCTGGATGCAGATCCTCTTGGGATGTTGGGATCTGGAGGCAGGACAATGCCCCTTGCCCAGAATGGGGCTGGCTGGTGGGGCATTTGCCCTTTAAAAAGTAACTTAGAAGCACATTTTAGAATCACAGTTTGACACCTTCCACTGCACCAGGCTGCTCCAAGCCCCACCCAACCTCACCTTGAACACTTCCAGGGTCAAGGCAGCCACAGCTTCTCTGGGCACCCTGTGCCAGTGTCTGATCAATGGGCTGCAACAGCACCCTTCAGACCCTTGAGTCTGTGACAATAAAAGGCTTGCTGTGTCTGCAGAGCCTCTTCTCCATGTCACTGCTCTGGAGGCATCCCAAAAACTCCCACTAACTGCTGTGCATATGGGGCTGTGCAGGGCCAGCATCTCCACTGGTGGGATGGTGAGATGCTTAATGCCTGGGACTGGGAGCACTGGGAGCTCTGGGAGCACTGGGAGCACTGGNTGCTCTGGAGGCATCCCAAAAACTCCCACTAACTGCTGTGCATATGGGGCTGTGCAGGGCCAGCATCTCCACTGGTGGGATGGTGAGATGCTTAATGCCTGGGACTGGGAGCACTGGGAGCTCTGGGAGCACTGGGAGCACTGGGAGCACTGGGAGCACTGGGAGCCCAGACTTCAGCCCATGTCTGCTTCTCCTCATGCACCAGGCACAGACACAGGTGAGGGAAAGGCCATGACTGATGCCCAGATCCAAGATGAGAGACTTGGCGTTCCCTGCCTCCCAAGGCTTTATCCTGGGATAAAGGATTGCAGCCAGCTGCTGCATCCCCTTTATCCTTGGAGTGGCAGGGGAACAAAGCCCCTTGGAGCAGCCACATGCTCACACATCCGCAGGACGGGCTGTGCAGAGGCTGGTCGGGCTGAAGGAGAGTGATTCCCGAACAAAGAGGGATTTGCAGCTGGTTTGTGCGGCAGCATCCGGGCCAGCCCCAGCCTCCTCCCGCACGCTGCTCCGCAGCCCGGGCCGCTGATTGGAAACCCGAGCCTGCTATCACTCCGACAGCCAGGAATTATGCTGATGGATTTTTTTTATTATTATTTCCCCCCGCCCCGCTCCCTGTGCTTGAATGCACTCAGAAAATATAAGCAAAAGGGAAAAAAAAAAGGCGAGAGAAAATCCAAACAGATTCAATTTTAGATATGGCGACAAAGCAAAACCGATGCAGTACAAGGAGGGAAGGCTAAGGGGGGAAAAGCTCCTGCCTCAAGGAGGAACTGGAGCTGTAAAGCTCCCAGCAGCTCTGAGGCTGCTGTTTATGATTTACAGGGTTGTAGCAATATGGGGGCATGTCCCATGGGGACCCATCCCAAGCCAGGGGCACCAACAACCCCGTGGAGGGCGGTGGGAGCTGCAGGGAGGCAGGACAGGACTGGTGATGAAGTTATGTGGCTTCATCAAACCCGTCCTAATTTTAGAAAATGTATCCTCTGGTGGGAAGTGGAGAGGTCCATATTCTGTGCGAGGTGTGAAGGATTTTCCTGGAGGCCCCAGTAAGGGCCTGTGCAAATGTGTTGCTTGGGAATGTTGTGTCAAAACCAAATCCCAAACTTGCCTTTCCAAAAAAGACCCAAGTGAAATGCTGTGGATGTTCAGCTTGGCTTTGCAGCAAAGCTACAGGTGCATCCAGGCTGGGGAACAGCTCTGGTCAATCCAAGTGATACTTGTTTTGGATCAATTATTTATCTTAGTCCTGTTGCCTTCCCTGGGCTGCCTGACTTCTACCACTTGTTGTCTTCCCTCTGGTGGCTTCCTGCCTGTGGATGCTGCCTCTCCCTTACTCCAGCCTTGCCCAGGCCGTTCCATGTGCCACCAACCCCAGTGCAAACAGCCAGGTACCTGCTCTGACCCTGCCCAGGTGTTGCCAACACCTGGCATGGCTGCAAACCTGGCACCACCCTGGTGAAAGCAGCAGCACCGTAGCTGCATCTGCACCCACCCCTCTCCATCCTTGTGCCAGTGAAAGCACCACAGCCATACCCACACTCACTTCTCTCCATCTTTCCTGTCTCTGTGTCATGCCCACTTTCCCTGGGAGTGTTTCTGGCTCTGGGGAGGCAGAGCATTCAGAGGGCATCCAGCAACTGAGAATGAGGACCAAAAATGAAGGAAGTAATATAGGGGAACAAAATGAAATGAAGCAATTATCCCTGCTCTGATACTTTCTAATTAAGGAAAGTGTCATCCTTATTAAGAGGCCATTAATTCATTGTCATAAGTCACTACCAGAGTGCAAGTACCAAAAACGTGCCTGTGCCAAGGGGAGTGGAGCAGCTTCCCCTCCTCCTTCCTCCACAGGCTCCAGCCCCGGTGAGAGCTGCTGCTCAAGGCCACAGGGCTGCTCATGGATTTCTGCAGGAAATGCCCTGTCCCCACACCCTGGGCTGTGCTTTGGTATGCTCTGCCATGATGCTCAGCCTATCCCAAATGGGGATGAGCCCATCCACCTGCATCCCTGTGACTGCACGCTCTGCTCTGTGAGCTCAAATGGATTTGTGTAAAGCGTGTGGTGAGTTCTCAGCAGAGATCAACTCTTGGCTGCTCTGGGGAACCAAACTGCCAAAGAGCTGCCCAAATGTCTCCAGCCCTGTGGTCAAGGCCAGCATTTCCCCCTTCATCACCTCCCATTAACAGCCAGCTCTGTCTTGGCAGCCTCTCATTATGTATTCTGCATGGAGGGCCCCACATCAGCTTAATTAACAAGGTAAGAAAAACGGGACCTTTGAGGAAATCTTAATTATATTATCCATCTCACCCTGAGTGGCACCTGATCCATCCCAACACTGTTTTCAAGTTCATTAGCAATAAATCAAGATTGATTAGTCCTGGATGTGCAGCAAGAACATACTGGAGCAGAAGACTTCTGCTGCCATCACTGTGAGACTCTGTGTGTGTGTTCCTGTCTCGTCCTCCAGCGCCAGGCAGTGGGATGAGGACCAGGGCTGTGGGATGAGGCAGAGGGAGGTGTGCCAGAGCTGGGATGTGGCTGTTGGGGCATCCCAGGAGTGCCTGTTTTGCTGTGCCCCTGCCACACGCTGGCACCTCACTTTTCCCTGGGATGCTCTGACTTGGAGCAGCACTCAGGCAGCCTTTCCACGCTGCTGCACCTTTCCAGGGATGAGGCAGCCACAGCTACTGTGGGGAGCCTGTGCCAGTGCCTCACCACTCTCACAGGGAAGAATTTCTTCCTAATATCCAACCTAACCCTGTTTTCTGATGGTTTAAAGCCATTTCCCCTTGTCCTGTCACTTCATGCTCTTGTTCAAAGTCACTCAGCTCCTTTAGGCACTGAAAGTGGCTCTAAGATCTCACCAGAATCTTCTGTTTTCCAGGTTTACTAATCCCAGATTTCTCAGCCTGTCTTCATTGCAGTGGTACTCCAGCCCTTGGAGCCTCCTTGTACTCTGGACTCATTCTAGTAGCTCCACAACTTTCTGATGTTGGGATCCCCAGAATTCGAGGCAGAACTGAAGGTGGGGCCCCTCCTGAGCAGAGCAGAGGGGGAAAAACCCCCCCTCCCTGCTGCCATGCTGCTGGGGATGGAGCCCAGGCAGGGTTGGCTTACTGGGCTGCCAGCACGTGTTGCTCATGTCAAGCTTCCCATCCAATGACTTGGGGTGGTTTGCAATCTTCCCTGTGCACCTGATGGGATGACAGGGTCCTAATTAGATCAAGTGTGCAATCCACTGGGGACAGGCACTCCAATTGAAACTGGCTCCAACCCAGCAGAGCCAGTGGCAGGTGCTGCCACCCCTGTGCCCAGCACACCATGTCCTCCCACCCCACTCAGCCAGGGACAGCACAGGCTGCCTTCAGCACCCAGTGTGAGTTTCAGGGTCAGAGGAATGGGGAGCATTCCCTGCATCACAGCCACAATCAGCAGTGCTTCAGAGTTGGAGGTGTTTACATCATCAAGCCAGGCTCAGTAATTACTCAGACAAATTTGCATGCATTTTCTATGGGCATCTCTGCTGGCTTTTTTATTTTCTGCTTGAAAACCTCGCTGGAATCTGCAAAGTGCCTCTGCCACTGGGAGGGGATTGCTGGATTGTTCCTTCCTAAGAAGATGCTGAACATAACTCCTGATGCCAGTGACACTTTGGCTCTCTTACTCAAAACAATTTCCACCAATTAAAGCAGCAAAAAATTTTGTCAGAGACAGGAGTTGTGTGGCCATTGCCTGCCCCTGTGCCCCTGTGCTGCTGCCTGCATCCTCCTGCCTGCTGCAGGGGACTGACTGATGCTTGCTGGTGTTTTCTGTTTACTTTAATTGTTGTCTGGTTTTAATATTGCATGAATTGATTCATCTGTGTTTCATTGTCAGCACTGTTTGTTTTGGGGCAGTGCCTGGAATATTACTGGCAGATAAGTGCTGGACAAGCAGAAGGTATTTTTCTTGCTCAGCAAAAGATGAGGAGTGACCAAGCTGTGCCTCAGTCCGAGAGGATCCCGAGCAGCATCTCCAATTCCCAGGGTCCTGGTGCGATTCTCACAACTCCAAGTTCTCTCCTGTGAGGAGAACTGTCCCGCCTTGGATCCACCATGCAGATGCATTTTGCTGTATGCCCAGGGCTACCCAAGTCAAAACCAAGTCAGGGCTGCCCTGGACACATCCCTGCTACCTTAGGCAGAGTCCTGGGCGTCCCTTGGCCAAGCCATGGGCATTAGGTGGCACCAGACACTGCCAGAGCAGTAGTTCAGAGCCAGCCTGGAAAGATGCTCTGCTCTCACAGTCACCATCCTCATCAGGACAAAGGCACAGAGCAGGCGACTGGGGGCAGGACAGCATCCTCCTGCCAGCCCTGGGAATAGTTTTTCATCCTGCTCCTCCACCTCATCCTGTGCTGGTGGGTCTGAGAGAGATATCCAAACAGGGACCATGGCTGGGGCTCTGGCAGAGTGCAATTGGTCGGGTTTCTGCTTTCTTCTGTGCCTCCTTTCTTCCATGCTGAGGAGGGAGCCAGAGCATCCTCAAGAGCACAGCAAGGGGCAGCTGGGCTTTGTGGCTGGATCTGGGGGGGAACTCTGCCTTTTCCAGAGGGTCCGGGGCAGCCCCAGCACTGCTCTGTGCACCCCAGCTGCATTCCAAGCCAAATCTCCACCAACTTACTGCATGAGCCCAGCTGGAGCCTGGAGAAGACACTTCCCCCTGTGCGGCTCCCAGGCTCCGGAGAGAAGCTCAGCGTCTCCCTCTAACGATGTGCCGACACCTGCAGCCGTGATCTGCTGTTTGGGCTTCTGGCCCCCTTCGTCACCCCGCAGCTCTCTGTGCCTCCCCACTGCGCCCCCCCTGGCTCCCCACAGGACAGAAACAAACCCCACCGTGGGGAAGATGGGCTTTTTCCTGGCTTCTTTCCCCTTTTCTTAAAACTCAAGAAATTCTCCTAGCTCTGTTGCTCATGAGTCTCCAGTGAGGTGAGAAGAGCAAATTTTGTTGCATATTTGAAAAGGTCAGTACGGAAACAGGAGGAAATTCTAATTCCTGTGTCCTGGGGTACCTGGGGCTACAAACAGCAAAGCCCTGGAACTGCTTCTCTGCAGATGGAGCTGAGGGTCACAGACCTCTGACCCACAGGCAGAGAGGGAAGATGTTCAGCCTAGCATGGAGGGATTTAGGGCTCTAGACATCTTCTGAGCATACCCAGGGAGGACTGAAGGGACAAAACTCACAGGGCAGGTTCAGGTGTGGGAAGAGTCAGAAGAGCAGTGACTTAAAATAACAGTCTAATTTATTACCAGCAGAGAAGTGATGCCTTAAGTTTTAGCTTTCATATCTTCCAGATTCTGTACTGCATTGGTATATAACTCTGAACTTCATATAAACTGTTAGCAAGTTCTTTTCACAGTGTAATTAGACAAAACAATCCTTTTTCAGCCCCAGAACCAAGGACACCATTGCAGCTTTGGGCCCAAAAAGTACAAACAACAGCAAACTGAGGAGAGCAATCTGGGAGGATGGAACTTCATAACCTGAAGCTGTAATTGGACAATTAACCCCAATATGTGAATGGACCAAAACTTATAAAAGTGCGAAAACTCGTGACCCATCATCCATCTTCGGTGGAGCGTTGGCTGGGTTCTTGTGCTGCCCAAGATGCATCCTTTGAAGGCCTTTTAAAATAAATACCTACATTATTCCTTTAACACTGTCTAGTCTCTGTTCTAGGTAGCCTCTCAAGGTATCAGAAGCAGGCAAGAGGGTACCTGGCTGGGGGGCACTGTGATCTGCCTCTACACCCCAATGCCCCAGAGGTTTTGGGGTGTTGCTGTTTTTGGCGCCCCATGACCCACAGCCCTACCCTCATCACTTGAGGTGGAATGTGGGGAGGTGACAGCATTCACCCTGGCCAAAAATCCTGATTTACACATGGATGTTCCTTTTCTGCCCACAAGGGCAGTCTGTAGCTTTGTATGGGAGAGTTTGAGAGGTGGGGGTGTAACAGCAAACACCTTCACTGCAATGATGGTGAAGGTCATCAGGAAGGTGCCTGGCTTTGGTGGTACCATCGCCAGCTCTTGGGCAGGACAAGAACCTGCCAATGCCTGGATGAGCAGAGCTCTGCAGAGCTGGTGGGAGCATGGAGCAGAGCAGGACCAGGCATGGGGGCCGGGGAGGACCTGGCACCCAGTGGTCCCCCAGCCCCATCACCACCTGGGAGCATCCCTGCCTGCTCCCCCCTCTGTTCTGCATGGGCTCTCCTGTCTGCCTGCGATGAAAGATGAGCTCCTGGCACAGCTTCCTCCAGGCCATGGCACTCTCCTGGTGCATCCACCTTGCTTTTACTCCCAGATTTTCCAGCCCTGATGACTCAGCTCCTTTTTTAACTCACCAAGTGGAGCTGGGTGCTTGGGTCTTGGCCCCGCTTTGAATTTTTTGGCTGGTTGTATTGTCTTATTTGCTACTGATAATGTCACCTCCCTGGACACTGGAAGACAGCCCAGTCTGACGAGGAAACCAAAGCTCCCTAAATAAGCTCCGAGGCATGGACATGAGTTGCTGAGTGCTGGGATGTTGCCCAAGTGCAAAATGCTTCAGTGTCCTGCACATGGCTCCGAGCTGTCCCTGGAATCACTGCATTACTTTTCTCCACAGTGCTGGGCCCTGCCTTTTGCCATCTCCTTTTTTCCATCTCTTTCCCTGTGAATCGTCAGGCTCAGGTGGATGGAAGTTCATCATCTGTCCCAGCAGCTGGTTTGCTGATTTTCCTCCAGCCAAGAGCCATGTCTGCTGGAAGAAACCTTCCATCCCTGCACAGGAACGTGTTCCTTTAAAAGAAAGAGAAGGAAGAAGTAGAAGAGGAGCCCTGGAGTGTCTGGGAAGCTTGGAGTGTCTCTTCTTATTCCAAGCGTGTGGCTCAGGTCTCATATCGGCGGTGCACAGCCCGTCCCAGAGGAGCTCATTTCACAGTGTTGGTGCAATCTGCCAAACAGACGGATCAGCTAGGAGACATTTCCAAAAGAAGCTGGAACAAGGTGGGAGAGGAAGGAATAAACAGCCTGCAGGGTGGCACGTTGCAGCTCACCCACTGCCACCCCCAGAGAATCCCTTCCCTTCCATGCAAAAGGCCACTGACGGATTTTGGGCTGCGTGTGGCAGCTTGGCCCTGTGCATCACAACTCACCCCTGTGCTCCCTGACCGGCCCCACAACCCATCCCTGTGTGCCACAGCCCAGCCCCGGAGCCTCCCCCTGCCCGGCTGCCCCGTCGGCCCTACCTTGGCTGAGCAGCTGCAGGTTCCGGACCTCCTCGCGCACCTGGAGCTGCAGGACCTGCTGCAGGACCTCCTGGCGCTGCGCCTCCAGCGCGATCCCCATGCGCTGCAGCTTCTCCCCGTTCAGCCGCAGCAGCGCCCGGCCTGCAAACATGGAATCGCTCGGTGCCTGAACCAGCCCCACGGACTGGGGCAATGACTCCAGGAAAGGGCAACGCAAAGGGGAGCCCATCAGCGTGGAGGAATGAGGAGAGAGGGCTCTCTCACTGCCTGGGGTAGTGCGTGCAGTGACAGGATGAGGGGGAATGACTGGCAGAGGGTAGGGTTAAACTGGATATTGGGAAGAAATTCATCCCTGTGAGGGTGGGGAGGCCCTGGCACGGGTTACCCAGGGAAGCTGTGGCTGCCCCAGCCCTGGAAGTGTTCAAGGCCGGGCTGGATAAGGCTTAGTGAAACCCAGTCTAGCAGAAGATGTCCCTGCCCATGGCAAGGGGGTGGAACGAGATGAGCTTTAAGGTCTTTTCCAACCCAAACCATTCTGGTTTGTGACCTCACTTTGAGAGAGCGCCGAGTGGCAGCTCATATCCCCAGCCTCTGACAGGTACCGGCACTGCAATCCTGTAACCCATCCCCTCAGGCAGCAGCTTTCCATTTCTCCGCTCCACCTCCCGCATGAGGAGATGTTTTCCGAGTGCAGGGTCCCCACGCGGGCTGGTCATCCCGGGGGAATGGGGGTGCCCATCACAACGCATTAGCGCTCCTGTCCCCACCGAGCCACTTCCCTCCACTCTGGGGCTATTAGAGGAGGGATTTTAAACCTGCTTTTGTCCTTGCTTCCCAGCGTACACTCGCTAATGCTGCCTTTGTTGCCTGAGCAAGGGCTGGCTGAGCTCTTGCATTAGGGTTTTGCATCCCCCCCAGGCAGCTCCTGCCCTCACTTCCCTGCCACCATCCCCTGGCCCTGGCAGAGCTCAGTCTGGCCTTGCACATATTGAGGTTGGACTGGAATGATGCTCTTACACAGAGGTCAAAGCCACTGTCCCCAGGGAGCAAAGGGGAGGGAGCAGATCCTAGAGCTAAGTCTCCTTGAAGGACTTGATTGGGAGTTGGATTTGGACCTGGACAAAGACCTTTGAATCTTGAACTCCAACTGGGCAGAGATTTTTCTCTTCTGCAAAAATTTTCAGTATTTAAAATTTATTATTATTATTATTATTATTATTATTTTAAGCCAGGTGATGAGAATACTCTTTCCTGTCTTATAAACCAATTTACTCATCTTAAAGAACCTCCAGCCTGAAACTCGCCCTGGTGGCAGATGCCTCCTGCCCATCCTGGGTCAGTGTTGTGTCTCCTGCTCTCACCCTGGGTGGATCTCACGGGGAGAGGGGACAGAAATTGGGGGCATGTCCATCTTCTGAAGCACCAGTGTCCAAACAGCCTTTCCCAGAAGCATGTGCTAATTAATGGTAAATAGTCCAGAGGCACACTGTACCTGTGATGGCGTGGTGGGAGAACGCCTCGACGTAGATGAGATAGTTGTGTGGGCAGTGCTTCTTCAGCCATTTGCACACATCCTGCTGGGTCCACAGCACCACTGGCTTGACCAGGCTGCCCAGTGTGGGGCTGGTGTGGTAGATGCCATAGTGGTCACAGCCACGGACCTGAGGGGCGTGGGAGGGGAGATCAGTTAGTTAGATTAGGGAGTGAGTGGGATTCAGCCCTGTGAGGATGAGAATGCAAATCAGTCCATGGGGATGAGGGAGATGCTGGTTGGCTGCATAGGATTGTGTTGATGCTGGCAGACTTTGGCTCCACACCCTCTGGTGTCTCTGGGCTCACCCTGAAATCCAAGGAACCAGTAAGGGAGGCAGGGAGAGTGGAGATGGGAGGTTGAGCTGGTTGTTCTCCTGTATATAGACCAAATACTTTAAACTTCCCAGCCCTCCTGCTGCAGACAAGAGACCCAGCTCCTCTTCCCTACGCATCTCCCAGCCCAGCAGAGCATTGCACAGGCTCAGGAGATGTCCTGGGGGGTCCTCAGGGTCCCCACCTCACCAGGCAGAGATGGGCATTTGCTGGAAGCTCTTAGTGGGGATGAAGCCAGTGAGATCCTGGAGGACAGTGGGAACTGGTGCAAAGCCATCCCCAGCAGATGTTGGTACTGGTGCAAACTCATCCTCACCAGAAGGCCCCAGGAAAGCAGCCAGCAGCCAGCTGGTGTCCTGGAGTAGGAAAGACTCTCCCTTCCTCTCCCTCTCAACCCCTTTCAACCTTGAGCTGACTGGTCACAGCAAAGTCCTGCAGCCTTGCAGGTGTCTAAGGACACCTCCAAATCCTATACTCTGTTTCTCGAGTGCTGCTATGCTCAGAGACACCCAGCATAAAGCAAAGTCACAGTCCCCAGCACCTCAGTGTGCCCTGGCCACCCTCCACACCTGCTGAGCTATGGCATGCGCAGTACTGAGTGATGCCCACAGGGAGATGTGGCTTATCTGAGAGCATCCCTCCATCCCAGCTTCCCTCCCTCCAGATGTCTGCTGCAGGGGCCAGTCTCACTCTGAGCCATCCAGCCTCACCCTGAGCTGCTTGGCAGCTCCATTTTCCCTCCCCCATCACAGCTACTGTGGCCTCGCAAGGTTGTTGCAGCCTGGACTTATCTTGTGCAGAGCAAATCACACATCTTGAGCTGTGACTGCACAGGGGAGCAAGCTTGCTTCTCCTAGACAATGCTCCAGGTTGGCTGGGAAATGGGGCTGGAGGATGCAGGAATCTTCCTTTTCCTGCTTTTAGCACCCAGGAAAGATTGGTGAGCTCTCCACTGCTGCTGTTGTCAAGGCTTCACCCTTGAGTAGCACCAGCAAACATTGCTGCTCCAAAGAATCCGCTTGTGCCCAAGCTGCTGGCATTGTCCTGGGCTGGATCACAGGCAAATTGGGGTGGAAAAGGCATCCCTGCTTCCCACAACACAAGGGGACTGGACTGCCACGGCTCACCCACGCCCCGGACATGGCAGGGACAGAACAGGAATAGCAGCTGATGCACGACACAGCGGCACGGGAAAGGTCGACAGCATGTGGCCCGAGGTGTGCCAACATCGACCTCTGCGTGTGAACGTTGGCTAATTAAGCATGTCTAATAGAGGAGCAGGGATAATTAGTGTAAGAGGACTCCAGACATCCCGCAGTTACTGAAAATAATGACGCATTCCTGAGAGATGCTGCGGAGGAGGCAGTGGAGGGCAGCTGGGCTGTGATGTGCTCCCTGCCCCGTGCCAGGCATTGCCATGGAGCCTGGCCAGCCTGGTGCGGCTGCTGCCTGTGCCCAGGGGAGCGTTTGAGCTTGGAAAGGAACTATTCCTCAAGCAGAGCTCGTTGGGAACCTTCAAGCAAGTGGGAAGAAGGCGAAGTTGGGAGATTGTACATTAATAACTAAGGAGTCCGACTCCAAAGCAGCTGGAGAATCCAATAGATAGTGCACAGGATATAGTTTCCCAACCAAACCCTCACCTTTGGGGGAGACCCCGGCAGCTGCCCGGCTCCAGCAGACGCATCCCGGGAGTCGCCTGCCTGCGGGAGCAGCTCCAGCCCACGCCGGCTGCGCGGCTCCTTCACACTCGGCTGAGCGCGCCGGAGAGTGTGCCGTGGGGAGGAGGAGGAGGCAGCGATTTGCTCTCTGGATTCACTAACGAGTGATGATGAGGAGAGGAGGGGCTGGGGGGAATAACAACCAGCTTCCCGAGAGCTTACCGCGAGCTTCCCACAGCTATTATCCAAATAACCCTCCGAGGCACGGGGGAAGAGGTGACAAACAAGCGGCAATTTCCCTGGGCACGCACACGGCTGCACGCACATCACTCATCAATCAGCCCTGCACCAGGACCGTCCCAGCATCCCAAAACCCCGCACTGCCTGCTCGGCGTGCACTCCTCGCTCCCCGTGGAGGGTCCCCAAGTGAGTCCCTGTGCTCCCCAGAGGGGCAGGGGAGGTGTAAGGGATCATGGGTTTGTTTTCCAGCCGGCTGAGCCGCGCTGTCTCTCTGATAAACTCTCAGCCGTGAATATCGAGCGCCGGTGTGGAGGAGAGCAGGCAGGAAGGCTGGGAGGATGCTCTGGCAGCAAGGCAGGAGGCGGCTGGGGGAACCAGGGGGTAGGAGCATCCCTGGGCACTGCAAGGAGTGACTCGAATCACCTCCCTTTGCTCTGGCATTTTTCTTTGCTTATGGCAAATTAAGAACCTTTCACTAAATCCTTCTGGGCAGCATATAGAGGTGGAGGAGGGAGAACCATGATAAGCCACAGCTGGCAGCTGGAGAATGGCTGGTGTGTCCCCATGCAGGAGTCACCTGGAGGTGATGGGACAGTGCCACCAGCACATGGGACATTGTCTCCACTGGAGCTGCTGCTCCTGAGAGCATCACAAGCATACCCATCCCTGTGGAGTCCCTGCTCCTTTCTGAAGCCAAACGACACAGGCCCTGTGATACAAAAGCATCTTCACGTTGGCAGCTGGAAGCCATGCAGTTGGATTTCCCCTGTTTTCTTTCCAGCATTCACTGTCTGGATGTGCCACCTCTGAACCCCAGGGTATTAAGGAGGAGCTGTGAAGCACCAGGAGCCACCTGCAGGAATGATATTCCTTCTTGTGTCTGTGCAGCAGTGAATGGATGGAAACCTTTGGCTCACAGCCTCCACAGTACAATAAAGTTTCAAATTTTAGGAAGACAATGGTCCAAACCTGGCTAAGGGACACACACAAGCACTCAGCGATTTTAAGGTATTATAAGGAATTTGGTCCTGGCACACTTAATGCAAAATGGTATTAAGTGCCAGCCTCAGGTGGAAGGGCAGATGATGCACAGAGGGGAGGTGACACAGAGAACTCACCCCAGCATGACCCAAGGCCTGATAAAAACACTAAGATGCTTATATATGTTACTAAAAGCCCAATAATCATGAAGACTTTCAGCAAAGCAAGATCTGAAGGCCTGAAAGAGGAGATGCTCCTGTGGGGGTTTGGCAGACACCAGGAGCTGTGTCCCCTTGGCATGCCCGGCGTGGGGGTACCTGTGAGCCCTCGGTGCCCGGCTGCCGCAGGAGTTTGACGGCGCGGCCGCCGTCGGGGCGCTGGCTGCGGCCGTCGTGCCAGGTGAGGCTGCTGCCCGGGTTGCGCTGCAGGCGGTAGCTCAGGTTCTCGGCCGACACCGTGTGCTCCAGGAGGCTGCGGCAGAAGCTGAAGTGAGCAGAGGCGGCAGCGGCGGCTGCAGAGGGAAGGGGGGTGAGAGACGGCCGTGGTGCCCATCCACCCCATGCCTGGGCACCCCAAAGTGCCCTTTCCTACCCCGCAGGACCTGCTGAACTCAAGCTGTGGGCTCCCGTCTCCAAAAACTCCCCGTTCCTGCCTTCCTTTCCCATTGCCAAGAAGAAAATCCACCAGCCCAGGAACCGCCAGCTGGCGCTGGGATCCAGCAGGCACCCGACAAGATGTTTGCCCACACAAACCCCTCACGAGCGCCGTTTGTTTTGACACCCGCCAGCCAAGCAGACGCGGGACCCGCAGCTGATCCCCGACACGTGGTGAGAACCTCTCGCTTGTCACTGCCACTCTGCTGGGACAGGAACCGGGAAGAGGCCCAAGGAAGCTGCTTCCCATGGTCCAGGCTGACAGCAAACTGCCACCACCGAGGGAAGGGGAGCAGAGAAACACTCCCTGGGCAGCCTGGTGGAGAAGGGAGTGCAGGCTAGTCCCCCAGCACAGACCATGTGTGCCTGGGGACAGTTACTGTGCACTCCAGTGATGGCTGAACACATACCAGCCCTTCAATAATGACCATGAAGAGACATTTACCCACAATGAGTGCTTTTTGGCCCTTATTCATAGAATCATAGGATATCCTGAGTTGGAAAGGACCCACAAGGATCATTTAAGACTAATTCCTTGTGTTTTATCAAGCTGGGGGTGTTGGGGTTGCAATGAGGTTGCAAGACTTTCCTTTGAGGGGGGCTGAAGGGACACAGCTGCCATAGGAGGGTGAGTGGGTATTAGGGGCTCACGCTCTGTCTGCTCCGGATAAAAGCCAGACAGCTTGACATAAGCAGCTCTGATCCGTGGAAGCAAAGACCAGAGCATCCCCCAGCTCACCTGCTCCCACCACAGGGAGCCAGGCAAGTCAGGAACCACCTCCAAGAGCAGAGCAGCACCCAAAGGAGACCCACTTCCAGGACAAACCACCTTGGGAGAGCAGGAGGGCTGGAGAAATCCTGATACAGCTCATTTTTCTAATTCGTGGGTTTTAAGAGGGAAGAGGTTTCAAAGAGACCACTTAAATACACCACTACAAAATAGGAGAACAACTGGCCAAAAAAAGTGAAAGTAGAGCAGAAAAGGGTTGTCCCAGGATACCCAGACCACAAGAAACAGTGTTGTTTCTTAAACACACCCAGCAGGAAGCAGTGCCATGGGGAAACTGAGGCAGGGGACCTGTCTGATGGCTGGGGAAATGATTTTAGAGAAAACCAGGTGGAGGGAGATCCCTGGAGAGGCTCTGTGGGGAGCAGAGGCAGGACTGGTAGGGGTGGTCTCTGCACCTCCCCCGGGAGCTGGGGATGTCTCTGATGATTTCCAACAGTCTCAGATACCCTGAGCCTGTTGGGTGAGGACCAGAGTGGGCTGTGCTCCCTCCAGCCAAGGATGTCTGAGGTGTCACTGTCCTGTCCCTGGCACCCTGAGCACTGTAGCTGCACTGGGATACCTCTGAGCTGGAAACTGTCCATCCCACTGGGTGCTGCAGCAGATATCAACCTGGTAGCTCTGGAGGGGCTGATGCCAGAGCTGTGTCCTTCAGCTGTGCCCGGGCTTCCCCAGGACTTGCTACAGGGAGTAGAGGGAAGGGGGCTCTGGCCATCAGCATGACCCATATCCATAGGGAGCTGTGGAGCATCTGCCTCCAGCAGCAGGACTTGGGCATCTCTGCTCCTGCAGCAAACACTGCTGGAGGCAACATCAGGAGTGGGAGCAGATGGGAAAGACGGGTGAAAGTCAAAGGGAAAAATGAGCCGAGAAGAAAGGCAGGTCTGGGAGCTTTGGGGCCATGGCTCCCCATTGGAGCAGGCAGTGGCCGCCCTGCACCCCAGAGGCCCTGGCTCCAGCAGCTCTTCCACAGCCTCAGTTTCCCCAGCCCAGCTCTTGGTCCCAACTTTCCAATCACCTGGCAGCACTCGACATGGGGCGGTAGGGAGGGTGCTGAGCAGGGCGTGTGGGAGCATTTTGGAGCACGAAAGGATGGGTACAGAGGAGCTCTGTGTCAGGACAGCCCTGGGCTGGCTCCACGCAGGGACGCGGGGTGACATCCAGCATGGGCTCTCCTCTCCTTTCCATGCCCTGCACAGGGAGTAGCCACAGCATCCCCAGGAGCAACCAGCCGCCCTCCACCCCCTCCGCCCCTCTCCGCTAAGCCCGAGGCTGTGCCCTCCAGCCAGGAATATATGCAGCATCTCTCCCCAGGCCCGCTGGCCCCGCAGCCCCCCAGCCATGCCCTGACGACCCCTCACCTGGCTCGGGTGGTCCCTGCGAGCTGCGGATGGTGGAAACGCAGCAGAGGGATGGCCGGCCCTGCTGCATCTCGGCGGGAGGAGGGATGCGCGTGAGCGCTCGGCACCGCTGTCACGAGTGCGGCTCCATCCCTGCCTCCCCTCATACCTCGTCCACACCTGACTGATTCCCCCGAACGCCTCCCTCCCACCGCCTCTGAGCACCGGCTGAGCGCTCATCCCAGCTCCGGGCGGCCCCGAGCCGCTCTCATATGGAGAGGGGGGTGAATTACACCCCCTCCCCCTGCCCCCTGGGCGTTTGATCCGGAGAGATGCTCGGTGCTTTCCTCTCGTGCTCCCGCCTAATCCGGCGGCAGGGCCAGCTGGCACTGGGATGGACAGGAAGCCAAGGGGGGCTGCTGCAGGGGACACTAGAGCCACCGGGCATCAAAGTGCCCTGGGGCCAAGCGGGGCCATGGCACGAGTGTGGCAGCACCGGGGTCAGCGGTAGCTTAGGGCAGTCGAGGGCAGGAGGAAAAGCAAGGAAGGAGAGTGATGATGAACAACCTTAACAGGGAGAGGCCGCAGGGCTCAGTGTGCACCTGCTCCCGGCCAAAGCTCTCATGGTCGTGTTGGGGTCCGGGCAGAAGTGGGGTTCCCGCAGAGCAGAGGCTGTGCTGGATCCTGAAACGGGAATCCAGGAACCTCCAGGCTGGCTGAGCCCGAGCTGGAGTGGGGAGAGCTCAGCTCGGGTCCCCAAACAGCCACTGTGACCCCACTATTCCAAGTCCCTGCCGGCTGGTGTAAGGTCCCTGTGCCACGTCTGCCCGCCTGCTGTGGGTGACACCCCACTGTCTGCTTGCCATCGGGGAATCGCTGCCGGCTTGTTTCCATGGCTCTTTGATCCATTTTGGGCATCGCTCCAGCCAGGCAGGAGGGGGAGGCCAGGTCCGGGTCACCACAGGGAGTCCAGCAGCGGTGGGACAGGGTCTGCTGCAGTGGCAGGGACAGACGCCGCTTCCTCCCCGCACAGGCACAACGCTGCTCCCGCTCCCATTCCCTCTCCAGACACTTTTATGGCTGGTGAAACGTGAGCGCTGGAGAGGCTCAGAGCAGCAGCAGCTGCTGCTGGGGAGAGGGACGGGAAACCTCCCGGGGTTGGGCACCTCGGGGCAGGATGTGGCAGCATTCCCCGGCAAAAGCATTTCCATGTGGGTGCCGGGTTGGCCCGGGCTGATCACTACCGGCAAACCGGCTGCCAGGGGACTTTCCGCGGATGCTTCCTGCTCGCAGGTGACCAGGACCTGCCCGGGGGACACGGTGGCAGGCAGCCAAGCTGCAGGAGGAGCAGGCAGGGGCACAGCGAGGGGAGCCAAATGCCTGGACGGGCAAAGACTGCCCGACTCCTGCTCTGTCGTCTGCCACCACTTCTCAGCACGGCCTCAGGAACATCCCCGTGCCTTTGATGCCATCTCGCCTGTGGTTGTCCCACAGACAACCCAGATGGGGCCGTGTCTGCAGGCAGCTGCAGTGGGGGCAGTCAGGCTTCCCGGGGTCAGACAGCCTTCCTAGGATTAACGGGAGAAGCATGAAACAAGCTCCACTAGGATTCAAATCAGTTTGCTGGTTTGCCTGGCTGCCCGTGTGTGATGATCTTTAAGGGTGGGTGGTCACACCACATTTGGAGGGAAAGAGACATTTAGCACCAAATACAACGAGGTATTTGCCTCTAAATGGAAGTGGATTCGGAGAGCTGGTCATCTCTCTTGTGCTCCTGCAGGCAGGTGAAGGGTGGATGGGACCAGAAGTCTCTGAGGACTCCTAGGACAGGGAATTTGCTCAGTTCAGGGAGCAGCTCTGTGAAAAACTCATCCTGCTTTTAGTGGAACCTGCATGAGCCATGAGCTCAGCTGGCATTGCCAGTGCTCTTGTCCCCTCTGTCCCTTCTATGTGGCTTCACCCTGGTGCAGGACAGAGCTGTTGCTTGTGCTGGTAGAGCCTCCAGGGATGATCACTCCAGTGATGCTCTCTGGAATCCCCCAACACATCCCATCTTTGAAAGCTGTGCCTATAGGATGGACCAGGTCTTGCCCTGAGATATTCCCTGAGATCTGAGAAAGATGAAACCAGACTCACAGAGGACTGACACCCCCTCCAGCCTCTCCAGATTCCCCTGGAGTGTACTTGGCTCAGGCCCTGGGTGTGATGAGTGTCACCCCAGTGCTTTCCTCTGAATTCTCTGCTTGCAGAGATGAGATGGGAGCCCCGCACAGGGATGGAGCTCAGGCTGGTGGCTGCCCACTGCTGGTGCCTCCTGAGGACTGAGGAGGAAGGGAACAAAAGGTGGATGTCCCTCCTGTCCTCCCTGTGCAGCACAATGGGTGCCCTGGGCACACGCTGAGGGAGTGGGCACAGTGTATGGGGGGAATGTGCATGCCTTTAAATATCTGTGCTCCTGAGACTCCCATGGGTACTGCCAGGAGGTTCTTGAGCACCCCATGACAGAGGACTTCTGTAGGGTTGGACAGTGTGAGAGTGTGGGGTGAGGGCAGTGGACAGGAATCCAGAGGACAGGTGACTCTGGGCAGGTTCTCCTGGCAGGAGGCAGGTGTGGGAGCCCAGAGGCACTGACTCCCCTGCCTGCAGTGAGCCCCCTTCCATCTTGACATGCTCTTCCCAGGGGTCGTGCCCTGCTCCAGCACCCCCAGGCCTGCCTGCCCAGTCCTTACACCTGCATCCCTTTGCTCTAGCCAAATTTTCCAGCCCATTTCATTGGTACACCACAATACCAAGGGTAGGGCACGGGTACAGACTGTCCTCGGAAGGGGGGAGTAAAGGGGAACGTGGAGGGACTGACTCCCGAGATGGAGAGGACAGCACTGGGGATGGAGGGCAGGCAGACCCCTAGAATGGAGGGGGCAGCACCGGGGGAGGGATGAAGAACAGACCCCCGGCATGGAGGGGGCAGCACCGGGGGATGGAGGACGGACAGACCCCCAAGATGGAGGGGACAGCATCGGGGAGATATGGAGGGCAGCCCCTCGGCTGGACTGGATCCCCAGGTCCGTGCCCACCGCGTTCGCGCCTGGGAGAAGCGCGTCCCGCCGCGCACCTGAGCCCCCCCGCCCGCGCCCGGTACCTTCCATGTCCTTGGGCCGGCCGCAGCTCATCCTCCGGCAGCGGCGCCGCGCTC
>VWYP01027638.1:60043-70144 GCA_013400435.1 Pycnonotus jocosus | reverse complement strand
ACTAAATCACCATAGCATCAGCTTGGTAAAACACCAAGCAATACTTCCTAAAGAGTTATAATTCTGCATGGTGGGATTTTGTTTTGTTAAAAAAAAAAATAACCAGCAATAGTAAATGTTCCTTCCCTGGCTGCATTTCAGTAGACTCAGTCTTTGTCATCTTTTTGTCTTCTACTGAATAGTATTTCTCCAAATAAAACCAAATTTGCCTACCCACACACAGAGATACACACACACACACAGAGGGAACCAAGTTTTTCCATCCTCCTGTAACTTTCCGGAGGACGGTTATTGACCGAAAATTAGTGGAAAATTAAGGTGCCAGAACAGGAGAGAGATATAGTTTGTTGTANTATTGGACCAACTGGGTGTCAGGTTGTATTCTGACTCTGTCAGTGGTGGTTTTTTTAATGGGTTTTTTTGTGGGGGAGGGTGGTTGTTGCATTTGGTTTTTTATGTACTGCTGCATTTTTATTTTAATTTTCCTGGTAAAGAACTGTTATTCCTATTCCCATATCTTTGCCTGAGAGCCCCTTAATCTCAAAATTACAATAATTAGGAGGGAGGGGACTTTCATTCTCCATTCCAAGGGAGGCTCCTTCCTTCCTTAGCAGACCCCTGTCTTTCCAAACCAGGACATTTGTAAAAGCTGCCCTCCAACACTGGTACTGCTGTTCAATTCATCCTTGTGATCAATTTGGTTGTCTCTGGAACATCTGCTCACAAGCTGACAAATGATGAATCCCATCTCAGACTCTATAAGCATTAAAACAGCAGTCTGATAAACAGCTAACAGAAGAAATATATGCACCTTTCATAACAAAGACAAATCACTCATTCTCACTAAGAGCTTCCAACAGGAACACTAATTTTGTATTTATTTGCAGAGCATATGTACTGTGTCCAAAGCAGTACATTAAAAAATATCTCCAGCAGCCAATTGGTTTGATTACATTACTGTTCCCCAGTGTAACAACAGCTCTGTAACAATAACAATATTAAAAGAGCCTCTATGAAACAAAAACACTTCATCAATATTTTGTGGGCTTAATTTTCTCATTCTTCCTATGGAGTAGGGTCATTACTGTATTGAACACTTTTTTCCAAGAAATATCCACAAAATAGCCACAAAATATCAAGGTCACACAACAAAGGCTTTCATTCACTTTCTCTTAAACACAGCAGTTTTTTAAATTAGTAACTCCAGGAATATAGTGCAGGATTCTCCTTGGTTTAGATCTGGTCAGGTGACTTTCTTGATGCCAGGGACACCAGGTAAATTACAATGCTCTTCCTAAGCCAAAGAATGCTCTTTTTTAAAGCTAGGATATTGATGAATTGTTAGTTGCCATGCCCTAAGCAAGCACAGAACACCATATCTATTCCTCCTTCTGTTCTCTCAGGAATGATGAATGGAAAAATGAAGAGCTGGAGACCAGCCTGAGCTGAAAAATCTTGCAGATATAAGGATGATTGTTTTAATCAAACTGTGGAAAAAAGTAGCCCTGTATTATTCCTCTAGTCCTGTCCTCTGATTGCAAACATAGAGCATGGGAAATATTGTACTGGATTTATCTGAAAATGGTTAACCCATTAAAAATAGCACAATCACCCCTCATACTCTGATACACAAAAAAAGGACTACTTTACCACAAGCAGTTTAAACCCTGACTTACATGTAATCACATGCTTGTAAAGTCAACAAAGATGCTGTAGTGCAGATTCTTTAGGTTGCAAGTGCAAAGTAATATTTATCTCCCTTGGAGTAGCTGGATGACTTATACCCTACCATCTACTGCCCATACCATACATTTTCCACACCGTAATGTTTACTCACAGATCACGGATAACAGAAAGTAATTCTCAGATATGTAAGTTTTCAGGATTTAACAGGAATGTTTATAAGATCCAATTTCCCACAAGATGGATTTCACAGGCCACTAAGAGTGTGCACCCCTCTAATTCAAACACAGATTCAGATAGACAAGGTTAGAGATGAGTTCAACATACCACCAAGATGGACCTGGAGAACCTCAAAGAGCTGATTCATGTGACCTGCATGATAGGTCCCACACATGGCAACCTCTGCTATAAACACAGGCTGGAGGAGGAATTGAGACCAGCCCTGCACAGAAGTTCTTGGGGAAGCTGGTAGATAGGAAACTGAACATGAGTCAACAAGGTGCATCAGAAGCCCAGAAAGTCAACCTGGGCTGCATCACCTGCAGAGTGGGCAGCAGGCTGAGGGAGGTGATTCTGCACCTCTGCTCTGCTCTGATGAGATTCCACCTACTGTACAGAGTCCAATGCTGGAACCCTCAGCACAGGAAAGATACAGACCTGATAAAGCAAGTCAAGAGGTGGACCTCAAAAAATCAGAAGGGTGAAGCCCCCCCAGCTGTGAAAAAAGGCTGAGAGAATTGTGGTTGTTCAACCTGGAGAGACCTTATTGCAACCTTTCAATATTTAAAGGGAGTTTATAAGAAAGATGAGCAAAGGCTTTTTAGTAGAGCCCGTAGTGATAGGACAATGGTTTTAAGTTATGAAAAAAAGGCAGATTCAGACTAGATATAGGAAGAAATTAGTTACAAAGAGGGTGGTGAAACACTGGCAAAGATTGCCAAGAGGGTCTGTGGATGCCACATCCCTGAAAACATTCAAGGTCAGGTCAGACAGGGCTCTGAGCAATCTGCTCTAGTTGAAAATGTCCCTGATCATTGCAGGGGACTTGGAATAGATGACCTTTGAAGGTCCCTTGCAATCCAAACCACTCTATGACTCTTTGAGAGCAAAGAGATCACTGTTCAGCAGAGTGGTGGTGCTGTTTAGCAGGCAGGCTAAAATGGGAGGGCAATGATCTTGACACTTTGACCCAGCGTCTGCTTCACAGAGGGTAAAATCCTGCAAGCACCAGTTTGCTCATGCTGGATGGGCAAGTTTCTGCTGTGGTCAGAAATGCTTTCCAAAGTATGATCTTTTAAACACACACACACCTAGCATGGAGGAGCAGAAGATGCAAATTTTGTGTCACCAGTATCAAGAACGGTACTTCTTTTTGTGTCTTCACTGAAATGACTATACGGTAATGGCCTGAGCCCTGCTATTTCTTGAGACATGGGACTATGGAAAATTCAAACTTCTTAGCTGCTGTAGCAGTTCAGAAGTGATACAGAAACGATTAGAAGCAACAAAAAATTACATCAAGAAGTTCCTCAAGCCTCAGTGACAAAACATGTAAGGTCCCCTTAGTAAATACGAGAATTAAGCTGGTAGTCTTCATCCATTCAGACAGGTACCAATTCACAGGAGCTACTATTTCTTTTTAAATAATTCTAATACTGCTCACAGTCTTCTGTAAAGAAGTCAAGACATGAATAAACTTAGCTACCACTTCCCTGACCCAAGTAAGTAATTTAAAAGCCAGACAGGAAAGTTGTTCAGTGGGCTGAACCTTTTGTTTCAGTATTTAGGATAAATGTAATCTGTGAATATAAAGTAAAATTCAAGAACATCTCTTGCAGCTTCATCTAAACCCATCAACCCACTTTAGAGGTAGTTCTAGAAACATGTCAGCAGTTAGTTAACTTTTGACAAACTGACACACAATCTGTGTAGGCATGCAAATAGTAAACCAGTTATTCCTGCTGTGACAGAAGTCATAGGTGCAAGTTGGGCATGCAATTTTGTACAATCGAGTTCCAAGATCCTAACAGAACTGGGGTTTAGATGACAGAGCAGTTAGATGCATTTAAAAAGAGTTTAGCACACAAAAAACCCCATAAAATTCTTCACAGTCTGCCCGTATATTTTAGCATTGATTAGTGCCAACCACATAGTTCAGTGCTCTTCCATAGCGACTTGAACATGACTTATTGAAATTAATTCAAAGTTATTAAAACAGATGTGTATAGTGCTGCATAGTTACACAGGTCTCTCTCATTACAATTACAACTGAAATTTCCATTACACAGATGATGCCATGCTAAGATGGCATTGTTAATCTAGTTTTCTTCCCACCCCAACGTCCTGTCAATTCTTAGTCCTCAAATAAAATAGTTTCAAGGTTTTTGGTTTTTCCCTTGCACAAAGTTAATATGGATCTTCCTCCAAGAACTTCACATTAATAAATTTCTCAAAATTTAAAAAATTACTGCGAATGGAAAATAGGACTTCTATAGGACAATTCAATAATAAAATGTTTAAGAGTTCCTGGAAGAACATAAGCTGGTTTTATTTAAGTTCTAAAACAGGGAAGTTTAAGGTTGGTTTGGTTTGTTGTTTTTTTTTTTTAAAGACAGATTTAAGGAAGCAATATTCCCTTTAGAGAACAACAATAGGACAATGCTATTATTTAGGCTTTGGCTTTAAATACAAACAGAAGGGAAAATAGACTCATTTTACCTTTCTCCTACTTCACTACATTTGTTACCACATTTCACTATGGTGGGATTCTACTTCTGTGATCACTGTGTCGCAAAGGCACCTGAAGTCATTACTCACTCTGTTAATCACTAATATGAATGGGGAAGAAGGGCCAGAACCTTTTCACTTTACAGTCTCATATTGCTCAAGGGGAAATAAATAATCCAAGTGTTGAAAGAGGATGAAATATTAAATGCCCTCTTTATAAACTTAATTTAAAAGTAAAGCTGTCGCTTGTTTCTAAACCTTAGCTACCCATGCAAACTGCATTATCTATAGCCCATTGTACTTCCATAGCAATTGCTACTAATTATTTCCATCATTTTCAAAAGCCTATAAATATAAGAAAGTGTTTAAATACAATTGTGTCAAAATTAAGCACTGTGGTTTCCCCAAGTTTAGCATCATTGCTCACACAAGTCCAAGCAGTAAAGTTTGACATTAAAAAGCCAATTCTGTTACGAGTACAGAATATGTTTATTTTCTACATGCTGCAGCAATGTAAAGAGCTTCTTCCTCTTTGTCTTCCAAATAAATACACCAAAGGAAAATGTTGCAGTGGTAAAAGCACTGAGGTAAAAATATTTGCATCTCCATTCCATACATTTACAGCACAGTTTTCTTGCCTCCTTTGTAGTCTAGCAGCTCTGTTTTCATCTTTTTACTGGGCAATGTAAAAAACACTGTGCAGTTCAACACCCCTGTTTCAGGGACAAAATTTTCACAGTTGTCCAGGAGGTAAGAAATTACATTTATTTTTACAGTAAGGGAGACTAATATATTGCATAAATTTCATTCAGGAAGAATTGAAAATGGACCCACATCTTCCTGAAGGACAAGACCAAGACCCATGCCCATTACCTTTCAGAATAAACACACCAAACTAATCTATAAACCTGCAGCTTAAACCATGCTGCTCACCCATGGAGAGCCACAAGTTCCTGGCAGACAATACAGCCATCCATTTCCACTACGACTCATAGAAACCCTTATTGTTACCAGCAATGTTTTCCTCTTTTTATTGTGTAGCCAAAAGTTGCTCCTTCAGTACAAACTAATAGCACACTTGGGATAGGAAAGCCTTTGGGAGACCATTACTGGATTTCAACACCATTTATGTCATCACCATGTGGTACCTCCTTCACCAAAGGTTAGGGCAGCAGGTTGTGCCTGTGTGCTTGGATGGCTGTAATGCTGCAGATTTCATTTGTACACCCAGATAGAGGAAACACTTGCCTTTACTGGCTTTAAAAAAGGTCAGTGTTTGATTTAATAAATTCCCTGCCAAGAAAGCAGACTCCATTCTCAAAGGTTTAACACTAGCACTCACTGGGTGGCTGGGTGTCTCAGAGCATTGCTAGCAAACTACAAAGACTAACATCTGTGTATTTCCTCAGTTTGAAACCAGCCCAATTCAGCTGTTTCCATACTTAGCAGGCTCTGTAAATACATGAGAGATGAGTTTGGCAAGCCTCTGTTACAGCTATGCGTTACAAACTCATCCCAGTGTCCTTTAAATACAGAGGTTAAAAATCCACCTGTGGGGATTTTTGCACATTTCAATTTCAAGCTAGTAAACCTGTTTTCCTGTCTCTGTAAAACATATTCTAGTTCTGTTGCTTAATATCCAAACGTTCGCCTGTTCAAGCAGTCCTATTGACTTACTTCAGAGAAACCACTCATGGGTTCAGTCATACATGTACTAAAACATTTGCATGATTAGGCTAAAGTGACTAAATGTGAAGCAGGCTGTCAAAACAATAATTTAAAACTCAAGTGCATAACACTGCATGCAACTGTATATAAAACTGAAAGGAAAGCCTTGCAATCTCAAAGAAAATTGATTTAATAAACACTATAGCAATAATAACATTAAGAACTACACAAATGCTCTAATTTCAGAACATCACAGTAACAACAAATCATAGTGGATCAGAGACAGCACCTATGTGTGGTAGGTATTTGTTCCTAAGTCTTTTTAATGGAAGGGTTACAGTCTCATTTTTTCCAAGCAGATTATGGCCTATACTCATATATTCAAATTATGCACAGATGCTACCCTTTTGTCCCTGCCCTCATGAATCTTGAAAACAAATAACTAATAAATAATGTATTCATTACAGTAGCAGTGTTGTACTCACTCGGATCAATCTAAAAAAGCAACAAAACTCAGAACCAAATATATGTGCTGGTTTAACCTCCGTAAATACTCTTTCCAAGTGTTATTTCCTTGGTAATACTTCATGTCCCAAGGATGACTCAACCCCCTCCAAAAAAAGTAAAAATCAAGATAGACTTTACCAACGAAAAACAATGACATTCTGCATGTGCTCAAATATCACTGCACTGATGCAGCTTTTTCACACTGCTCCCTGTGCCACATCTGAGACATGGCCCCTGGTTATCTGCCTGAACAGTCAGGCTTGTCACCAGCATGCAAGATGTGTGTGCTCCCTCTGTTGGCTACCTTGCTCTCTGGTAGGAAAAAATTCACATAAAAGGGGGGAAAAAAGCTTTACTGGGAGGAAACATTATTTTAAGTTTTTTGGCTAGGAAATGAAAAATTATCTCCTATGAAATGGAGAATGAATTTAGAAAGAGAGAAAATGCACAAACAACCAAATGGCTGAACTGCACCCAGCATTTGACCTGGCCTTAAATTTTGCAAGCACAAATCTGGTCTCAGAATTTTCTCTTTGTGATGAATTGGTCACATATTACTGACACCATCGGGTTTAGGCATGCAAAAAAGTATTTAGATGTCAAAGTACTGGTATACCAAAGCACAAAAACCACTACAAAAACTATGCAGCTGCTTATTTGCTAGCAAATGCCAAAGTTAAGGCACAAAAGCAGATTTGGAAAAATTCTGTGCATATTTATAGTATGTCACACGAAGAAACCTAAATCAAAGTTTCAAATTCTGTAACAAACATCTTTTTAAAAAGATTTAAAATAATTCATACTTAATAGAAGTGAACACCAACAGCTATTTCATTCAGCACCACAAATCAGGAAATTATTCTGGCTTGGTAATTACGAAGATTCAGAGTGGTGATATTGGTCAAAGTACTGCCTCCACTTTTGAGACAGGTAATTAACTTGTATGAGGTCAGCAGTTCAGACCTCTTCAACCAGTAACACCATCGAACAAGCAAAAAAGAAATGCAGGCACGTCTCCTGCCAAGACCTTATGCCCAGGAGCTTCTGAACTCAGCAGAGCTCTCCAGCAGGGGAAAAATAAAACAGGGAAAGACTACAATGTAAACAGGGCTCTCCTGCAACACCGCGAATTGTTAAACAAAAACATATTAGGTAAGGACAAGGCTTAGTGAGTCAGTGACTTATTAGTCAACACGGGTGTGTGGCTGGCTAGAATTCCCAAATCAGATTGTCTGCCAGACAGTCCATTCCATTACGCTGCTCTGACAAAACCTGCAAAACCTTCAGACAGCTATCCTCCTGCAATGTCTGGCAGGACATGCAGCAAGCAGATCTGTGTGGTCCGAGGAGCAGAGGTCTATTCTCTTTCAGCTTTCTAGCTGGTTTCATTGTGACTTCTTTGTTTCTCTCACCCACAACAAGCTGAACGCCAGCCTGCAGAGCTGCAGTGAGTTACCAATTGACATCCTTTACAGAAAAACAAATGTGCCACTTGGACCATTATTCCAGACTTGTACTTAAAGTATCAATACCTTTAAGGCTTCCAATATTGTATTATCAGGGTCAGTCGTCACTAGATACTGTGGTTGCAGTACAAGGTACTGTTTAAAATATAATGAAACCAAGCTGTAGTTTTTGCCTGTTGAGGAACTGGTGTGTACAGGGCATTGCTGAGGAGTGGATATGAAATATGAATGTATTTCTCTCTTGACAACAATGAAGTGAAGATATCTTGGTCTCTGTATTGCACAAAAAATGTTACTACATCCCTGCTAAGACTAATGGTTAGAAAAGCTTGTCCTCACTCTTGTAACCTGCAGAGGTGAAGATCATGCATGCCCTTGACACTAATCAAGTTAAGGCATCCTCTCACCTTCCTTTTTTTCCTTTTTTTTTTTTCCTTTTTTTTTTTCCCAGAAAGAAGGAAATAAAAGCACTCTGTTCTGTTTTATCCTTATTATTGCTGATTATGTGAATACTCCTCTGCCTCCACCAGGACTTAGAAAATAATAGCTGCATAAATTTTGCTCTATGGGGGCCAAGCTTGGGTTGCTAGGGTAAAATCCTGGTATCTGCTTAACATATTTAATACGTTTACATATTAAATGGATGAGCATTCTCTTTGGCAGAACTTTCATTCCACATTACTCTAGCAGAGGATACAACTGAAGGGCAATAGAAAGCATCTCTGTAACTTCTCTTTTAAAAGTGTTCCTCTGCCTGTGGCACTGAGGAACATTACAGGAATCTGGGCTGAGGGCATGGAGTGGACATGTCTTTCTTGAAAAGATTTTGGGGAATGACGGCAGAAGACAAGAAAAACCCTAAACCCTAAAACCCTGAGACTAGAGTAACAAACAGGTTGTAACTGCCACTTATTTCTACCTTCTCCTCAGCTCTGATTTTCATATCTGCATGTTTCTTGAAGAAACATTAGCACAGCATTAATATTAATACTAAGCACATTAGACAACAAATACAGGAAGTAAACACAGCCATCTAGGCATCCAGGCATCCACCCATGCCATATGCCATACTGAGTAGTTTTTAGCTACAAAGATAGAAAAAGATCTCAAAGAGTTTGCCAGCTAATAGAGTAAGTCCATCAAATATGCAGAAAAACAGCATACAAATAATACATATGACAGTCATTTTGAATCTGGGACTCAAACTATTACTATTCAAATTACATTATCCAGTGAATAGCTCCCCTCCAACAATTCCTGTATTGTATTAAAGAACTGACATAATACAACAACGTTGCTTGCAATAGGGAAGAGGATATGGGAAGGTCAGATGTAGCTGTATGGGGGTTATGCTCCACGGAGTTGTCATAAAAAGCATCATTGTGTTTGTTTACAAAGATATATGAAATCAAATGTGAATAGGTACTTACAACCATGGCCTAAGGCATATTTTAAAGGAAGGGTAGAAATACGGGCCCAGTGTCACCTGTACTTTTCAGAAAATACACATACCATGAATTCTTAAGACTCGTTAGTCCAAAACCTAGTAGTAATCTGTGGTACTGCTGATCTGTCTGACTAAATACAGAGTAACAGTAGTCTCTCAAGGATTTCATCACCATGTACATTGAATTAAATAACTTAAAGAATAGAAAGAATTTTTTCTCTCAAGAAGGGCAAATAAATTATTGAAAATAAGCTTTTTTAGAACAACTCTTTGCTGAAGAAGGAGGTTTCTGTAGTGATCCTGCAGTACAATGAGTGGTATAAGTGAGAGAAAATGTCAGTCATATTTTAGCTCAAACATAAACAGCAAAGATAGTTGCTGATACATCTGGAAAGCCCACTATCCTTTAGAAAAGAAACTTATTTAAATTTTGAACTTCAAAATAGAAAAATCCAGAATGCTTTAAATTGAAATGCACATACATAGAGCTTACCTCAATATACATTTTGAAATTGACAAGATAAGTAGACCAGCTTTTGATATAATGTATTCAGATTGGTTCTAGTTACCAATGAATTACCATGAAGTACTTTGAGATACAAA
>VWYP01027638.1:0-51204 GCA_013400435.1 Pycnonotus jocosus | reverse complement strand
TTTTTTTTTTTTTTTGGATGGGAGAAAAGCTGTGAAAAAAAATCTGAAAAAACAAAAATCAATACATATCAACTTTGGTAGCAACAGCTGTTGGCAAGTGTACCTTCTTTGAATAAAGCTGTCAATATAGCTAAGAGCTTAAGAGCTATTTTCAAAGCAGTTACCTTCCTGGAATAAAAATTAATGATTATAAACATTCTTTGTTTCTGCCCCACCCCCACACTCTGTTTTCTCCTGTGGTAATGAGCAGAGTCAAGCTACTACTTCTATGTGCATGTTGTGAGCACAAAGAAGGGGAATGTGATACAATGGCAAAACTACTCTCCTCAGCCTGCCTCCTTATAAAACAAACAAACAAAAAGCAACAGCAAACACCACACTAAATCCTTCTGATGAGGGGGGAAAAGGAAACCTTAATTTGATTGAATGTGCTTAGGGCTGTGGAGGAGTCATCCACGCATAACTACCACACTGGATCCTGGCATGCATCCAGAAATTCGAAGTGCTAGAATTATATATGGTGGCATGTGTCAGGCCATTTCACTGTACCTAACAGTTGTCTCCAGCTTCATTTCAAACTAATTAGCTGCAAAAGTCACTTGAGAAAATTCTCCCCTTCATTGGGATTTCATATTAAGGGCTCTAAAAGACATCATGCCTACTACAGAACTGAAGAACATGGAAAGATTAGGAAATGCAGCACTAAATAGAGATGATCAACGTTTATCACAAATCAGTCACCACAATCAAATACTAATAGGGCAGAATCAAAAAAAAAAAAAAGGGAAAAAAAAAAAAAGAAGAAAGAAATCAATAAATAAATCTGGCCAACGACAAACCTCATGGGTTTAACTTGATATGCCATTAATATGAAAAGAATTTGACAGTTTACATAAGGGATGTGACCTGGTGCCAACAACCTCTGGCTTCTACATTTTCCAGATGGCAAGAGATTAGGCTAAAGCCTTTATTCTCATAAGAAGATTTTTTTCCTCCATGGAAAAACTATAAAGGACAATTCTGTTCCAAATTTCAAGTCTCCTTCACAAATGTCTACTCAATTCCAGGCCTTAACTAATGTCTATTAAAAGAAGTCTTTGGGTCTGAAGCACGAAGAAGAAAAAGAACAAAGAATTAGGAAAAGAAAAGACTAAGGCAAACCTAAATTTAATGCTAGCCTTTAAAAGATATATTGACAAAAGCAGTGGGGGAGAATTTGGACTACCATTAACTTAAAGGAAAAGGTTGGCAATTTTCAATTGTGGATGTGAATACCTACTTGAATTTGATCTTGATGGACTTAAAACAGTGAAAAAGTTCAGACTGCCTACATATTAAAAAAAATGCAGTTTTGTTGAATTCAGTATGCACCATTTTTTTCACTTTGATTTATACCACCATTGACACAGACTTTGAAGGACATTCCTGTTTAATATGGTAAAGAGCCACAGCACAGGACATTGTCTCTGCTCTGCAAACATTAATATGAAAAATCATCCCTTGACAAAGCATGACACTATTTTCCATTAATCCTTGAAATAAAGCAAAGAGGGAAACTGGAGTCTTTCATTGCCTCTCATCCAGGGGAAGACATGGATGATTAATCAAAGTGGTCCATAAGGTGAAAATATATTGTGTAAAATGTAACTTTTGCAGACAGAAATTCATAACCGATCAATTAGGTTAAACATTTTAAAAAAATAATCAAAACATATTCCTCAGTGCCCAAGGTATCAAAAAAGTCATCTGTGAAAGTTGTTCACTTCTCCCTTCAACCATCAAAATGTATTACCTCATTTTTTGCTTTACTGGCATCACCATAGTAACCCTTCCCCTGCAAGAACTATTCCCCAAAGGCCACCACCCACTCCAGCACATGCCTTCAAGACCTCATATCTTTGTGCCTTATAAATTGACTTGGTCTCTGAAGACTCACAGTAAATTCAAGTGCTGAACACACACCAAACCTCAGTCATTAAAGGATCATCTCCAAATCTAAGCTTAACAAGTGCTCTACACAAACCAGATTTTAAAGTGATCAACATTTTGGCTCAGTCCAAAATGTGGAGAAACAGAGCAGCTATTACCAAGACATTGTTTCCTTAACTAACCCCCTCTTGCCTCCCACCGTTAGTAAGTCATTTTACACATGATCATCTTTCATTTCCAAACATTTAGATTGGTAAAGATAAATTTATAGTACTTTCCACATTACAATTGTGTCATTCAGATTCAGAGACTAGAAAAGTCCAGCAGTCATATAACTTTAGAATGTTATTTAAGGAAGTGAGCTAAGAAGATTGGGAAATAGTACCAGGCTTTCCTCAGTGGTCTAGGGGGAAAAAAAATGGATAATATACCCAGTAATCACTTTATAGGCTTCCTCTGAAGATGTAAATGATATGGTTTTGTTTGTAAAGTATTTTGAGGAATGGTCAAATACTAGAATTAATATTAAGGCTCAGGGATGTAAAAATATCTGTCGTAAAGTGATCTCTTGCAAAAGACAGCAAAGTGGATTTTTTAGCCAAGTTATTTTACCATTTTGCACCCGTTCAGAAATCTTCTCTGATTATCAAATTAGATAAATAAGGGGTTTGACACACTGTTAAATAACATTTCTTTTCAGTCCCACACTTGGGCCACCTCAGGCTACACTGCAGCAGGAGGAGACAGTTAATCCTCCCAAAGACTTCTCCCCACATTTTCACAAGCAGAGAGCTGCTTTGCACCAAGTAGCAGGAGTAAATCAAGTTTCACGAGGATTCAGAAATAAACTTGTTCTTTGCCCATGCTGCTCCTTCAGATGACAGCCATGCTGCTACTCTCACTGCACCTAGACACCTCCTCTGCTTCCTCAATGCAGCTTGGTATCACCCTGGTAAGCCAGGGCAGATTTGTAGACCTTTACTGCAAGTATTTTGTTTTAAACTCAGATTACAGGAACCAAAGATTATCGCCAACCATGATAATTTATTCTAGAAACTCATTACCTGTACCTGTAGCTGAAGGCAGCAGAACCTTCTGTAAGAATATCAAAATACTCTTTTTGTTGCTTTTGAAAAGCAACTGAGAGAGCAACCCCTTCGGCTTGACAACCTTTAGCTAAAACATATGTATCATGAAGCTCTTGATATTTCTCAGATTCTCAGAGAAGATTATATTTGGTCAACAAACAAGAAAAATTTGGAAGAGTTAACCTGGCAGAGCAGAGTATGGAAGAAAGCATGAAGATCTAACTACCTTTTAATGTTCAACTTACTTATGTCAGCAGCTTTTTTTTCTGCTTTCAGTAATATATTATCTGCCTAATATTTCTGAATGTCCTTCAAAAAGACAAATTTCTTCAAATTCTTATGAAGACTTGGCTCCCTCTCTATAAACAGTGCTTTACTTAAGTTCTTCTTTTCCTTCTCATGCATCCCTCGGTTTCTATATATGTACAGTTTTGGTTTTTCCTTAGTTAGACTGTACTGCATTTTCACTCTGTTCCCTAATTCATAACTGCTTATTTCACATTTTCCAGACATACTCAGCAGAGAACTGCAAAACCAGAAGACAAAGAGTCTGAATTATTGTATGTCTGTTAAGAATTTTATAGAGACAAAAGATCTGATATTTGACTACTATTGAGGGAGTACTAGATTCTAGAGATGAGTGGGACAGCTGGAAATTCCTTACACATATTTTTCGCTTTTCAGTTGCAAAAAAGCTAGTGTCTTTTAAGATTAAATCAGAAGGCTCTATCTTGACAGGAAGAGCTTTAGATTGCTTTGTAAAAACAAAACAAACAAACTAAAAAACAAAACGATTTTTTTAAAAAGGAGAAAAAACAAAGAAACCCCCCAAAAAGCAACAACAACAGCCAAACTAAAGTTCTACAAAGAACCGTGGTAGCATAGTAAAGTATAGTATAGTACAGTATAATAAACAAACCTGGTAACTCATTTTATCAATGTGACTTCTAGTGCACTCTGTCATGCATGATTCAAACACAAGTCCTATGCAATCTAGTCAGCAGTGCACATTATCAGTAACAATTAACTAAAAATAAGTAATATTAAAAGTAGCAAACCTCAGTTTTTCTTTGGTAGCTGGTGGTAGGTGGTAGCTTTGGTAATTCCTTTCAGTAAAAGCCAGTTTACAAATATCTAAACCAAATTGCTGATGGGGTTTTTTTTGGAGCGGGAGAGCTGAGGATGAGGCAAAGGGAAACATCTTTACAGTCCTGGTAAAACACTGTAACAGGAATATCATTAAATATATCCTTGCATTTCTGCATCTAGTGGCTGAGACATCTGTGCAGCATACCTTGCAGATGTAGAATTCTTGTCCTTTAGTCAAAATGAGACTGAACAGCTACAAGAGCAAAAGAAAAACAGAAAGTATATTTGGACACCATTCTTGGTTTGTCTACTTTTTCTCTATGCCAGCAGATGACATTTTCCCCAGATGGTATGCTAAATTGTGTCCACAGATCAAAAAGACCACAGGCCAACCAAACAGGTTTCCACCTTTCCTTGCCAGCACTTCTTTTCAGGTCACAAAACCTAAGCCAAGATCCTCACTTTCAAAGCAGTAAACAGCATTCTTGTTTCATGCCTCCTTCAAAGTTCCTCTGAAGCTTAATTTATATTTGGTTATTGTTTTCTTGAACAAATGAATCACAAATATATGAACAGTAAGTACCCACCTGGAATTCTGGCAAAGGATCTGTGTATTTGTGCCTAGATGCTGTTTACCAGTAGTGTTTTCAGTAAAGGGGAAAAAAAGCACATCTGTCTTTGTCTCAAGGATAGTGACATCTATCTATTAAAACCTCAAGAGATAATGTTGACAGAACCAGAGCTGCAATTTGTTTAGTAGCACTTGGATATTAGAGCAGATCTACACAACAGTGGGACTTTTCTGCTAAAGTAGAAACATTCACCTAACATTCCAGATGGATTGCATCCAAATGCACTTGTCCAACAGAACAAGAAAGAATATCATTACAAAATATAAAGTGTTATCAGCTTGGCCTCTCCCTCCTTAAAAGAAATCTGAGCACAGTCTTTTGTCACATTTTAGAAAGACAAAGAAAATTTCACTTTAAAATGCTGAGCACCATAAAAAGCTGCTTTTGTAGATACCTAAAAGGATACATTAGTTGTTTAAATGTTTAAAGGTGTCCCTCAACAGCTTCATCCTTCCTTTTTGAACAAAGCCGTATACCTTGCCAAAAGTTAAATTATATCATAGATGGAAATCACAGATCTTGTTTACCATCCAAAAGCTGAGAAAAATCTCAACATGCTGGAATTTAAAACAACCCAAGGGCCTCATTTTCAACTTGATGGCTATGCCTTTCATTTGGAATTTGGCTGCTGCAGAGGGTGGGGACACCATCTTTTAAGCAGAGATTTTAGATATGCCTTTGATTAGAGCAGCACTTTACTCTGTACATATAAACATTCTGTTTTTAACGGGGAAAAAAATGAACAGCACTACTCCATCCTGTTTAGCAAACATCTGTACTAAATGTTTTGTAAAACTTTACTCAGTTAAAAGACAATCCTCAAACTTGGAAGAGGCAAACAAATTGATTTTGCACAAGTCTGCATCGGAGTAGAGTGCTTAGTAGCCAGCTAATCCGAGGGGAAGTTGAGGTTCTCACTTCAATGGGTGAGCTGTCTGTCACAAAGTAACAGACAGCCCTTCTACCTTCAGCGATAACCAAAGCAAAATGTTTTGTTCAAGGTCAGTTCATTTTCCAGCTTTCTCTGTGCTCAAATGGCTCAGCTGCTCCCATGCATATCTTTCAAAGATCCCTGCAGAGAGGTGCAAAAATCCTTCAAATCCTCACCAGACTAACACTGGGAACTCAGGATGAGGGGAAATTGAAAAGGAGTAACAGCAAACCCCAGGAGGCTGAAGGAGCACCAGCTGCACTCTACCTATCTGTTTTAGGAGACATGGTTTCTGGTCTCTTGCTTCACATGTAAGACTGTGTTAAACTATAACCCTGTTGCTGCTTTGTTCAGTAATTTTATGCGATGGTTTGTTTCACTCTTTCCTGCTTATACCAACTGTAACTTGTCAGAAAAGAATGTTCTTTGTTAATAAATCTTTACTTTTTAAATGCTCAGAGAGGCATTTAAAGCATATCATTGACTAGATGGAACATAAAAAACATCTTACATGCTCTGGCAAGGCATTCAGCAATATCTAAGTTCTGTCATAAAGATGACAAAATCACAGTTCAGAAGCTGCAAGAAAGTGTTTAACACACTCAGAAGTTTCTGACACACACAGCAGCTGAAGCAATGCCTAGTATTGAAGGTCAATGAATTTAAAAAGAAAAAAAAAAAAAGTTTATCCACATAAATACCTTTTCAGTGTATTAATTTCTAGGTCAACTTCGTACTGAAGTTCTATTAACCAGCTGTTTTGAATTTAAAATTGCATTCATAAAAATATCATTTTCAATATTTAATAGGCTTCTACTACTTCTTTCTTCTCTACATTTTGAGTAGTGTAAAGATCATTAGTTCCAGAAATTCCATTGTCATCAAAATATCAGTATCTGTCTACTGATTTACTTTAGGATGAAGGTGTCTCCATATAGTGTAGCAGTATTTCTGAGTTCAGAACACACCTTAAAGAAAATATGTTGATCAATTTACAAAAGATTTTGCATACACACAACAAAGCACATAGTGAGACTAGTCAAACATCTCATAAGAGCCCTAGAAGTTTGTCCTCCTATTGTTTTAACTCCTTACACCTAGAAGAACGATATTGTAAAACACTAGTATTCAGAGAAGTGAGAAAGCAAAGAAATTTAGTGTATGTTAAAAAATCAAAGGAAGATAAAATGCTTCCAAATCTTATTCTTAATCAACATTTTAACTGAATCTCCATCTCAAGTATTTCCTTTTTTTCTTAATCTAAGTTGCCAATTGCGAAAAACCAGGCTAGCACATCAAGGAAGAACATAGATTTCTGTCTGCAGCATTTTTCTGGACTTTCTTAGAAGCCTTCAATATTGTTATTACCAGAATTAAAGATCTCATTCTGTGCAAGACAGAGCCAATACTGCTGCTCTTATTATCCAAGCTATTCTGTGCACACCCAAAGTAAAAACAAAAACAGAATAAAAAATTGATTCTCTGTGAAAGTATCGACAGTGTTTCCTCCGTAGTTACAAACAGATGCTTAATGACTCCTGCCTTGCAAGTTTTTGAAATTTGCAATGCAATTGCAGTAATGCCAGGTGCATAAGTACAGACCAAAATTAGCAGCAGAAGAGAGCAAGCTGTTGTTACCAATTTTGCATAACACTAGAATAGCTAGAACAGAACTAGGCTCTTTTGAATGTCTTTCAAAGACCTCAGTGATATCAAGCAATTTGAAAATAACCCTTCCAGCATAATGTTTTTCTGCCTTTACCAACAGTCATGCTCGGGACGTAAATTAGAAAACTTGCTCCCTAGCCCAGTTCAAAAACACTGTTTCCCATTGAATTGGAAATTTTATTGCTATGGTGCATGCACTCAATTCTAAAACAAAAGCAAGCTTAACTGCTTGAGAGATTCTGCCCTGGAAAAAGTAACTTCTGTAAAAACATTTTTTCTTTGCTTCCATATTACAACAGAGAATTACATTACAGCCACACTATGAGAGAAACAAACAAACAAACAAACCCCCAAAAAACCAAAACAAAACAAAACAAAAAAACACCAAAAACCAGGAACAAAAAAACCAAAGCTTATAAACAGCCATTCAGTGATTTTAGAAAACAGGGAATTTTTTAGAAAAGGGAATTTGGGCTTTCAGAACAAACAGTTTAAGGAACTTACAGTCAGTATTCCTGGTTTCAAAGAGTAAATGCAGCCCCCAGGCTATATTTACCTTACTATAAGCAAGTAGTTGGGTACTTCCTGAGATGCAGGGTAATAATTTTGTATTTAATATAATCCTGAAATAATATGGTGGAGAAAAGGAGATGCAGAAAGTATTTATCATGTTCTTTTCACAGCTCTTCAGTATTTGGGTAAACATAGTCACATCTTTAGAAAATAAAATGGAAACAACAGCTGAACCACAGTTTTTCAGCTTGCCAAGATCTACAGTGTGTGCCAGAAGATTAATATAAAATAGGGTTAGTAAAATTAGAAGCTGATACAAAATATTACAGCTGAAATGCCCTTAATCTGCATCCATTGTTATAGGAAGAGAGAAACGAAAGGAATTTCTTTGGATGATTTACATTTGCAAAAAGGGTCAAAATGTAAGCTGGGGGGACTGAAAGCCACTGTTAAAAAGAACTGATCTTTCACAGAAATCTCTGTGAATTATGTGAATGCTGTTGGCTGAACCTGCTTAGAAAACACTGCCAATCAACATGCAGCTCCTCAGCAAAAAGAAGCCTTCTTCCAGAAATTCTCTTTCATCCCAAGAGAAACTCCCTGCTCCGTACAGCCCTGGAGAACTTATGTACTAACAAGCACTAGGAAATGGAATCTGGAAATACACCACTTTCAATAGGAAGGATGACATTAACCAGGTAATAAATCAATGTATGACCCCACTTAATATGAAACACATATATTACATTATATTGCCTATCCTATATTACACAGTTAAGGAGCAAGCTGATCCAGTAATATATTCTATGCTTTTCAATGAGCTGCTGCAAGTTGGCACAAACACATCATTACTTCAGAAATCCTACAGAAAGCTTTGCCCCTTGCTAATCTTTTGTTCCTGAACGCAGAACCTCAGCTATCACTCCCAACATGGAAATCAGAATAGAATTTCTGTGGGTTTCTTTTTCGTCACAATTTCAAATGTGCAAGGCCTCCATTCTTTTATAAACTTCATTCTCACATAAATTTAGAAGGCCATTTAAAAAAATTCACATATGAGAGAGTACTAGAAAAAGTAAGCTGTTTGTAAATGCCGTGAAATAAGATTTCCCAGGCAAATTGTACCTTTTACTGTTTTCATAGCAAAAGATTATTTGGAAGAGGAGAATATTCAGATACACTGTATACTTAACAGAAAAAAAAGTTTTAACCAGCTTCACACATCAAACCTGCAGAAACCCATCCAACCTCACATCACGTTCTGGGCTATCATCATATAGGTGCAAAGGGTAAGACAAAAGTTAGAGATGACATGACCCACAGGCTGGTCAGTCAGGTTCTCAAGGGTAAATTTGTAATACATACAATTTTTTATCCAACTCACTGCTGCAAGCTGAGTCACAGGTCCTAGGACCTCTTCTAAGAGACAAAAAGATGCACTTGCAGCCCAAACACAGTATTCCCACAGAAAGGTTACGAGATAGACTCTGAACAAAAAAAGGTCTCTGCAGAAGCATGGATATCCTAAGCTTAAGTACTCTCTGATAATGCAACAGGTACAAATCTCTCAAAATATGTTACCATATAAGGCTTTTTTTCTTTAAAATGTACCCTCATAGATGTCTTCGGCCTAGTCATCAGCCAACCATGCTTAAAACACAAACCCTAAGTCGGTCTAAAACAGGACAGCAAAGAGAGCAGCACCTAGCAGGAGCACCAGGAGCAGAAACCTGTTGGTTTGGACTTGCAGTCTTGCAGATATGGAGAAACAACAGCCAGTGCTGTGCTCTGCTCAACTGAATAGGAGGCCAGCTCTCCCTTCACTTTTGTCCTGTTGTGTTGCCCTGCCCTAAAAGCACAAAAAGCTCATGAGACAGGACAAGATTTTGGAACTGGGGAGAGAGAGGGAGGGAAATAATCCCATCCAGATTTTTCTTTTTTTTCAGGAGTGATACTCAAGTTCTCCCTATATTCATACTTTCCATATCCTGTTTTCACTGCACTGACACTAATCCGCCTTGAAATTGGCTGATTCTGCCCAAGCCATGTTTACACGGAAGCAAGTTTCTTCTGGTTGTCCTCATTCAGAGACCAGTTTCTGCTCTGTGGCAGGAGAGATTATTAAAAACCTTATATTACAAGCACATGCTTTAAAGTGACTCAGCTTGGAAAGATAACTGTATTATATCAGCCTTCCACACCCTAGGTCACAGAGAGGGAGAGGTAGCAGTAAAAAATCTCAAATGGAAATTGCTTTCTAAATATATTATCCTCCATAAAAGCCATTTACCAACTGCTAGTACCCACAAGACAAAGGGAAAAGATAAAAAGTACACGTGACACGGCAGAGTAGGGAGCAGTGTGGAGGACTCATTTGTATTATCACACTGAACATTAACCACAAGAAGCAAAAAAAATAAATGCTCCCTGTTTTGCACAAACATCAATTACATCTAGTAATTTCACTGATCGCTCTTGTGAAGCACTAATGCATACAGCATTCTGGCTTTTATGGCATAGGCAGTGTTTCATTGTCTGTGTCTGCCTCAGAATTCCCTTTTGTTTGGGAGGGAAGAGGAAAACATTTTATTTTCTCCTATGATAAGTAACATCTGCAGCCTGACATGAGGTCTGAAGATCACACAACCTAAACCTGCTAGCTTATTTCACGGCAGAGAACAAGGATCATAGAATCATTAACATTGGAAAAGAGCTCTAAGATCAAATATAGCTATTAATCCAGCACAACCATGTTCACCACCAAACCCTATCTCCAAGTGGCACATCCACAGGATTTCTGCCCTTTTCCAGGGAGAGTAATTCTACCACATCCCTCAGCAGCCTACTCAAACACCTGGCCAAGCCTTTCAGTGAAGAAATTATCGCTCATATCCAATCTAAACCTCTCTTGATGCAATTTGAGGCCATTTATTCTCATCCTGTCACTCCTAACTTGGGAGAAGGGTCCAACCCCCTCCTCACTACAACCTTCTTCAAGGAAGCTGTAAAGAGCGATAAGGTCCCCCCAAGCCTCCTCAGCCAGGCTGAACACCCCCAGCTCCCTCAGACACTCTTTTTCAGGCTTGTGCTCCAGACCTTTCCCCAGCTCTGTTCCCTTGTCTGGACACGCTCCAGCCCTTCCTGAGTTGAGGGGCCCAGAGCTGCACACAGCACTCGAGGTGTGGCCTCACCAGTGCCCAGCACAGGGGGACGGTCACTGCCCTGCTGCTGCTGCCCCACTGCTGCTGACACAGCCCAGGTGCTCTTGGCCTTCTTTGCCATCTGAGCACAGCTGGCTCCAGTTCAGCTGCTGTTTGCCAGCACCCCCAGGCCCTTTCCAGCCACTCTGCCCCAGCCTGTGGCACTGCAGGGGTTGTTGTGACCCAAGGGCAGGACCCAGCACTTGGCCTTGTAACTCAGACCTTTGACTGAGTCCACATCCTGTCATTTGAGCTGACCACATGCCACTGCAGAGCCTTCCTGCCCTCCAGCAGATCAACATTCCCACCCATCTGCTGTCATCTGCAAACTCATTGAGGGGGCACTCAATCCCCTCATCCAGATTGTGATAAAAAAATAACACAGGGTTGGCCCCAACACTGGGAACCCTAGAGGTGACCAGCCACCAGCTGGATGTAACTCAATTCACCACCACTCTCTGGGCTTGGAAACCAAGGCAGGTTTATTACCCAATGAACACTGAGCCTGTCCAACCCATCAGCAGCCAGTTTCTCCGGGAGAATGCTGTGAGAAATGGTGTCAAGAGCTTTACTGAAGTGCAGACAGACAACACCACAGCCTTTCCCTCACCCACCACGCTCATCACACTGTCATAGAAGAAAACCAGGTTGGCCAAGCAGCATCTGCCTTTCATAAACCTGTGCTGGCTGGGCCTGATTCCCTGGTGTCCTGCATGTGCCATGTGATGGCACTCAAGATTATCTGCTCCATGGTGAGTTTTATGCAAGCACACTTCAGTGCAACAAAAATATACTTCTTTTCCTAGGGTTTGGATAACACCTTCACACTTTACAAGAACTCCAGTGAACTCCAGTGGAAGGAAGGAGGGGCACTTCTCGCATTTGTTGAGCAAGGAAATAAATCCTTTGCTGTTGTTTCCTCATTATCATTTAAAAACATTCTAAATGACCAGCCTTTAAGTCCTTGTTTATTCATGGCTTCAGCAACTGCTACTAATCCCCCTGAAAGCAGGATTTAATTCCCGATGCCACCAGTCACTTTTCTGGGGGGGTCACCCCCACTACACCTTCTCCAGTAAGTAGGCCAAAAGTCATATTAGTCTTTCCCAGCTGCTAATTCCCAAATTTCTAGACCTGTAAGTTAAGTCAGGGAAAAAAGTTGTTACTGGTTTGCTTCCCATCCATTCATTCATCTTACACAAGAAAAGGAAAGACATGAGTCACACGAGACAGCATTATCAATGCCTTCTTGTATTCTACATTTCAAATTAGACCTAAATTGCTGTAATTTTCAATTACAAATAAGAGGTATCTAAAATTTTTTAAAAATGCCATAAATTATTCTTTTATTAGTTTTTCAGCCTTCTAAGCTATGGAGCTGATATTTCTATGAAAAAAAAAATCTGTAGTTACTAGAGCAGCATGTTGAATTCAAAAATATAAACAAAGCAATCAGTTGCCTACACAGACACGCACAGTCTGTGCACACATAGACATGCACAGTACTCCTGTCCAGGCAGCCTTGCTCAGTTCAGTAAAATGGGCAAATCCACAGCAGATTCTCATCAAATTGAAGAAAAGCAACAACCAACCAAAGCTGGAAGAAGACACTGCAAATCCTGAGCCTAACTGCAGTCAAGATGATGTTGAGAGGTTGAAGCACTTTCTACTTACTCCGTGGCCCTCAAAGAGATTTTTCTTTATCAAAATTCCAAGAGGTCACTAAAGACATCAAAAGACAATGGAGACAGAGATGAATGCAGCAACTTGGCAAAAGATCAGCAACAAATACTTTTGACTAATCTGTAAATGGGAACCAAATATACTCTATCCACTGAGGCCTGTTAGATAAAGAAAATGTACAGCTTAGTGTCAAATATCCATGTCCGAGGGCTCCCTTTGCAAGTGTGTGTACAATTTATGCTACACAAACAAACCTACTGAGGAGATGCCTCACGGCTCCTCTACCATTGGCAATGGACTCAAAAAAAATCTCCTATTACGAAAAGCTGAAATTAAATGTGGTCTCATTTTTAGCTCCCATAATAAAATGTTACTTTCTGAAACAGATGTCAGCAGGTAAATTACACAGTTGTGCACACCTTCTCAGCTACATCAAGAGTTAATTAAATAGCAACACAGCTAAGATTATTTCTCCAGTACCTCAATATTTGAATGAACTGGCACATCAAGTATACAAATCAACTCAGTCTGCACTCCACAAACACACACTTCTTACCAGTTTTAAGTCACAGACAGCAGTGATGAGTATATTGCTGCTCACCTCTGTCAAGACAGCATGGTAGGGAACCAGCTGAGATGTAAGGTAGTGAGGAATAAGTGTACATCATTTTCAACTGCAAAGAGTGTATTAACAGTAATTAACAAGCATTTAACCCACTTTGCTCCAGAGCTCCCTGGCCATTATCAAATAACATGAAGCTAAAACCTCTGAAATAGATCCAAACAAGAACACAGACAGGGACTGAGGACTGTAATTCACCACTGCAGGCAGGCAAAAAATTACCACCTTGATAACAAAGGACTGAGGGCACTGACAGATGTCTCTGGCAAACCATGCTGGGACAGCTGAATACCAGCTGCCAGCCAGCCCCTCCATTACTGAGCAACCTCTCAGCCATCTTCATACAGAATCTTCAGTGTGCTTGCTCTCCTCAGCAGCTCAGCCTAATGCACTGACTTGTGAACAGAGAAAAGGCACATATTACCTTTTAGCACTTAGGTACAAAGCTAGTAAGCTCTGGCAGAGGGATAAGTGAATACACAACACTGAACAGGCAATAATTTTGAGTGAAGAGGTGAAGCAGGTTGCTGGGGGAAATAAGCTATTAACATCAACCAGAGAAGAATTGCTTGACTGCAACTCTCAGACCCCCAAATCTCTGATTTGCAGGAATTGCCTGATGCTCATGCCAAAAATCATCTGTCATGCTGCACATTCATTCCAATCAACCTGGAAGAAAAGTCTGCACAGGACTGCAGACTCTCATGAGAAAGAAAAGCTGGGGCAGAAACAAAGACAACCACCTACTAGATGATGTGGAGAATCACCCACAATGCACTCAACCAGCTTCTCAAAGCAGAATTTCAGACAGTGACCATATTATCTAGATATCAGTGGAACAAAGAGAAAAATAAAGGCATTATGTCCGGCAAGCAATCTAGAGGTGTTCTTATTTTCTTTCTTCTGGCAAACATACTGTCATTTAAAAGACAACCAGTGTAAGCCTAGATCAGAAGAAATGGATGACTGGCAAGCAGATGAAAGTAAGCCTTACGTTCAGATAGTTGCTATGGACTAAGTGAGAACACAGGGGAGAAAAGCAGAGAAAGGTAAAAGTATGTGCGTGTAGGGTGAGAGAGAAGGAAAATTTAACCTTGTGCCGAAGACTGCAATGTGATTATCTTGTAGCTGCAGGTCTTGTACCTGAAGTGACATGCACATAAAATCAGATCCCCAGTGCTCTTTGCCCTTCATGGGAATATAAATCATCACTCAGTCCTCACACAGTATTCATCTTGGTCTGTTCAGGCTTTCTTTTCAGAAGGCCAAGGCTGCCTGTTCATGCCAAATCCACTCTCAACTAAATACCACTATATATTCTTAGGCATTCAATTTATAATACCAAACAACAAGATTCTAAGCACTACAGATTTAGAAAAAGACAGAATATTAACAAGACTTTCATCCAGAAGCTATGGATATTTGAGCATTTTGTGTTTGGAAGCTCTATTCTGTATGAGTTTTATTGAAATACATACTTTGCTTGGCAGGATGGTATATTTCTTGCTGTAAGACAACAGAAAAACACTGGCAGGGCTTGCCCCACATGATCAACTTGCCTATCACTGATGGCAAAACATACACTGAATAAGAAATAATAGAGGAACTTGGCTTTAAAATTGTTGTTAGAGTTCTCTTACGCAGCTGGGTGATTTTATGAATATGGTAATAACTATAACCTTTAGAATTCAAGACAGGAACAGCAGATGGAACCTAATTAAGAGAGAAAAATTATTAATTCATCTTCATAAGGAATAGGAAAGGCAACAACTCTCTGCAAAGCAAGATCCTCTGTGTCATTTAATAAATGCAGAAACAACCAAGTAGACTAGGGACTGACCGGGAAACAGCTACACCTTTCACTGGATGCCAAGATCTATCACTTACAGCTTAAGACACTGAACAGACAAGAAACAAGACTAACAATGAACAGTGGTGGTTTCTTTCACCGTACATGACTGCTGTGGTCTGACTCCATCCTCAGCTTTAGCTTACACAGAAAAAACATGCAGAAAATTGTATTTCTTTCAAGCTGCTTCAGTTACCTTCACTTCAATTTCATGAAAATCCCTGAAGAACTTGTATTACTCTGTTCTTCTTACAAATAACGCAATGCCGTAGACACGTCTTTATGTCCACTCATACAGCTAAGAGTATAAGATGGAGTAGGAGGCAGGAGAAGGTTTTTTAACAATATGGGAAGAAGGATTCTTGTTTTTTCTGCTGGAAGAAAGGACTGGGTGTGGGAAGAAGTAGATGAGGGGCATAAATACCATCTTATGAAAATGTAAATAAGAGGTCCAAAGCAAAATATTGCCAGAAAACATTCAGCTCTCTTATTAAGCTCTGTCATGTCAAGAATGAAACTCATACTATGTTTCATTTGTAAGAATGTTAAGATAACTCAAAGTTGGGGGCAAGGGTTGGGATATAATAACAGAGCAAAAGATCTCATTCCCAGCGAGGCATCTCACATTCGTCTGCTCCAAAATCAGCCTGGAGTATCTGTACCTCTTTTCTTTTCTCACACTTTAGCATAGAAATTAGTAAATATGTATAGATACAGCTGATTTATTTCTCTTATTCCAGCAGTACTGAATTCACTTCTAAAGCAACTCAAGAAAAAGTAATGATTCAGCTGAAGTAAAAGCATGTAAAAGCAGGTGAGAGATGACAGCCACTCAAGGCCCTTCCTCCATTCCAGGCAATGTTTTTCTAATTGCTATTTCTCCAAGCTAGCAGGGGGAGACTAAAAACAGTGAAGCTAAATACACACACACAGAGACACACTTACCATACAACTTGTGTTTCTGTTTACTCAGTCCTCATCCAGGCCCATTAAGCAGCATTAGCTGGAGATAAAAGGAATGTTTTGAAGGAGCCAGGCATGTGTTACTGTACCCAGTTGGGCAAATAGTGGTGCCAGCGATACAGATCCCATGAACTATGCATTGTTGATACTTATTTCAACATCTACCCCTGTGATAGTCGCATAAATATAAACCACCTCTTCACAGTGGCATAAATATACACATTTGTGTACACACAGCGTGTGTGCATGTGGTGCGTGTGTTGTTTTCTTACTCTGGTAAAACATACTTGATTTTTTTATGCCTTCCTATTGCTACAGCTCCCTGCTCCAGCAAAGGACTCCTCCATCCCAGCCACCTCATCAATTCTCCACCTCTCCCTCTCATTTACACTTCCTTTAGCTCATTAGCATAAGTGGGGAAAATTGCATATACCTCACAACATAATTTGTTCACGTAGACATAAATGTCCAACAGAAATTAGAGAATCACAGACTATCCTGAGCTGGAAGGGATTCACAAGTATCTCTGAGGAAAACTGCTGGCCCTGCACTGAACAGTCCCAAGAATCACGTCCAGTGCCTGGTTTGTTGCTGTATCATTTCTTTGACCAAAACAAATACTGAAACAGTTGCAAAACACTGTGAGGGAAGAGAGAAATTTTGGGTATTTTCACTTAGCCAGATGTCATGCTAACAGAAACATTCACAGCAACTGCTACAAAATATGTTAGCTTTACCAGTCATGCCAAATAGAAAAAAATAAACAAAATTCCTTTTTAAAGTAGAATAAAATTAAAAACTGGTACTGTTAACAATGCACAGCATAAAGACCTGTGTGTCTATACTAAACTGTAGTTCAACACCTCAGCTGCCCTCACCCCAGAATACACCTGTATTTGCCCCTAATCTCAGCCTCCCGCTAGCATCCCTGCAGCACTCATCACAGGCACAGATCCCTGTGTTTCTCTGACATTTCACCGGGCAGCCATGCAATTTCGTAAGAAAAACCACACAAGGCACCTTATGCCAGCTACAGGCTCTACTGCTTGCTTTACCTGAAACTCAGTGTTTATTAAAGCTTGCCTCAGCCCACTTGTTTTCAACCCTCTGTGCAAAAGTTTTCCCAGAGATGTCCTGACCCCAAGCTTCCTCTAACCTGCCTTTTCTCTCTCACAGGAGCTGGCAGATCTCAGGGTCCATTTCTGCCATACATATAGCTCTCCTCATTTTCAGCAGAACTAACTTTTCCTGGCAAACACTTTCAAGCCCCAGGTATGTTCCTTTTCTAGAGCACTACTGTGAGGACTAGAGTTTATTATTTTACCCTTTGGGAGCCTAAATCTCCATTGGATCCCACTTCTTGAAGTTCAGATGCAAACAACAGGACTATTTGCTTGAGAACAAAATTAGGTGTTCAGAGCCAATTTCATTATTCTTTATCAATGCAGAATTCCTTCACTATTAGTTATTTCCACATAACAGAAATTTAAGAACGTAAAAATTAAGACACAGAGCTCACTTTCTTCCCATGCATCACTTTCTCTGAGAAATGGGAGAACCTGCATAATACTGCACTAGGTCCCAAGAGCTCCATTACAAAAATATATCACATATCATTGTAGCAAGAATCATCTCTGTGAAAATTGTTCTTATAGAAATTGCACAAGAGATGAGGGGGAAAAATATCACAACATCCCCAAAATTAGGTAATAACAGGAAGGGTGTCTGTGTAGACAGAGCTCCAAATTTCCGTGGAAGCGGAGCTTCAGTAATCGTGGTAGGTTTTTGCACAGCCACAGATAGCTGGTGAGATAGGTTTTACTCTAATACAACAAAGGCAGAGCCAATACTGCAGGCAACCTGCTGCAAAGCCACTTATTTTGGAGACATCAATACAAAGTGTATTAGTTTGGCATCATCTCTTGGTTTGGTTTAGGGCTTTTTGGGGTTTTTTTGAGGAAATGCCACTGGAATCCTTTAGAGCTTTCCTAAACACAGACTAGAGAAGTTTTCAAGTGACATGATAAATTACTTTGTTGAGTCTTACAGGCAAGATAAATAATTTGTACTTAGAAGAGAATAACCTAACTGGACAGGCAGGAGAAAGCTGCTCTGACATGCTCTATACATCTCTAAGAGAAAGGTGCATTATCTACCCCTGCTCCTAGACACTCCTTTACATAAATGAAGATACATTCAGACTTTGGAGGGAACCACATCTTAAAAATCAGCAAACAAATGCAGCATTACCATATTTGGCTGTTGCAACATTTGCATACTCCAAACAGTCTCTTTGGAAAGTGTGTCATGATCTCATGAATTAGTAGTAAAGTGTTGTGATTTTTCATCTTAAGTCATGCACCCAATGTATTTTTAATCTAAAAAGCTTTTTGCATGAAGACGTTTGTACGCATGTTAAAAAACACTAATGAGCATCCCAAAATTTATCTCGTGGACATACTATGACCATATTGTTTTAAACAGATTTGACTCAGATACACTTTTCTGGTCCACATAGGCATCTGGTTTCAGCACCATTTTCCCTCCTTACCTTCAGAATAATATGCCACCTTCTTCCTATTTGAGACACCTGAAAGCTGATGGTCCATTGACAGCTGTCTGAATTGGTTTATTCTTTGTTAGCTGTTTACTTTGGATCAAATGAAAGCAAAAAGGAAATGGAAAACAGCCCCACTGGGAGAAGACTCATGTGGGACAAATTAGGAGCCACCATAAGATTCAAAAGTCTAGGGGAAAAACAGGACTAACTGGAGGCAGCTGTCAGGATGTGGTTTTTCTGTTTATATTCTTCTCCTTCCCTCTCTTAACCCCCTAAATTATGAGAGAAAGTAAGCATGTGTATGTGTGCATGCACAAGTAGGACCAAGTGAACACTGATCTCTCCACACAGCATGCGTAAGAATATAATGTAATCTGACAAGAGAGGCAACTCGATCATAGAAATAAACAGAACTGGTAGAGCAACTTATTCAGGAAAAGAATTCATCTTTTTCCTTATCCAGGTATCATACCATACTGTAAAACTGTAATTTCAGAGCATCAGTTTTAATTATTCAGTGAGCTGCAAACTGGAACTGGAGGTCAAATGATCTGCTACAATTTTGTGGATGGTAATTCTGTTGCTGGATCAAACTTTCCTTGTATTCTATCATCCCCTCTAAAGGCCAAAACAACAACTGTTAACAAGGCACATCACTATGTACAAAACTGTTGTCTATCCAGGAAAAAGAACAATAATGGAAGAGGAAACAGAAGGAACCAGTGGATGGGACACAGCACAGGCTGTCGCAAACCACTGAAGAGTGACAATCTCCAGTTCTCCCAAAGATAGCTCTGCCTCTTCCTATTATATTATTCACCTCTTCTCTGCCTCTTGTCTCTCCCTCCATGCTTATCCCACCTATATAGCTATAATTCAAAAGGCAAATATCTGGACTTCAAACTTCCAGACAAATCAGAACTGCTTAAAAACGGAAGTACACAAGAGCTGAACATTCCTCCTAAGAAGGAGTCTATGAGAAAAATGAGCCTTACTCCATAGATGACCAACACATTTAGAGACAGAATAGGATAAGAAGTTTTAAGTGCAATCATGGGAAAACAAAACAAGAGTGCCTGGTCAAAGCAGACAGATGCAACCAAGACTGGTTTTCCTTTAACCGTTCAAAAGGTTTGACTTTCCCTGCTGGGACAATGAATCAGAGACAGCTTAGTAGCAGGCAAGTGCTTTTCACAGTCCTGCTTTTCTGTGTAATTACGTGCTTTGGTCCTAGTTTGACAGATTATTATTGCAATAAGCACCTCAACAGGTGATGCTAGCAAAAACAATACTGTGACAATATATCTTTCTGCACTCTAACAGTCACATAAAAGTAGGTTCTCAGTTTGCTGGGAGTATGTTCACAGTTATATGCACCAAAAACAAAAATTGTCCTCCAGTGTCAATGGAAAAAAGTTCAGAATGTAATATCCACAACATCAAGATACTTGGGACCCCAATCAGAGTCCGCTCTACCCTGTCTGTTACTGCCTGTGATAAAATATCTCACCTCTCTGGAAAAAAATTCATCATGTCTTTCAGTTCAGTCCTTAAAAAGGGAATATTTACGTTTAAAAAACCCTGAAGCCAAAAATTAAGAAAAAGAAAGGTTAGAATGATTTTTTTAATATTTTGCTTTTATGCTCTTTGTAATAAACACCAGAAAATATACCCATAGCTAAAAATCGCAATTTTTTCACCTAACTTCTAATTTCTTCAGAAAGTGACCTAACACCCTTAATGACTTTAGGCAGGAAAGGTATTTTTCCTTGCTAAGAACACACATAACATAAAAGACTGATTTTCCCAGAAAATTACAGATTCTTCTAGCAGTAACTACCATTGCTGTTGTTATTTTTATGATGCAGGAGTAATTCTAAGAGATCTAAATCTGCTTTTTGTATGATCACTCTAAGGTGACACCTAATAACCTCTGGGAAGAGACAGCAGCACTTTTCTACATACTCATACTGGAAAACACCCTGCACTCTCAGTCTATTTTAGTACTATATACTATCCATGTAATACTAGTATTACATGAACCCATTCACCATCACATGGTGTAATATTCAACAAAGCTCTCTGCCACAAATTTAATTAAGAATTGACTGAGTCCAAAAAAACAGGATGAAAGCTAAGCCACTGAGTTACCCCAATCACCCTCAAGGGGAAAAAAACCCAAAACAAACACATAACAGAAAGGAAGAAAGCCCAACAAACCCTCACACAGCAAAAACAAAACAATAAAAACCCCACAGTTGTCACACCATTGTCACATGTATTTATTCTCCCAGCTGTCCAAGGGAGTAGAGGCTGTAGAGGCTGAAACTCGAAAATATTTTTTCTTGTGACGAAGCAAAACTGAGTATTTCTAGACAGCTATGCCCATTAGTTGTGGTTACCTTAAAGCACCAACTATTCCTTGTACACATGAGATTAATCAGAATGAAAGAAGTATCACTTAGTGTCACTTAAGGTGCAACAGGTGAGAAAACCAAATATTTGTCATGTGTCTTTGCATGGCCTTTAATTGGCAGTATCTTAGAGCAGGCTTGACCTCCTAACATTTCTTGAACTGCTTTTCCTCCTGAAAAGGGCCAAAGCAGAGTGAAAGAGAGGGCTGTGAGTTTCCCCAGTGCTTACTCCTGTATTCTTTCACTGCTTTGAAGGCAAGAGAGCAATGTTGAAACTGGGAGTAGACAGGAATGAAACAAAAATCCATAAATACATAACTCAAAAGCAGTGCAGAGAGAGCAGATAAAGCAGACATTAGCACTGTCTTTCTTCATTGAACAAAATACCGACATGTGGATAGCAAACATGGCACATTTTTTTGTAAGTTACATCTACAGTACCAGGTTAGTGGATCAGACACTTAAAATTTAACTGCTAACACTCTAGTTTTTATTACCTAAATGTCATTCAGTAAATCTGTCCAGCTGGTCACCAAAAGCTAATCTGGCAAGAGTCCAAGTCTCAAGAATCAAAAATTACTGGCTCCATGCAGACTGTTGAAGCACATTTGCTTCCCCCAAAAACAGACTTCCCCTCTCAAGGAATATTTTCATGCTGGCTCGAGTGCTGCATGGCATCTGGCTCTCCTCCCTGAGCAGGCTCCTCCTGCCACGTGATGCCCTTCACTCCCAAGCCCTCAAAACCACTGAAATGTGACTCTCAACACCACTCTTCCCCATACAGACTCCCAATATGGTGCTGATGCTTAAATTCACATCTACATGCTTAAATCAGAACACATTATTTAAAATCCATTTCTTTCTATAGTGATTTTTTCAGTCAACACATGGGCACTGTATGGGAGAGAGCAGCACATAAATCCCTACACCAGACAAAAACTGCAAGGATGCACCTACCAGGTGCTTAGTATGAGTGGGAGGAAAAAGGGAGGGGGAAAAAAGAAGAGCCAACCCTGCTTGTGAGTGAAATAAAGCTGCAATGTTTTTCTTTACTGCCATGCTGTGGAAAATACAGTACAGCATCCCAGCGAGGCTTCTTTTTCCACAGCGTGGCAGTAAAGAGAAGCAGCACAACTGCAACCCACCTTGGGATGCAGAGCAACTGGAGAACAGCAAGGAAAGGACTACTTTTACTACTATCCAAACAATGAAGACACAATTTAAAAAGGAAACTGATCATATCACTTACTGGAAAGAAGAGATTAGGCCTGCTAATTAAAGGCAAGGATCCTCATCTTCTCCCAAAGGGTGCAGCTCCTTACCATCCATCTGGTTCTGATTTTGGCTCTGACCAAAATATCCATTCCACCGAAATGCAAACTTCAGACCTATGCACAATAGCATCTGGGACAAATTACTGCAAAAACAAGTACCTTTCTTTGTTTGGTGTTAATCTAAAACAGTTATTAAAACACTTTTAGCTGAAACCCGTGCTCCTTCACAGCAAATATTCCAGTATTCAGTACATGGATTACAGGCAGGCCTGCCTCTTTGGTAGGTTCTGCGGACTCAGCCCTGTGACAATAACTCATCGTGTTCAGCATGGTACCTACTGATCTCCTCTTGGGATGCCAGCAGCCTTGCTCATACTGTTTTCAGCACTGGGACAGGGCTACGAGTCTCCATACAAAAACCTATTCTTTTTAAACACTCAGGATTTATCACTGAAAATACTTAATTCACACAATTTCCATTACTAAAGGTCTCTTATAGATTAAAGAAATAATAATTTTAACAATTAAAATTAATTGCTTTTTGTGCCAATGAGGACTGCCCTACTTCCCCCTTCCTGGGGCTCTGACTCCTTTGATCTGTCCATCTCAGTTACAAACATGAGCTGCAGGAGTGGCAGGTTCAAGTAGGAATGAAGCAAATAATTCCTGACTGGAATGAAACTGAAACTGGCAAGCAGCCAAGATGCTAGCCTGACCGGTTAAGAAAAAATAACCATGATAACAAATAACAATTTTTGTAGTTACCACTCCAAACAACGCAAAGAAAAGGGTGGTTGGAAGACTCAGCTTGAGATTTTTGCTGAATCACTGGCAAAATGGCTTTCTGTCAGCATACAGTCAAACACAGTTACAAGAAAAATCACAAGAAATATTCTTTGTAAAGAATAATGCAGGGGTGTTTAAAAGAATATTAAAAAATAAAGAATAACAAAAGGGGGGATTATTTATTCCTTTTGGACACTACTTTCTATGCAATAAAATATTTTCATATGAAACTACCCTGTATACTACTTTTCCCTTATTTCCACTCTAGCTAATTACAAAAAGATGGTCAACTTGGTTGTTTATTTTGACAAAAGACAAAATAAAGTTTAAAAAAAAAAAAGAAAATAATAATAAAAAAAAGGCTTCCAGTAAGGTTAATGAGAGCAAAGAACAGCTAACACCCAAAATGATAACAACATGTAAGAAAATAACAAAATGTGTTCAAGACATAGACTTCAGTTATACCGTCTTTTATTCCAGGCTTAATAGATTGATAAAATATGAAACACCACACCAAACTGTATATTTTCATAGAAGGAAACAACATGCTTCAACAATTTTCATTTGGAGAAAAAAAGAAACTACAGCACTTTCTGCCAACTGTGCTGACTTACAGAGGGTTTTTTTCTTTGTTTCATTGCAATACTGTAGATTCTTCCTTTTCCAAACATACAAAGAAAATATAATGCACAGAGAAATTCTGCTGAGCACAATAATCTTAGGAAGTATCACATAATTTTTCTTTCATGTTCAGAGGTTACAATACCCATTTCAGACAGACTAGTAAACACTGCATCATTGGTATTTCCATATTTTCCAACAAATCAGGCTTTGAAAACCTAAGCATTGAGGCAAATACACGAACTGGCTTTACTATTCAAAGAGTCTTTGTAATGAAGTCATAGGAAATGTAGGTAGAAAGCAAAACAACTCTGGCAGGGTGGGTGTGGGACTGCCTCTGTCCCTGTCCCTGCCTCAGTCCCCCAGGCATTGCATGCCAGGCATGGCACAGGGGCACGGCCGAGGCACCAGGGTGTCAGGGGGCTGCAGCACCAAGCCTACAACCCACTACCCACCCTGTCTCCAAACATTTCCATACCCACAGAGGCGTGAAAGAGGGGCAGTGACAGGCACGAAACACTGAAACCTTGCACGAAACACTTCCGAGAAGCTCCTAGGAGTATTCACTGGAAATTAACTCCTTACTGACTCATGTGATGTTCACACAAAGCCAAAAAAAAGGGAGAAGAGAAGACTGGCAATGAGCTGTGAGCTGTAAATCAGACCACTGTGGGATGGAAACACTGGAATTAAACTTCACAGAATAAAGGTATAGGGGGGGAAAAAATCTCTTCTTCAGTTATACACTTGATGGCTCACTCATTCCAAGGCATGCCTTTGTTCAGGACACCACATCACTACCACAAACTAAGAAAAAACAAAACATGTGCTCAACCAAGAAGTGCTTTTCTCACTCTTCAGACAAAGTGTTCTGCCTGAATTTTGGCTACAAGGAGAAGTGGAAGAAAATCAAAATAAAGAGTATTAAACAGAGTGTGATTTCAGCTCTTCTACTTGCTCTCTCTGATATGCTGCCATATAAGCAGTGAAATTAATGGTCATGTCCTAAAAATAATTTGTATATTTACAAATTGTATGTGTTTAAAGTAAGTGCCATTGCATTATCGGGAAAAAAGGGGTTTGCTTGGTTTTTTTTAAAAAAAATATATCTATGCACACAGATCCAAAGAGATGGAAACACACGCATTTGGACAGACATATACACATACCTACTTATGTATACAATGTAGAGTCCACAAACTTGACTAATCATGAAGTCAAAAAGAAAAGTTAGATAGAGCTTTATTTTAAAAACTAAAGGAAGTACATAATCTAATTAAAAACTCATTAAAATATTCTTTTGTGTATTCATGTTTTAGATTATTTAAATGTTGCTAGGTTATTTTGTATGCATTTTTGCTCTGCTCACCTTCATGTCTTCTTCTTATTTGATATTTACTGAGATTTAAGCGTCACAGGGTTAATAAAAAATAATAAATGCCAATTGCAATATAACTAAAAAATTTGGGACAAAAAGCCACGTGGCATAATGCAAAATATCCTCGCATAAAACAAAAGGATTATATGTCTTCAGCACCACACCTTAGTGAACGATGTTTACATCACCTTTCCATGTTATTTGGTCTATTACATTGGTGTATTTTCAGACTGTTTGCAATTAAAAGTATGTTTCTTATTACTATAAAGTGCACACTATGGGCAGTGATCCAAATGAGCATAAGAAAGGCACATAATAATGTAAAAAAATGCTTTTAAAAATCCATTAGACAAATAATCAATGGTCTTTTAAATCAGGGTTCCATATTTTTAACTAAGATGACATTTGCATTTCCTTAATGAGAAAAAAAGGAAGAAGAAGAAAAGAAGAAGAAAAGAAGAAGAAAAGAAGAAGAAAAAGAAGAAGAAGAAGAAGAAGAAGAAGGAGAAGAAGAAGAAAAAGAAAAAGAAAAAGAAAAAGAAAAAGAAAAAGAAAAAGAAAAAGAAAAAGAAGAAAAAGAAAAAGGGAGAAAAGGAGAGGGAGAGGAGAGGGAGAGGAACCATTGCAAACACAGAAGAATGTAGGGAAAGCTAGATGGTGTATAAAAGTAATGATTAAAATAAAAATTTCTTCCACCACATGATAAAAACTGCCAACTGTACAGCAAAGTACAATGCTGTGGAGAACAGAAGTGGCTGGGGCACCTTATGTGGAACTGCAATTCCTGATGTTTGTACACATCATGGTATTAATAAAACAGAGTAAGTGCCAAAGGAAACGAGCTCCTAACAAACTTTCTATTTACTATCCTGTAAAATGTATACTGTGATACCAAAATCCTTCTAAGAGAAAAAGCTGCTGAAGAAATAAACCTTCAAGCACACAACACACGAAAGACAATGAGGAAGCAAACAATCACCCAGATTAAAGCACTAAAAAGATGCCTTTTCCTTGTTCACAAGCTACAAAACAAGCCTCATTTTCTTCATCATGTCATAAAAGAACATAAAACTGGTCAAGAAAATTTCCATGATTCCTAAGACTATATAAACCTACAATTTTCTCTGCAGTATAAAAAATTAAATAGTAATAATGGAAAACCTTGGGAAACGTGGAGATTTTATTAGTTTTATTAACTCAACAATATAAACTTGAATTATCTTGGTTTGCTTATTTGCTAGTTACTCATTTCAAAGTGCCTCTCAGTGCTAATGAAAATAAAATCTCAAGTGCTTTATAAAAGAAATGGGGCTGGCTGAAATGACTAGACATTTGTATTTTATTTATGTTAAGATGTTTTCTCTTCATTTAGTAACTAAATTGTTAATTTAGGAAGCGGTAGTTACATTTTAATCTCACCTATACCAGCAATGTCATTGAAAAAATCAAAGCCAAACAAACAAAAACCCCAAGTGTTAAAGTAAATATTATTGGGCTGATTACTTTTTATTATTGTCACTAGATATTTAACAATACCAGGATCCTAGAAAAGGATACATTTAACTTTCCTGTCCCATTTCTTATTTCTTTAACTGTATGGCACACTGTGAGTATTCATGCTTAATCTCTTTTTTCCTCAACCATTTTATTTGTTTTCCTGCCAGTTTGTGCTCCCAGCCTGAACTAAATTAAAAAACTATTTTCAGCTGATTCAAAGCTATTTAAACTTATTACTCCTTCAAGGATATTTTTACTTGAAGCACTTCAGGAGTTAAATTGCTAAGTTAAAATCAAAGTAATGACCCCAAGCAGAGATAACTGAGTTGCGGTGTAAAATCGTATAAATAAAATTGGACAGAGAGGCATTTCCTGCTGAAAGATAGTGTCTCGATTTAATCTTGTACTGGCACTAAGCATGCCTCATGGTTCTAAACAGCCCATCACTTGCATTAAGACCATCACAAAGTGAATGAATACCAAACAAACCCAATCAGAACTTTGCCCTCACAGCTGCTAAAGCCTACAATTTCCTAATATTTCCAGACCACTTGAGTGACTGGCTCACAAAACATAGGGATAATTAAACTGACAAAAAACAACTGCCCTGCTTAAATTCTAGGGCCAGTTTGTCTAACTTTCTGATCCCAGGGGAACCTACAGCCACTCGAACACCTGTCTGTGGTTACTATCCTTCACAAAGTACTCTTCCCAGTATATAAGACCATTTATCACATGCACTAACATGGATCCACATTTTGCTCTCATTTATGACATCCAGAAAATGCAAATCTTACATCTGCAAATGTGAAACAGTTTTGTTTTACTGTAAAGCAAAATTGTTTCTTACAGGTAGAGGATGCTCCACCAGCATCCTCTACCTGTAAGAAATCAAATGTTCTAACCAAGTCAAAATATTTGATACTTCTTGTGAAATGTCTGCAAGATAGAGAAAAAAAAATCAACTCCAATACATGTACAAAGAGAATATGCAAGTAGTATTACTTTTTCCTTACTAAAAAAAGCTAAAACCTAACAAACCCAGCACCAATTCTCTTTTACACATTTTTCCTGAAAATAAAATCATTTACGTTTTGACTAGTCCAGTGTCATAATCTCTAATTCCTTTCAATTTAGGAAAAAATAAAAAACACCTCCTTGGGAGTTTCTGTCATTATGAAAAAGAGACCACTCATCTAAGATCATCTCATCGGAGAAATGTTCTGGCAAGACTATACTGTGTATCTTCCAAACACTGATCACATTTGCATGGTCCTGTTTTATTCTAAAAATCAGTTCTTTCATTTATAGGTGGCTTTCTGAAACTCTGAAATGACTCGGCAATCTCTGGAAGGATTTCAAAAGTTCACTTGATTTTCCTCTCAGAGCACATTGGCAATATTAACTGCACTTAGCATAACACCATCAGGGCCCAGTTTTATTATTTCTCTGTGTGATCCAGGGCTTCCATTTTCATCCTCAGAGTTCAATCAGTTTTTCACACACTGATCCTGCCAAAGGACAGAACAGTGCTTAGCTTTTTTACCTTTTTTTTCCTCCTCCTTTTAAGCTATATATTCAGATGAATGTCAAGTGCTGACTGAGAACACATTCCACGATGATTCCTATTTTCAGTTAAAATACATATTTAGTTATGGATTTAACTCCCTGCCTTTTCAGTCAAAGTTATTTAGGTGGATTCAATCAAGCATGTGATTAGAAATAATAACTCACAATCAATGAATTCAGAAAGATGAGATCTTTGCCAAACTGTGCAAGTGTGGCAAACTGCTACCTCTACTCTCCTGCTTCTAAAGAAGTAGGAGAATACTAAAAGCTTCCCTCAACAGATACGATTTTTGGACTTTAAACACTGCACTGTGACTTAAAACTCCCCGTTCCATAAAGGCAATTAATACATGTGTGGCTTCCCTTCACTAGCTACCTCCTATTAAACAACATTATTGAAGGAGCCATGACCAGAAACAAAACATGTGAGGAGACTTTCAGATACTTTTTTAAAGGTGAAACTATCCACACAGCAGAAAATTTTTGGTTTTGAAGATGTACCAGTAATGACACAAAATAAAATGAATGTGTATTAATGACATCAATGATATCTTAGCTTATCTTCAGTTACCCTCTTTCAGAATGGCCTGTTCACTGCAAAATACAATAGTCAAAAATGGCAGAGCAGAACTTCAGAAAATTGCATCTCCAAGAAGGAAAAAATGCAGTTCATTCTTCTCCTTAGGTTCTCTCCCTAAGGAGAGAAAACAAAAAGTCAAAAATTGGTCTTTCTTCCCACTTAACTAAAGGAAAAGCTGAATTCCAGAGTCTAGTCAAGGAGATATTCTGGTATTACTCCACTTGGTTTGTATCAACAGCCGCCAAAGAATTACCTACCATTAGAAAAATCTACCACGTTTGGATCAGCCTTAACAGGTCTCTGGTTTTCCCCATCTCCTTTACCAACTATTTCCCACTCTTTTACGGATACCAGAATACAAACATGGATTTAAAAATCATTTTTTGGCAGCAGTGCTCAAGAATTGTGAAGAGCCATGCTTCGATGTCAGTTTTTACAGCTGAGATTCCGGCCTGAGAGAAGTTCAAGTGACTTGCTATAGTTTACTCAGCTATTCATCAGGACATCTGAAGGTGCTCACGGTTCAAAGGTGTTACTAACCTGCCAGAAATCCCAATATAAATGCCCCACAAATGCTTTTAAATATTGTCCTTTCTGAGGTTTCCTTGGGTGCATGTGAAGTGTCCTTTTCAGTTTCCAGAGAAAACTTGCCATGCAGTCCTGCTCCCCTTGCTATTCTGTGTCAGAAATAGCCGTGGCTATTGTCCCAGGCTGACAGTCCAAGGAGGAAAATCTCAGACTGTAAACACTGAAATCTATCTGAAATACATCTCACACCTCAGTGTCAAAACTTAGAGTAAACACTGGATACAAGGAAGGATTCGCCTTCACCTGGTAAAAAAAAAAAAAAAAAAACAAAAAAAAACACTTAAAAGAAAAAACTACNAAACCAAAACAAACACTTAAAAGGAAAAACTGCAGCATTTTGCTGCATTTCCCTTAAAAAATGAAAATAAAATGCCACACAACTGCTCTGAAAAATTACAATGATCTTTTGAGACCTGTCCTTTAAATCAGAAATGGCACTGAAAAAACTCTAGATCAACTCAAAGAGGATGGACCGTATATGGAATATCTTTCCAATCGGGATTTTTATAGTAAATTGCATTACTTTTTTTCCCTTAGGTTCTCTCCCTTTCTTGTGCAGAAAATAATAAGGGAGTCTATGTTCTTGATTAGCACATAATCTATAATGGCTTTACAAACGTTTCTGAGGACAAGAGTCAGAAAATTCTTGAATATAATTATGAATATATGTAAAGGTAACTAGTGTACTTTATTAATCCAATTTCCGTTGTAAGACTCCGCTAAAAATTCTGTCACATAATCTATGTTCAGTGAAACATTTACCTCGATATGATTTCTTTATAGGAGCTTTCCATCTGTTTGCAATTTTTATTGTCTTCACAGGAGGTATAGATAGGATCATCAGCATAAATTTAACTTATATCTAGAAATAGCACCACAATTTTAATGTTCATCTGATTTAAAATATTATGTTAACAGTTCTTCAGCTCTCACTTTTTATGACATATAACATTTTCCCACAAATTCTTACTGTTCTACAGAAAGGATAGAAATATTTTTTAAAGTCCTCACAGACACATTGAGCTGTTTTCAAAAAATCTTAACCACACAGTTTTTCTCCTCCTCAGAATCTCGGTCATGAAAAACTACAGAGCTATCACTTGTTTTTATAGAAAAATAATAAGCAAAATAATTTTTTAAAAATCAACTTATTTAAAATATACGTAGGAAAGCAATTTATTACTCCTTAAGTGGGCTGTTCATATACAACACCATCAGCACCATATTTAGTTCTAATCTATTACTCTCAGCTTTTACATTTATTAAAGCAAGTGCAATGAAAGACTATTTTTAGGGGATGAAGGGAGGACAACATGACGTGTTCAAGATAAAAACTAATCTAAGCAGCCAGATTTCTTTATCTAAATTTCAACTGAAATCCAAGAATATAAGAAGAACAATTCATCCTAGAGCTTGACAGCTATTTTATACAAATTTGGAAAATAATCAGAAGAAATTGAATTATTTCATCTGCTCCTCAAGTTGTCCCCTGCACAGATTTAAAAAAAAAAAAAAAAAGTTGTTTCAAAAAGATACAAACTGCTTTTGCCCCTCATATACAAAGTAAATGACAATTTGGGCTTCCAGAATCCATATGCATGCGAAAATATTCCTTTCTCACTTAAAAATCGATTAGTAAAGGCAAAGAATAAAGGCTACTTGATTACATAAATTATTTTCATAGACTTTAATTAATCTTCCTTAGTTATATTCTTCATTTAGAATAAATATTCAATAATATTTGAGAATAAAGTATTATCTGACTTCCTTCTGTAAGTGAAAAGGTACTTTTATATGATTTAATTACCATGTCATATTTTAATTCCCATATTCCCATTTGTTGTCTGTAAGTTATTAAATATACACACACACCTTTACATTCATTTCTTATGAAAAATACAAAGAGAAAAAGAAATCAAAACACTAAGAAGCAGTTAACTTTAATGCAGAAGTAAGAATCATCATGGATGGAGGTTGCATCTTGTTACACCATTTGTGTGCCTCCTGTTTGGGGGTGGGTGGAGAAAGATTGATATTGGGTAAATCAATGTACTTCTTTTACTAATCTTTATTGCTAATTTACAACCGCACAACATTTTTAAATTTAACGGCTCATCAAAGCATTTGAGTGGAGTCAGTTGTGAGTATTCATTAAGTGAAATTAAACATAACTTTCCATAAAAAACTACGAATGTGTAGGCAAGCCTGCAACCGGCTACCACTACAACAATTTATACTTGCAATCCTGCCTTATTACTTCCAAAGTCATTTTAAAAAAACAGTCGGCAGCTACAAAAAATACTCAGTTCATGCTATAAACAACTCTGGCAGAAAAATCTTATATGTCCCTGAAGGATGCACTAATTCTTCCTTCTCCAGTGGAAAAAGATAAGCTAAATACAGAAATACACCACCTCACTTTATCTGCAGGAAAATATTCCCTGCATGTTTTTCTCCCCAGCTATTTATGTTCTTTCCACGAGCACAAGTCATAAATAAGGCCACTAAGTATTCAGGTAAATGCCATGAAATTATCCGGACCATCCAGACACAAAATTCCCTAGAAACAGTCTACAAAATTCAATAAACATGTCCACCTAAAGACATCTCTGTCTACACAAAACAAAGGAGAGAGCTATACTGCAGGACACAGAAAGGAAAAATAAAACTACCAAGAAAGTAGAAGAGGAAAACTACCGGTGAAGGTAACTATCCAAATGCACATCTCAGACATAAGCTTTGGAGTTACTTAGTATTATTTTTAAAGCAGCCAAGACAGCAACTGTCAGCTTTTGAAATTCAGCTTTTCTCTAGAAATAACTGTCTCAAATTTAATACTTTCTTTTTTATTATTATTTTTTAACTTTGAAGGCACAAGAAGAAAGTGAAAAAAAGTAACTTTTGCTATGAAGATGTCCTGAGATTCACACCTGAGAGTGGATTACACCGAACAGCATGGAAGATAATATATTAAAAATTTATAAAAGAGATCTAAAACAACAAAACAACACCAAGGATTAAAATTTAAAAGTATGTTTAGGTTCACTTAATGAGAGCAAAGTATTTTTTTGAAGCCTCTACCTCCTGCACAATGAACTAACTAACTGCAGGAATGGCATGGCAATTCTGGCTTAATTTCTTTCCTGAGTGGCAGCATGGCCCCTGCTCTGCAGTGATAGCGTGCAGAGGGCAAGCCCTGTGCTCACGAAAGGATTTTATGCTTCAGTGAGCCCGAGCAGCAGAATGGCAGTCAGAAGGTGGAGACACCATCTTAGAAGTAAAACCCTCGGTCCCTCCTGACTCACTGTGATACATGAGTGGTTCGGACACCCTGCACAGACCCCTCTGGGCACAGCACTGTAGGGTCTTGTGGTTTATGTATGGTATGTGTTATTGTCTCGGGTGTTACTGCTCCAGATATACTGGAGTGAGTTGAGCTGGAGGCAGGCCACAGAGACCATCATGGCTACAGCACATTCCCTGCACTAGACACCTCTTGGAGTCCCTTCCTTGCGGGGGGCTGTCCTGAGATCCAGCAGGCAACTCTCACACTTGTGACAGACAGCTCATTAGCCACGTCCCAGGCTGTACTTTAACAAGCCACTCCAAACACACCTCTCTCACCAAACCAAAAAATGGCAGATTTCAAAATATACCCCACTATTAACTCCACTTGTAAATACTGGCTACTATTTACCAAGCAGTAAACATGGTCAGTGACCTGCCACTTAGACACACAAGTAGTGTGTGGCCAGATGGGATCCACTCATGGGTCCCAGGAAGCCATCACTGAGCCACTTGGCATCATTTATCAGTAATCCTGGTAGGTAGGTCCCAGTCCACCTGAGGCATCCATCAAAGAGGGTGAGGATCCAGGGAACAGAGAGACTGTCAGTCTGAGGTTGGTGTTGGGAAAGGTCATGGAACAGACGTCCAGAGTGTCATCACAAAACACAGACAGCACAACCAGGGGATCAGGCCCAGCCAGCACAAATTCAGGAAAGATAAGTACTGCTCAGCTAAGCTGGTGTCCCTCTATGAAAATCTACTCAGTGGATAAGGACGGCTGTCAATGCTGCCTGACTAAACTTTACTAAAGCCTTTGACACCATTTTCTGAGCATTCTGTTGGAGAAACTGGCTGTTGATGGCTTGGACAGGTGCAGTGTCACTGGGTGAAAAACTGGCTGGATATCCACACCCAGAGAGTGGTGGTGAATGGAGTTAATCCAGCCGGTGGCTGGTCACTACTGAGGTTCTCCAGAACCCAGTGTTGAGGCCTGTTTTATATCTTTACATCTCTGTTTATCAACTATATGGACAAGGGCATCAAGTATACCCACAGTCAAGTGGCACCAAATTGTACCTCTGCCCGAAGGAAAGAAGGTGCTGCAGAAGGTCCTGAATGGGCTGGATCCGGGGGCAAAGAGAACAGAATGAGCTTNTTCTGGGCCCCTCAATTCAGGAAGGACATTCAGGGGCTGGAACATGTCCAGAGAAGGGAACAGAGCTGGGGAAAGGTCTGGAGCACAAGTCTGATGAGAAGCAGCTGGGGGAGCTACGGGTGTTCAGCCTGGAGAAAAGGAGGCTAGGGGTGACTTTATTGCTCTCTACAGCTGCCTGGAAGGAGGGTGTAGTGAGAAGGGGTTAAGGCTCTTCTCTCTGGCAAAAAGTGATAGGATGATAGTAAATGACCTCAAGTTGCACCAAGAGAGGTTTAGATTAGGTATTAAGAAAAATTTCTTCAATTAAAGGGTTGTCAAGTGTTGGAACAGGCTGCCCAGTGAACTGACTGAGTCATCACTCCTGCAGGAATTGAAAAGACATGTAGATCCTATAGCTCTATAATTAACAATTTAATTTTGGATCAGTAAGTTATGTAGTTCTACAAGACAGATTCTCTATAACTTAATGCTAATTAACAATTACAGTGAAGTATAAAAGGATCTGAGCCTTCTTCCTACAGTCTAACGAGGAACATAACTGAACCAATTTGATAATAGAGGACACATTTTTTTTCTGGAGAAGGAGAAAGGAGACTCTTTAATTTCCCATCCATACATATTTATAGCTACTAAATAAGTGGCTATCTTTAAAATATATATTAGATATGTACAAATTTATTTAAAAAATAATATACAGATATGGTACAAAAAGTTTCTCAGACATACAGAGTAACTCAAAAACATGACAATAAACCTTGAAGCACTGTAATCCTAGGACATAAACAATACATTAAGAAACGCACACATATTATTACCATACATCTGAAGATATTTCACAGATTGAATAATTTCACATTTTAGAAACTTTGAATACCCAGCTTCTCAACTGGGTACTACTCAACAGCAACTACTTACACTTGTTGACTCACTAACTGGTAAAAGTAACTGCACTGTGAGTTAGCAAAGCAGACAACATATCTGGATTTTAAAGTGCTAGCACATGAGAATGTTCCTGACACAGTCTTTAATACTGAGTTTGTCACCATTGCCATAACATTCCTTCATCTGGGTTATGAATTTCTGTCACGGCTAAATCCTTAACTAAATCCTCAACTAAATCCTCAACTAGAGGACCAAAACTCTAGGAAGATGTTTTGAATAAACATTAAAGAATGGAAGCCAAGGAAAGAGAGATCCCAATTCATACCACAAAGTCTTCTCTTCCACCTTAATTTTCAAAGCCAAAGGTACATTGGAGTCTTGATCTAGAGACTAATGTTTGTATATTTGTGATGTAGAAAGAATATTTAAAATGTGAGTTTGTACAAACACATAATAACTTATCTATACAGAAACAGAAACATATAAATGGCATGTTATGATCTGAAAGCACTAATTTTATTCTGGGACACAAAAATAATTGCCAGTAGGAAGATAACTTCGATGAAATAAAATTCTTCTAAATATTTCCTTACTGAAAAAATGTACATCTTACTACTCCGTCTTTACTGCTCTTGTTCAAAACAGTGCCAAGAAAAAACATTGTTTGAGGAGTTTTCTTCCTCAGTGTCTAATTATTTTTTGCTCTGCTCTTGCCTCCCTAATGTTATGGCACACAACTTTGCTATAGTCATTATTTTCAACAGGCCACAGGTTCCCTTCATTAAAGCATGTTTAGGGTATTTTATAGCACCATCACCAGAGAAGCTGCAAGGGTTTGTGTTGCTTCATTAAATGTTACAAGGCAGTGTTTCCTATACGAAATATAATTTTGTTCATTTTTTGTTATTTTTATTATCAAAACAATCCTTACAACATTTTCTTCTTTGTCCATTTCTTGCTGTTTGTTTGTTTGGTTGTTTTGGCTTTTCTGGAAGAATTAATATATGAAATATTAACTAGATTAGGTTATTAAAGCTTAGGGATGAAAATATTTGGGATCTCTGCACAACTCTTAACAGCAAGTGGAGATGAAACATTTATTTTCTCTACATAGAAATAATGTGAGTTATAAGACGCCTTATCACCTGAAGAATTGTCAGAGAGTGACAACATTACATTAATTTACCAACATTAGGACTACCCCTGTGTATCAAGGTAATACATGCCAAGGTTAAACAGTGGTCATTTACATCATGCACACAAGAAAGTATAAAATTCTACTTAGTATAAAAATACATAATCCTTTCATGTGCATCCAGACACTGTGTTTATTTCAGGGGTTCCAACTATTAGAAGTGCACGATTTCTGTCAAAATACAAGCAAGGTGCACAAAAGTGTCATTATTTCAGCCATGTATCCCTTGTCACAATATGTCCATTTCAGCTACACCAGCAGTGTTTACACAGGCTGCAGCCCTTGTTTTCACAAGAGTGAAAGTCCTGCTCATTAGCACTATTCATTGCCAGTTACACAAGAGGTCTACTTGCAACTATACCACATGGCTAAGCACTGCTTGCCTCAAAGACAAATAATGTTACAAAAAAACCTCAGATATACATAAAACAGTGTACCCAGAGATCAGTATTAACAACCAAAACAACTTGCAACTAACAAAGCAGCTGACTTTTTACTACAACCATCTTGCTTCTTTCTGTAGTGAAATATCCTTTTTTAAATCTTACTGATAATGACAAAGAAACACTGAGAAGTTCGGTGACTAAGACATTAATCTAAATAAATTAGCAACAGAACTGATGCTCTTCCAAAATAATCTGAACTTTTACAGCTGTTATTAGATACAGACCAAAACCCAAATCGCAATCATTATTGTTTAGTATGCAGGTTATTTTTTTGTAATCATTCTTCCTCTGCTGCATCATGGTGCATTATCATACACTACATACATGTACCATGTTGGAGGATCATAAAAATAAAAGTTTTGACTTTATACTGAAAAAGCCCAACAAAGGGAGGGGAGGGCAGAAAAGAACGTTTAAAATTAGTTCATATTTGTAAATCACATACATTCTTTAAAAAGTATTTCAATATTAATATTAAAAAAGAGATATTAAGTTGCTTTATAAATTAGCTGAAGTCTTTGGATATGAAGTAATTGATTTTTTCAAATAATTGGGTGTATCCTGTAATGTACTGGCATCCAATGTAGTCTTAATATTACTGAAGTCATTACAAAATAGGGCAGTCTTTGGATCGTTTTTGTCTGTGAGAGCTTCCTGTGTATGCTTTAGTGGTAAGAATTTCCAAAGGCCTGCCGCCTTTATAAAATATACCTGTCTGTGGAACTGTCTGTTCTAGAACAAACTAGGTCTAATCTGAACCAGAATGACTAGGGTGATAGAGCTCTTTTGCCATCCACTGATACCTGTCCTTGCACCATCCAAAACCACGCAGGATTCACAGTAAACTCCTCCTTTTGGAGCACACAGAATTGTAATTCCTCCGAAAAATGGATGGACGAGATTTCTGGCAAACTACAAAAGCGTCCTAGCCCTTGCAGGTCATACAGTCTGATTGAAGCAATCCTTTCCCCCTCAAATGTCAGATGAAGCTCCTGTTGTGACGCCTGGCCCAAGCCTGCTCCTCTGTCTTCTCCAGGTGGCCGTGCAGGCGGCTCGGTCCGGGAAGCTGAGCCAGCTGGAGCTGCCTCGCTCAACTTTCGCATCACATTACTTCTGCTTTTCTAACTTTTCCACTACTGAGCACCATCAATTATGCACTAGAATAACAGAGCCTTGGCTCAGCAATGTAACATAAAGGCCGATTATGAGTGTAAATAATTTAAACACCTGCATGCCATGTTTCTTTTAGCAGTGATATGTGGCTGCTGGATGCGATGGATTCGTAGGGAAGGCTCAGACTTTTAATGTCCTGACAACTCCCCCATTCACATTATGGGGAGGGGCATTTGAAGTGCTGCTGTTGCTCCACCGATAGAGATAAAAAACAGAGGTTTTTACCTAGAAAGAGAACACTGAGAGTCGCACATTATGAGAAGATGCAAGTTTCAAGGTCTATAGTCCTGAGAAACTGGCAAAATCTTCTTTCCCGCTAACCCATTCACAGAAAAAGCCAAAAATGAATTTTCAGATGGAGAATGCAATGTTAATATTATAAAAGGCTGCTATCAAACAGCTTTAGACAACTTAAGAGAGAAAGAGAAAACTCCCTTTTTAAGTAACACCATGTTAGAAAAATCGGGTTCCTACTATAAACTATACAAAATTAATTTCCTCCGCTAGGGCATTCAGTGCACTTGGACAACTGATACCAAATCTTAAAAATTCTGTTCCTGAGAGTTTAATTTTGCTCCTAGTATGCAACTCAGAGTGATCTTACAGCAGCCAATACTTTCTTCAAAATGTGTAAGTAAAGGTCAAGAGAGGGACTTCCTTAGATAAAAATGGCTAAGGAACAAGTTTGCAATATCTGGATTTAAGCATATTCCAAGTTTTCTATAATATCCTTTGCATGATTCAGCATTTCTGTCACCAGCCTTCAGAGTAATAAGATGTGGACAGCTCTAACATATGCTATTTTGAAATAACCAGGGAACTGTTAAAAAAACTCCTCAGTTGAGAGACATAGTTTCCGATTGCTTTTTTCACTTTGAAAATCCACTAGTACAATTTGACATTGTAATGCAGGATACATGGAATATTTCAGCTTGAAAAATATAGTTCATACTCCAGTTAAATGAGTTTTGAACCAACAGGACACATCTAATAACACAGTTCATATATTTGTATCTGAGTTGCAGACCATGCTACACAGAACAGCTCCAAAATATAAGGAGTAGGGATAGCCAAGAGGATAAAATTAAGAAATATGACACTATTACATGTATAACTCAAACACATGATCTCTCAAACTGCGGTTTGAAAGCTGTGCTGGGATTTGACCATGACAATTGAAAGAAAGGGGTGAAGGGAGGCAGAGGGTGTTGTTGCTTAAAACAGCAAACTCTAATAGCATCCATATGATTTAGCAAATCAGTGTGGCCAAAGTCAATAAATAATCATGCAGCTATTTTCTGAAACAATTTCATTACTTGCTTTGAGCTAACGACTGGTAATTGAGGAAAAGTGTTTTCATATTTCCTCCTATTTGATTGCATCTTTGCTAAGTTCCTTTCAAATAAAGAGGTGGATTTTCACCTTTATTGTTGTATGAATATTTCAAAGCAAGTTCTTTGGAAGGCTACTAGGTTCTTACTGCATATTTTTTCAGTATTGACTGATGGCAAATAGCCCTGTTAACTCCTTGTGCACTGCCTTCTCTGAGAGCCAGCACATTAATTTGTAGCAGACAAGAAAGGCTCACCAGGCTGCAGAAGAACTGCTAAGTTCCTCTGTGGTGAATACTATATGCATGAAATTGTTGTCTCACTGCCAGATAGCTTGAAAATCTCCTTCATCAAAAAATGTGCAAATGGTATCAAGTATAATTCTATTTATTTACTGTTTAGCCAGGAGTTTTATTTTATGCTGACTGGTTTGCAGCACACAATCTTCACAGAGCAGTTCTTTGCAGCCAGGCATTTTATGTGCCATAATGAGGGTTATTTTACAGAAACAGTAATTATCATGGATTTTAGGGCTCAGGTAGCTGACAGCCTCATAGTGGGAGACTTTCCTACACTTAAAACAAACTTTCTCATTAAGTAATATAGATACATTTCAGTTTGGCTCCACACAGGCAGACTGACATATAACGCCAAACTTGTAAAACTAGACATCCATGGGATGGAAGGTCTCAGCAGTGAGATGAAATAATTGTAATAAAGAAAGATTGCCATGGACAACATCCCTCTATAAGACAATTACCAGTTGTGTCGTATTATATAGTATTAAGAACATTACTCAACACTTTAGAAATCCTTCTCTGGCCACCTCACTACATATATAATGACAGTATACTATAATGACATGTAACTTTTATGTATTTACAAAAAATGAGAAATAAAGACGCATGACACACTCGACTCCTTGTATTTTAACCCCAGTACCCCTAAGTATTTTACTTTCTTAAGTAGGCTCTATCATTTATCACTGTCCTTCCCAACTGTAATTAATCTGTTCTATTGATGAAAACGAGAGCATTACATCCACACCCTGTCATTTGCAGGAGCACGTCTTGCAGGTTCCACTGTTTCAGGAATGTTAGACTGGGAGAGTTTATTACAATTAGGGATGTTTATTGTGTTTATGAAGTAGTTTAAGAAGCCACAGTCAACAGAAGGATTAACAAGGACATTTTGTCCAGAGACATTTAGAAAAATAATTATAGCAGCCACTCAAAACCATGGGGGTAGAGAGCCCCTGTATGTGGGAGGGAAATATAGCCATGAACAAATCTCCTAAATTCAGGAACATTTAGATCCCTCTTAACTCACTGGACTAAGTGAGGTACCTCTAACTCACTGCTTCTCCCTTCTATGTGCATGCGAAAGTTAACCTGCCCTACTCATCTGTGAGATCGCAAACAGCCTTTAATATTGCATTCTGCCCAAAGCACAGAGCGTGCTCAAATTCAATACAAGGAAATGCTTTATCTCTTCCTTCACAGACTAATAATCCCACAAAACCAGAAGCACCAGGGAGTCATGGCAAGTTGTGAGGAAATGACGTGCAGACACTTCTGAACAATTTTATTCCTGTTTACTGTTTGAGACACTTGGAATGAATATAAACACCAATTAAGTGCATTTTGTTCACTGATGCATGAAACCAGACCCAATATCAAGGACCTAATACCTAACTCAATATCAGAGTATTTTACTTGGAGTAATTCTTTGAAACATTCCTCCCCCCGCCCCCTACCTTTTCATGTAGCATTGAAAATTTCTTCCCTCATTTTTTACACAAGAAAATGGAACAAAAATGCTTATTTAACAAATCCAACCAACAAACAAATGGGAAACTATAACTGTAGAATGCTGTAAAAAAGATTCCTATTAACTCCTGAATTTCACCATATTTTTAGGAATGCCTTAATTTTTCCACATACTGCAACTAACACTATCATCTCATTTCCTAATGCTATCTAAAATAAATATTGTCCATTTACAGTGTATCATATGGTGTTGCAGGACAGCACTTTGAACAGCGTGGTCTGGATGTGCTTACAGAGACATTTGGAAAGCAACACCCTTCACCCTTAACAGAAACCTAAAAACACAAGCATGATTAAAGACATGAGACAGAAGTCCAAAATTTTAGAAGTTCTAAGTGAAATTATTTAGTATTTTATTGCTTACAGAATGTGAGCCTGTAGTTAATCAAACAACTGTTGAAGGAAATATGTGTTAATAAAATAATTTATATTTGGAATTAAACTATTGCTTCCACTACGTGGACATTCAAAATCACTGGTTAAGTATATAAATAGTACCTCCAAATTATGGGAATAGCCTATCAATCAAATTTTTGCTGATTTTATTTTACCCAGCAAATCCAAGATAAGTAGAAGTACTTTCACAATTATTTCTGCAGCTATTCAGGAATACAAAACACACAGAAAAACAGTAAATGTTGACAAATTAAAAGAAAACATTTTTTAAAATACATCTGCCTTTATAACCAGGATCCAGGAATTGCTTCACAGTATATATTATTAACTAGAAAAACACAAAAATTCTAATTAAGGTTTACGCATTTTTTAAAGCAAAAACTGGAGAGAATCAATTCAGACCATAGGAGCCATTAGTGAAATGCTCATGACATTTAGAAAAGCACTATAATGCTGTTCTGTGACTCCATCAGACCTGGCAGCAGTAGACACTGTCAGGTAAATTACTGCACATACATTGTCTGCTGACACTAAAATAAAGAAAATGTGAAAAGGCTAAAATCAGACACATCATGCAGGAAGACAGAGAAGAGAGAGCAAAGAGTATTCCAGTGTCCAGTGCTTTTTGTATGTCACAAATAAACCTTTTCCTATGATATCTGTTTTTCAGGTCCTATCTGGGAATCTAGCAGGCTTTGCTATTAGCTAAGAATTCTGATAGAAGACAATGGGTGAGAAGTTAACCTCTTAATGGCATTAAAAATTATACCTAACCTAGAGTTGGGGGAGAAAAAAGAGATTAAAAAAAAAAAAATCTGGCAAAATCTTAGAGGCTGAGAAGTAACCCAGATATTGAACATCCTAGATGCTGAGCATGATCTGAATGAAGAAAATTATCATATATCTTGTATAGGCAATATCACACAGAAGCTTAAATATTTATTTTGATCAATATTTGGATGTTGCAGCAATGTTCAGAGGTCATGAGATGCACATGACACTTAAGAGAAACCAAAAGTCTTCCTGAAACTACACTATTCCTGACATAAATCACACAGCAGGAATATTGAAACATTTTTGAAATCTCCAAAATTTTGAATTTATCCAAAATGATAATTCAACTAGGAGTTCATTAAGCAACTATAATGTTACATTTACACACAGAAACACAGTACCATTATTGTAAATAGCTCTGCGTATAGTTTCAGCCTGATTAATCTAAATAGTTTTAGCCTGATTCAGCATGACTTTCTTAGTCTGGTCTTCTATTCACCCAATATTATGGCAACCAGTGAATCACACTGATGTCCTTGAAGAGCACAGTTTATACTATCTGTATTACTGCACGTGTATTTATGATCAAAGTAAGAGCCTAAATGTTCCAGCATGAAACTACACATCCCACAGCCACAGCTGAAATGGAGTAGTACATCCATTGAGTCTCAGAAGTGTCAGAATTTATACACCAAACTCCTTGAAGAACTGTTTATATATGCACAGGAAATCTTTGACTGAGGTTGTCCAGTCTTATCAATTCTAGATGAACCTCAGCATCAAGTGTCAATACTAAATAAAACCTTCTAATTTATAATGCTGTCTCTCATGAAAACTGAATTTTGAGGATGGAAAAGATACTATGTAAAAAGCTATTTCTTAAAACTGCACAAATTTTACTCACCTTACCATTTCCATGACTATCCCAATTATTTCAATGAGCTGAAATGTCAACCTGCATTACCATTTCTGTCACAAATGACTTTTCAACTGTAGAGGTGTTCCTCAACACAACTACACTACTTGAGAAGTCTTGAATATTCAGAGGAAGGAGGAAGAGTTCAGAAGCATTAAAACAAACAGGAGGACCTGACTGTGTGCCCTAGCCATCACTACACTTTCTAAAGTTAGAAAAGCATTCTGCTTTAATGTCATATAACTCTTTGAAACCAACAATTCATGAAGCAGAGTTGTTTGTATATACATTATCAGCAAAATTTTACTGCCAATTAATATCTATTATTTTTCTGAGAGACCAATCAAATACTGTTTTTAAAGTCTGATTTGCAGTTTCAGCCATTCCACAAATTAACTTGCCACAGCTTACTGGGATATGGGAGAAGAATCCTCAAGATCAATAACTACAAAATTAGTCGCATTCATCCAAACTATTCAGCTGTAAGACAGTCCAGCTATATGCTTTTTATTTAAGGCAATTTCTCTCTTGCTTTTTCTCTCATGCTACATTTTATTTTCTTATTAAATGTGATCTAAATGAACAAAGTATTCATTGAGTCAAAAGCAAATGGGCAGCAATTGAGCTCCGTATCACAAATATTAATCTTAATGTGAAGAGGCACAAATTGGTTTTACTGACATCGGGGGGTCCAAAGATTAAAAAATTAATGTCTGTCCATCCAGACAGGGAACAGCTGTTCACCTAATAAGACACATTTTCCACTTTTTGCACAGGACTGCAAGACCGAAAAGCTATGGCTGTACCGAAATTAGCTTTGCAAGTTCTTAAGTCACTAAGGAGCTGTCCTCGCAAAAAAACAACTTCAAACTTTCTCTCCTAAGCTGTGCCCTTCCCTTATTTCAGTGGCTCAAATTTTATCCAAGGAAAAAGTTTTTTCAGAAATCCATCAATTAATTTCTGTGTGGTTCATCTAGAAGCCATAGCATACTGCAGGTGAAAGCAAACCTAAATGAGCAATTCCTTTCAGCTAAATATTTGCCTTCTGTTAACCAGCTGTATTTTTCAGACCCACACATCCACAGCTACTAACTAGTTTTGTCTGCAACTTTTGTCCTCTGTTCCCAGTACTAAAATAAGAAGAGATCTTGTTCTAGTCCTCTCCAGGTTATTTCTTCCTATGAGGGCAGCTAAGAAATATTGTCATAATCAGGGGTATTATATTTTTAAATTACAGAGAGCAGCTGCATTACAGTGAATAGGGATATGTAACCTCAAATTGCAGTTCTTAAGAGGTCACAGTTTAAATCCAGTTATGCATAAGAGGATGAGCAAACTTAGCTTTGATTAGTTGCAAAGTGATAGAACGTCCTTANTCCACTGATCTGTTGTTCGGGGAAGGCTATCTGCCCATACACAGCCCCTTGGCCATCTGGGCCATGAAGAGCCCTCAATCCCAGCCCTGAATGGTAATTGTCTCAGAGAGCACCCTCACAGGCATTTCAGGCAGTGGGGCTTATTAAAATCCTGAAGGGCAGTAATCCCTGAATGCCACTAAAAAGATCTCCAGCTGCTGCCATTTATGAAGTGGGCTTGACAAGAGAGAGAAAAGGAGAGGGAGCTGGGGGGGAGGGAGAGAGGGAGGGAGGGAAAGGGAAGGAAGAATTTAGAAGAGGCAAGCTATCCAAATAGGGCCCCCACCAGAAGAGTCACATCTGATCAGCTTAGGCTTTTTTGCCTCAGTTCCCAAAGGTATCTCCATCCAAACCTGCATTATGTCTTCCTTTTACTTGCTCCTGGCAGGGTGTGGGGGGGAACACATCATGAACGTGTGCTTACAGAAGATCTAAAATGAGGTAGGAAAAAGGAGGAAGGCAGGCAGACAGGTGAGGGAGCCAGAAGCAGAACTGTGGTCGGCCTTTTCCCAGCTGGTATGAAGAAAATGCCTAAACGTGAAAGCATTCGAAAATGGTTTTCTCGTGTATGTGTATCTCTCCCTCAGTAATTCTGAAAAGGTATTTTCATCTCATTAGGTTAAGCTGATTAATAAAAATTCAGCGGTTTGCCCATTGCTTCTTCAGAAGTGGTGAAGCAAGTTGAAAGATGCAGGCGGAAGGTTTTTGTGTTTCAACAATAAGTGGGGTGACTTCTTAAATCCTTCACTGTCATCCTCCATTAGAGATAAATAGACACCTTGGCTCAAATTCTTCAAACAAACACTACATGGCAACACTTCTTTATTTTCTATTAACCTTCAGGAAAAGCTTTAACCCTTCCAAAGAGCAGGGATTTTTGTGTATGTGTTTTACAATTAACCAAGGAAGTGAAAGCTTTCTCTCATTTCAGCAATTATTTAGACAAGCTGTTGAAAAGGCATTCTTGAACACCTATGTCAAATACAGAGGCTGTGGGAAATGAAGAATATGAGCTAGACAATTGCTATATTTTAGTAAGAAAATGCACTCAAAACTGAAGGTGAATTTACATATCTTCAAAAACTGCTATAACTTAAATGGGGTTTTAAAAAATATTTTAGAAGCCAGAATTTTAAAATTCTGCATTAATAAAGTTGAAAGCCTATGAATTAATGTAATTCATAATCTAAAGCCCTAAGGATAAAATGACACATCTGTTCACTAGCAGAAATTTATAAATTTTGCATTTTGAGGCATTATATTTGCAAAATCCATTTCTGAAAATAAGTATTTTTTTCCAAGCATGTCACAGGTTGACTGCTCAAGTAAAAGATTAGGTTGGAAAATCACACCATTTGTGTTTCCTGATTATTCATTAGGAGCACATTATAAATGTTAAGTTTTCTTAAATTACTTTACGCACAAGAATCAAAATATCTTAACAAATACATATAAAACCAGCCCTTCAGAATTTCATGTTTTAAAACACTGCAATGTCACCATACTTTAGAGAGGTGACTTAAATGACATGTTCAAAGTATTTAAACAGATACTGGACCAGAATTCAATGACATTTTTTAAAAAATTAGTGCAATCAGACTAAATATCATGCATAAATGTACACATATATGAGTCTGTATCGCTTTTTTTTTTATTCCCCATTAAGGCAGGGTGATAGACCAGATATCATGGATCTTATCTACCGAAACTTGTACAGATCATTGTAAAATGTGCCAATTTTGATACTCCACGAAGCAGAGTAACTGCAGCTTTTAGAGAGAATCCTTGTGTCAAAGCAGTAAGTATCCTCTCTAGCACTTGCTTTCTAAGTATGATTTAGGCTTGTATCTAACATGCGCAGAGATAAAACAACCATTTTCATGTTCTGTTTACAAAAATTACATAGAACTAGGTTCTTTTGAAATTTTAGTTCAGGTAAGAGATTATAAATTACAATGGAGACCTTCAAGACCCTGTTAAGTTCATATCTTATTAAGCCTTTTTGGTACAACCATTCTAATACTTCACAAAAGGTTAAATAATTATGCAAAAGAAAATGCTCATGCTTGTTGTGAACTCTAGAGAAGGAAATTTTAATCTCTCAAAAAGAATCTTCATTTTCAAATTTTCAAATTTTTCTGGCTGTAAAATCCAAATTATAATATTAAAGCTGTAATATTAAATGAGAAACAGGGCTGTAAGGGATACATAAAAATGTGAAGAATAAAGAAAAATAGAAGAAAAATTACTTATATATAACAGCTTGGCAATAACTGGTTTTATTTAATTGATTTCGTTAACAGAAATATGAAATATACATTCAGGATATACATCCATATCATCAGTGTGGGCAAAGGAGCAATTCCAATAACCCTTCCCAGGAACAAGTTAAATGCATTACAATAAGATTTATACACCTGTACGTTGGCCAGAATTTGTGTCCTGAAACATAACAATGAAACCCAGTACTGGACTGTCAAGAAATAAAATTATTTTGCTCACTTACAGTACCCTTGTTTGCTATTTTTTCTGACTAATCAAACTAAGTTAAGCTTAGTTGCCCTAAACATCATTCTTACATTTCCCATTAGTCACAAATGAAGAAGTCAATGCAGAATCCGGTTAACAAGTACAGAAAAATATAAAATTCATCTCCTTTCTGAAGCCATAACACAGGGGCAAAGACACAGTAACTGTGTTCAGTTAAGAGGATGTGTACATCCCTGACTCATCTATCTGATAGATACAAGGAACTGTGCCTTGGGAGAACAGCAACTTACCATTTTTTGTGATTTCAATGAATTCATTAAAAGGCCAAACTGCCATAGGAAACAAGCTACACCAGAAAAAACAAATGAACAAACAAACAAACAAAAAAAACACAAACAGGAAGCTGCTTACGGTGAATGTGAACTGCAAATGGGCACCTGCACAGATTGTGAGTGGATTTCTTCCTTTGTTCTCAACAAAGATCTTTTTTGGTGTGAAAGATGTGGACTATTAGCAGAGCAGGAGACAATGTAACTCATCCATTGCTTCAGCCCTCCTGGAAATGGAGACACTTTTAACAGGTCTTTGTACAAATTTCTGCTCTTTGGAAACTCCTACTGCAAAATAAAATACTATTGAGAAGATTTTTGGAGAAACAGCACTCCTCCCAGCCCTCACAGCATTTTAACTGAGATCCTTTTAAGAAAACCCTGACACAATCAGATTTTTAAAAGAATTTTAAATAAAAAGATTGAAATAAATTAATTCACTTTTATAGTAATATATGTCCTTTATAAAATTTTGTTATTACAAAATAGTTAAAGTAAATGTAGAACTTCTAAGAGAAACAGTGGGCATGACTGGTATATGAAATAAGAGTATTTTGCATTAACACAGTACAGTTTTTGTACTTACTTGAAATTCAGATAAATGTTTACAGAATAATAGACTCAAAAAATTATGAAGTAAACAAATGCAACTCAGTGTGCAATAGTAAGTACTAATAACTATCTGGTTTTTAAAACTGCTAGGATGGGAAAACAGCAGATTAGAAGTGCAGAATAAAAAATAAAGTAGCATTCTGGAGCTGTGAGGCAAATACAGCATTGCAGAGACAAAAAAAAAAAAAAGGCAAGACTTGTAAGCTTTCTAGAAAAGTAATGGCTACAGCTGAAATTTCAGCTAGATTAATGAGGGAAAAAACATCACATGAGAACATTTGATTGGTCATTCTATTTTAGTAAATGCCAGACAATTCACAAATTAATGTCACTGAGAATAGTAAATTTCGCAAGTACAAAGAAACCATATGTAGTTTTCCAAGTTTAACAAAAAAAATTTCCAAAATGCAGGCATTTTAAACTCTGTCATATACACATGCTTAATGTTTAAAATAAAGATCTTACAGCTTATGGAACAGAGAACTGTTTGGATTGCTGAAGAAGAAGCCATTCTGAATTTTCCTGTCTGTAAAGTATCAATTACAGTATAAAATTGTTGTGGTAGTTGAGGAAGGGAGGCATAAACCCAAATAGGAACAGTATTTAAAAAAAACACAAAAGGGAAGAAAAGCGGCCAAGGCAAGGGCCTTACTTGCTTCCTTATACGGACTGTATTGTAAGCCACTTTGCACTTGAGGCATACACAAAAATTCTTTTTAGTGATGTTTTAACTTTTTCAAATTGGTGTTTGAGATGCAGTGTTTTTCAATAAAATCTATATTCCAGTTGTTGCTTTAAAATCCAAGGCAAAAGAAAACCGAAGAAATGGCTAAAACTGAAAAAGAAGATACAGATTTGTCAAGTGTTTAAAATACTGGTTCAAAAGAACACAGATTTACTGCAGAAAAAAAGAATCATAAACCTTCCTCTTTCACATGTAACTACAAATGCCTTCAACCATGCATTTCTGCCTTCAAAACAGATAAAGGATCTTGAACAGGATCTGACTATCAGCATATAATATTTAGATAGGGTATTTCTTCTTAATAGGGGGGGAAAGGAGAAAAATGTTTATGGTGGTGTGATGATACAATACTTCAAGCAAACAGATTTTACACCTCCAAGCATTCGAGACACCAAATAAGTCAATCTCTAATAAAATTCTGGTAAACTAAAATTTCAGTACCGTTGCTCCACAGCAGATTACAATAATGTAAAGTCTTCTCACTTTGAAATGGTACTACTCACTATAAACTTGAACAACGATGCTTTTGCTAGCTTTAAAGCACCAAACTTCAAGTTTCTCACCAACAGTATTTTTATATTTTAGGTAATTCTGATCCTTGTACCAACTTGCCCTACCCCACTAATGGAGATTGAGTTTCTTCCTGCAACAGTGCTGCTATAGGGTGCAAGTAAAACATAGGGCAGACTCTTTGTTATTAGCACACTGTCAAGCACTTCTACTTCTTAGATAAAGGACTAATGCAGTAACAAGACAATCTTATTCCCATCTGAGGTGAAGTAAACAGAATTTGCTTTTATACAGATCCTTTCATATTCAAAATATCCCAATATGCTTTACAATAATGAGATAGATACACTGTCATTTCCGTAGTCTGAAATGCAGAGGGCAAGGCTTTGTCTCGGAAGCTGGAATAAAAGGAGGTCATGGGTCCTTTGAAGTCTCCTTACATCATCTAGACTGAAAGACAGGATGGAACGGAGAGCATAACTGAGACAAAATAGAAAGGGAGGAGGGCAGGTGACCATTGTGAAATGTGTGAGATATCTCTTTCATCATATCTAAGGAACACTGATCCAGAAGCAAAAATTAATCAGCAGGGAAAGATTTTTTTCTAAGACTGGCAGCAGGTACAATGCTAATCCTATTTTTTCTTTGAACGCTTTTCTTGGGCAGGAAGGGAGGGAGGGAGCTAGGAAGTCTGGCGAGATGAATTCCACTTTCATCACAGCAAGTCACAGATCTATATGCATACAGAGATTCAGTTCAGGTGAACGTAATGTAGTAGGCTGTACTACCCACCCACTCAACATAAGTACTCATCCAATAATGAGGTGAAATAGCCTGACAAACAAGAATTTTAAAGGAACTTAGGAAAAAATGCTTCTAAGGAAAACAGAAAGAGGACAGGAAAGTACAAACAGATCAGACAGCTCCCCACTGCATCTTAAAGAAAGGGTCCATCACCCACCTGGCACTGGCTTGGCAGAAGCTTCTCCAACATGGATGGACTGGCCAAGGAAAGCACAACAATCTTCAACCTGTATTTATTGCCAAGCTGTGTTTACCAATGAATTATTAAGAAGTGGTAGCCTAATTAAACTACATTCTCTGCATTTTGCCTTTCTTCTGTACAGCCAAGCATCGGCTATGTGGAACAGAATAGCAGTGGTTAAACAGTCCCAAATACTTCATCCATCACTGCTTTGATTAGAGGCTCAAACTGTGAGGCAGCAAGAGCTGCCCAATAATCCACCTTTATTGCTTACTTGTTCACAAATGATTGCAGAGTCTTTCGGAGGAACCACCCCTTAAAGGAAAAAGTTTGCACTTTTTCTCCACATCCCACCTAAACGATGCTAAAGCCATGTTCATCTAGCACCTCACAAGAAAGGGGATGGTTTTGGACACTCCACCTCTGCAAAGTTTTATGCAAGCCACATAAAGTCTTTGTCCCTTTTCTGCTGGAAGCTTCACTTCCCTCAGCATTGAGCACTTACGCCTTCAGCTGTGTTCACTGTTTAATTTCTTCCACTGCCTTTATTCTTCTCCTAACACTTGCATACATCAGCCTTGGCTATGGAGTACTGACTAAGAAGGAACAATAGGGGCCTTTCAAGTCTTCAGAGCAAGGCTCTGCCCAAGGATCCAATCAATATTTACTGCAGTTTCAAACCAGAGTTTCATGGCTCCTTACAGGCAGAACACACTTGCTGGGAATCCCCAGACCTTCCCTGGTTTTATTCTAACAAGGTGAAATTAAAGGGATAAAGAGATTACAAACAAAAGTATGTTTTCTTGGAAATACTCACGGTCACACAACAAAAAGGGAAAAAGGAAAAGGAAGGAGGACAAGAAAGATAAAAGGACACACTACAATACAACAACTTATGTTTGAAGAGTATCAGCCACTTATAATTAGGAAGGTAGTTCTTCCCTTAAAGCTGATTAGCAAAGTTTGAAAATTACACATCAGGTAGTACTACATGCAAATCCATTTAAAGTGATGCAAGCAAATGAAGTTTACTTAAAAGAAAGCCTATCTCAGCACCTATCTAAAGCACTCACTCTCTTTGCAACACCTAGGTCATGGCATGACCTCAAACCACAGCATGACCATAGATCTTTTTTCACAGATACAAGATCCTGAAGTTTAAAATTCATGTATAAGAAACAAGATTTCAGCTCATAAAGTGAACAAAGACAAAAAAAAGATTAAGAACTGTCTTTTATCACATTAGGGACCAAAGTTACATGCAAAATGCAAGTACTTGTAGCAAAAAAAAAAAAAAA
>VWYP01027637.1:40874-90123 GCA_013400435.1 Pycnonotus jocosus | reverse complement strand
TAGCTCAGTTGGATCCTTCAGCTGATTCTGCTGACTGCTGCATGCGATTTCCCCAGAGAGAGCTCAGCAGATTTAAAAGTAGGGGTTTTTTTATGGGGCACACTACTTTTAATGATGGAAATATAATTCAATCTCATTTCCTAGTTACATCTGGAGAGTTACATTTGAAACCTTGGTGTCTTAATAAAGGAATTTGTGAAAACTAGTTCTGTTTAGAAGAGAGTTTTACAGTCCTCTGCTTCTGGTGACTTAGTAAAATTTCAGATTATTTTTCTCTCTTCTAAAAAGAAAGGCTGCTGAAAGAGAAAAGAATTTGGCTTTGTTGTTTGTTGTTTTGGCTTGGGGTTTTGTATTTATTATTCCAAAGACAGTTATATGCATTATTTGTGTCTAGTTCTAACATCAAAATAGCAACATAACTGTTGACTTTTGCAAGAAAATCTAGGGTTTCATTTTGTAACTCTCACTGAGGTTAAAGGATTTGATCATATAAGAATTTCCAGCAGAACAGCATGTTCCCAAATTCAATGTGTACCCTTCAATCTACATATGTAGTGTTAAGAGGAGCTTATTTCTTCAGAGCAAACAGCTCTTCAGTTAGAATTCAGTCTTTATGCTCCATTAGTGTTTTTTACTTGCATCAGGTGTACAAATTGTGCTCCTTTTCATCGATTTTGTGCTTTTACCTTTCACCAGATGAGCGTGTCACAAGGCTCACTGAAGATCCAGGGTGGCTTGTGAGCACCATGGTAAAAAGGACTGAAAGCTTTTCTCTCCTTCCTTATGGAATTCAGTGTTGAAACTGAGGCTTTTAAGTACAGTTGTTGAAAATCTTCTGTTATGAGCAGAGCTTGAAAAGAAAACAATACCACAGCGAGTCATTTGTTCTTTTATTGCTTCTCCCTGTGCAACCTGCTTTTAGCTGTTTATTTTATGCTGATTAAACAGACTCCTTTCATTAACTTCACTTCCTTAGATATTGTTTCTTCTGCAAACAAGACAAGTGCCAAAAATAGTCATCTTTTGAGCTTTGTTCAACCTGAACTTTTGCTAAGCAGTTCCCATGTGCTCTGTAAATAATAACTATAATGGGATTCTATTAGTCTAATCATTCTAGCACAGAAGGAGGATATTTAACCAAGCCAAAAGCATGTTTGATAATACATGCTGGAGAACTATAAGCAGATGGTTAGTCTAAGAAAGAAAAGCAAAACATACCAATATATATAAAAAAGCATAGTTTTTTATGCCCTTTTTTTTTTTTTTCCTACTCCTCCTTTGCATTACCTTCCAGCCTTTCCTAAGTGTGAGCCTGGATTCATGTACCAGGAGAGAGTGGCTGTCACACAGAGCTGGAGTTGGGATGTATAAGGAATGGTAGGCATGGATACTGGCTAACAGGCAACTGCCCCTCTAATCAGTAATAGGTGGTAAATTAACAAGTTATAATCTACTCATTCATGTTTAGTAATGCCTTGCCTTGTGTTTTCCTACCACTCTGGCTGGAGAGTATTCTTTAGGAAGGAAAGTAGTGTTATTTAGTACCTGAATTACTTTCAGTCCTGGCAAACACTGAGCACGCTGACCTTGATCAAGTTGAATGTTTAAAGACATGCTGGTCCAGTAGTTCCCTTTTCTACTTGTTAAAAGCATTGCCAAGCTCAAAATTAAAGAAAACAAAACAGTTTATTATTGCACCATTATTTTTCTCATTTAAACTGCCTAATTTGTATCACTGGCAGGAAAAAAAAAACAAACCCAAAAACAAACAAAAAAACCCACACAAAACCAAAAAACACATTCAGAGCTCTTTTAGTCTATATATTCTCGCTCCTGTACACCTGGCTTTACACCTTTTACTATCAATCAAAGCATGGAAAGTTTTATTCCACACTGACTCTCAAGCAGTGTTTGGATATAAAATTAGTGTGCACTTCTTGCAATGTTTCTGATGTTCTTATTGTAATTTAATCTCACTCTTCATTACTAAATTATACCTATTTTAGTAATCCCATGTGTGCTAATATACATACTAATTTTTTTTTTTAACTAGTCTTCTGGATTAAAGTGTTCTGTATTGTGCCATCTACAGTTTGNCACTGACTCTCAAGCAGTGTTTGGATATAAAATTAGTGTGCACTTCTTGCAATGTTTCTGATGTTCTTATTGTAATTTAATCTCACACTTCATTACTAAATTATACCTATTCTAGTTAATCCCATGTGTTCTAATATACATACTATTTTTTTTAACTAGTCTTCTGGATTAAAGTGTTCTGTATTGTGCCATCTACAGTTTGTCTGATTTATTTCAAAGTGAATGGGACAAATTTTAGGGTTTTTAGGTTAATAGAAAAATCCTATATTCTCGATTAAATCAGAGTGAAACTGTCCCTTATAATATGAATTTTCTTGTAAGAGAATTTTTGTACATATGTTAGCTGATCAAAGCCAAAATTAGTGTCTGTATATCAATATATTCTTGAATTCACTGAAACACATCCAATAGAAACTCAAACATGTCCAAGAAGCATTGAACCATTGTTTCTTTATTGTCCTGGCTGCGTACTACAAAAAACAAGAGTTTCTCAAGTGTTTTGTATTTCCAGTAGTTTTGAGAAAGAAATACTGGATTCTTAAAGACATATGCAAGAATCTTTCCAAGTAACAGGTGTGTGGGAGAAGCTGGCTGAAATAAATAGACTGCAGAGCTTTACTTTGCATTTAGCCATCCAATCAAACACAAAGATATAGTTTAGGAGAAATGGGATAAGAATTTGAAAAATTAATAAAAAACCTTAGTTGACTTAAATCTTCTGTCAAGGTCAGTGACAGATTTACTTTAGCTTTTACAGAAACAACTTTTAGGATAATCTGGAATTATTTAAAACTAATGCTGAATTTTATTATCAAGCCATCTGGGGGAGAATAAATATTATTATTATTAAGTCATGAATGAAAATGAGTAAAGCAGTTCATAAAAACTTAACTGCATATGTTTTTCTACAGCCCCTTTCTTTTTATATTTTCAATAAAGGCATTACTGGTAGAAGTCCTGGCTAAGGGTAAATTAAAATTTAGAAATATTTTGTTTTCGTATAGCAAACTTGGTATATAATTCATAAACATTGAATCACCAATACTAAGAAGTGAACTGCAAGGCTTCTGCCCTCCTCTTTCATCTTTCTTTCCACTCTCTCTTGTCATCCTCATCACAGATTTTCTCTGCCTGCCTCTGGATTGTTGGAGAAGCTCGAGGTGGCTGTGGATCAAAGCCTGAGTGCCATTCACAGTGGTTATCTAGGACTGGCATTATCCAAAGCCATAAAAAGTCTGCAAGTAGGGTGGGCTGCCAGCAACAGTGGGAATAAAGTGAGGGCAGTCCTGTGCAGGCCAGGATGCTTTGGGAATGGAGCAGGGAGTGGTGCCACTCAGCTGTGGGAGAGCAGCAGAGCTCAGCAGCGGGAGGGCGTTTGTGGGTCCCTTGCTTGGGTTATTTTGGTCCATCTGCTCACTCTAACTATTGAATTGCTGAGCAAGCAGGGAAAATCACTTTTGTTCCTCATCTGCAAGGTGAGGAATGACAGCATTTCTGTGATGAGTGAATGTATGTCAGATATAGAACACTGAATGAGGCAAGCAGTATTATTTTGTCAGGTGTTTTAAGACGGAAAGAGGAAAATTCTGGGCCAGATCTGAGGAAGGTTAACCACAAAGACCAAAATTAGGAGGGGCCTTGCTCATTCACCTCATTCTTAATCCTGTGATACTCAAAAGCTATTCCTTAGTTCTGTACAAAATATCAACCTATTCTTGAAGGAGTAGGCTTGATAATTTGAATTAAATTCATTAAGAAAATTGTCGATGTTCTAGACCAAGGTGAGCATGCCTTGCTGACACTTTCAACAAACCTGGATGGGAGATTCAAAAGATTCAAAGTTTCAAACTTTGGAACTTTAACACAATCTTGGAGAACACTGAAAAATTGAAATGAAATCTTTAGTCCTGTGATTTTTGTCATTTACTGTAAATTCTGAAGATCTCTAATTTCCTGTGTCTAAAGCAAAATGTAGTATTTCCATTTGAATTACCATATTTTTCTAGCACCATACAAAAGTATATAAACAGACATACTCTTACTCTAAAAAGCTCTGAACAGACTGCTGAAGGTTTCCCTCCCATTTTACTTGTCTGATTTATAGCTGGAGTTGGCAGCAATGTCTATAGCTAAAGTTTCTTAACACTTTCTGTTACCATGTCTGTTTTCAATTGCTTATAATTTTGCCAGCTTCAGCTGCTTCCCAGTGTTTTAAGACCTTTTGGCTTGGCCAGTGGTTTTGAGCTTTTATGATACTGGTGAGTTACTTCAGAAGTTTTATGGACCTCATCCTGAGCTGATCTAAATTTGTGTAACTTGAACACTTGGGTTTAGCTATACTTTCCAGGACATAATGCTGCAGAAAGAAGCCCAGCTGGTTTTATTTATTTTTTAGAGAGTTGTGATGTGAATGAGAATGAGACAGACAGTAAGGAACATTGGGAGGAAGTTGGGCTGGAAACTCTACAGTCATGACATGTAGTAACTTCTTTCTATTATTCTGCCTTTTCATGTTGCACAAGCATGTGGATTCCATTTGACTGCAGCCAGCTCTGCCCTTCGTCGAGCTCAAATTTCTTGCTATTGCAAAAGCAAGCCTGAGGGGGGTTATCCTAAAGGAGGAAAACTTCAATAAGTAACCTGGTGCATTTTTCATTGAATTCCTACACGGCAGTTGAAAAGCTTGCCTAATTTTATTTAAGTAGTCCTATATTGGGGTCCCCAAAACTGAGCTCTCCTGTTTGCTGTAGGAGAGGCTCCCCTGGGATTACTGGATTCCTGCAGTTTCTGTGCCATGTCTGTAGCTGAAGGTCTCCCTTCAGCATGGGTGCCAGAGACTGGCAGCACTTAATTGACAAATATTACAAGGGGAACAATTCTGATCCAGTAGAGTGGGTTGTCCACTTCCAGTGGCTGCAACAAGTCTGCACACATGAAAGGGTTCACATGTTTAGTGTATTAATGGTTAATGTGGGGTTTTTCTAATTTTATTCATTGGGAATGCCAATTTAATCAGGAGAATTTTGAGTCCTGCCATGATATTTTAGCTGAACAAACTGTACTTAATCTGTTCATCTTTCTTGTGATTTCAGCTTTTGGACTTCCTCCTGTTTTCTTAACATCTCTTTGTCCTTTAGTGGCCTTAAAAGAGTAGTCTGCTATTCTGAGTCTGTGCTTGCTCTACTGCAGGCATATAAGGGTTAAAGCAGAGAAAGTCTCACTGTAGTATACTGTATTTATTTAATTTCCAGTACTTCACTGAAGGTGTCAGTATTTTCAAGGAGACTCTGGTGTTGCTGAAGCTGTCAGTCTTATATAGCCAGTGCTATGGTTAAAATACACATGCAACAAGTTAAAGAAGACACTTAATAAAATCCTTCATTAAGGTTCAGTTTACTTCTCTGAGCTCTTAGTGTATAGGGCACCTGTAGTTAGTGATGCAGTAATCAAACCAAATTGTTGCATTTTTTCTTTTCAAAAGGGCTGGGGGACAGGGCTGGACAGTGACTGAACAAGCAGCATTTTGCTGTCAGAAAAATCTAATTTAATTTGACCATCTTAGAGACATTATATTCTGCAGGACTGAGTAACTTACTAGGAAAAATTTATCCAAACCAAAAAGACATGTACAAAAATATTACTGGTAGCCTGAGTCCACTATCAAGTGTGGTTCTCCTGGTGCCAGCACCACTGCCCTGGCCTGACACACAGTGTGGGAGCAGAGACCTTTTCAGTCAGCACTGCTTCTGCCTGGCAAACAGGTTTGGAAGCTGCTTTCAGGCAGAATTTCTGCCCATGAAACTACTTCATGAATGGTATTGATGGCCAGTGAGGTTGTTTAGACCAACAAATCAATGCTTTGATATTATCAGTGCATTCAACTGTTCCCACTCTGCTCCCCAAGAGAGCCAGTACCAGAGCGATCTTGGTAAGTGATGTAACTTTGTAGGGGGAAAACCATCAAATTACCTGGGAGAGCAGTAGAGTTGCCTCTCAGGAGGCTCACCTTCTATTGATTTATAAAAAATATTATGTCTAGATTTAAGACCTCCTGCATGTGCTTGATTTTACCTGGATTCTTGAACAGACTGTGTCTTCACTTGGTTTCTCAAGGACTGTTGTAATTTTTCCAAACACATTGCTTTTCTCGCTTTGCTCTTCACTATGAAGGATTATATTTCTTTTCCTTGTCCTCTGACAAATTCTAGATGTGCTAGTTAATTGGATGAAATTTTTAGTAATATTATCATTGCCTCTTGCATTGTTCACACTGTTGGGTTCAGACAGGCTGAGCTAGTAGAATGCAAGGTTATTCATCTCTTGATTAATCTTGGTATTGAGGTCTACTTTTAGACTCAGTTTCAGAGATCTGAATGGTTTATATGAGTTTTCTTTTTCTGAAAGTTAGTTTAAAGGGGGCTTCAGAGCACAGTTACCTTCTCTTGGCATGTAGCTTTTCCGTCTCTGACCCCTTTCCTCTGACTCTAAAGGGCTCCAGCACACCTGGCCACCCCCTTTTGGGAGAGCAATCTGTAAGACTCATTCTTCTGCCTAAGAGCCATTACCAGGGTGGACTCCAGCTGAGCAACCTGATCTAGCTGAAGATGTCCCTGATCACTGCAGGGAGTTGGGACTAAATTACTTTTAAAGCTCTCTTTTTTTCAACCCAAATGATTCTGTGAGCCCGTGGCTGCAGCCAGCAATGCTCTCTTGAGAGCCTGGCTTTACCAGTGCATTCCATTTGCTGGTTCTCAGCTTTGGAAATTGGGTGAATTAGGAACCAACTGGAAAACAAGGATGTAGCTGATCAGGCTGATGCTTGGTTTACACCTTGGTAAACCAAAGCAGTCCAGAGGGGAGCAGAAAAGTAAGTATTAACCATTTGAGGGAACTAGTGATGAGCCATATCAGCTTGCTGTGCAGTCAGATGAGTACTACAGTCAGTGTGAGAAAGGCAGAGGCACATGTCTGGGAGTAAGAGAAGGAAAATCAGGAGACAGAGAAGGAGTATGAGGTGAACTGGCACTTACAGTAGCCCTTTAGGCCAGCTGAGCTGTCTTGCCTGCCATGGCTCTGAGTTTTACAGCCTTTTTATGCCAACACAGACGTGCAGTGTAGACAGTGTGACCCATAGTCTGGCCCATCTTGTTCTTGAGAAAAGTCTCCTGGAAGAAATAGAATTTGAGCTAGGAAGCAAAATTACTCTCTTAACAGGCCGTGAAGTGATGACAGGCTGTTTTTAAAACAAACAAAAGTCCAAACCACCCAAAACTCACACTTGATTTTATATGTTTTTGGATTTAATCTCCCCCAAAATGTGTAATGTCGTACAAAATATTACACTTTGAGAATGTTTCAGGTCATCAGTCTGTTACTTGCAGGATTAAAAATCTGTCTTAAAAGACATTATGATCTGTCTGGAAGGCTGGTGAAAATGTATCCTTCTGATAGCTGTTAATCTCCACATCTGCCCCTCTAGAATGCTTTCATGTGATCTGCCCCTGTTGTTTTTTAAGCTTATGTGACTGATGCTAGATAAAGATTATATAGATCAAATGAGAAAGAAGTATGATTACTTTACATACAATATAAAATTCAAAAAAGCATGCTTTCATCTACCCACACCTTTAAAAAAAAGGAAAAACAAAAGGGGTTGGGGGGAGAAGAAAGGTGTCAGACCTTACTCAGAGGATAATTATCTTCCCTGCACAGTGAGTTAGAGAAGAAACATTGAACTCATCAATATGAGAATATCCCCCCAAGTTATAATGTGGAAAAAGTAGAGGGTTGAAACTAAGAACAAAGGCTTGTCAGACTAAAATGGATACAGCTGTGTGTACAACTTTAATGCTGTTCATAAGGAATTACGCTAAGACCTCTACCAAAGGAATCGTGTGCTCACCAAAGTGGACATTTCTGGAATTTAGAAACACACCAATAGCAGTGGTGGGGGTAGGGGGTTTTCCCAGCAAATTTGAACACCTCGTCCTTGTTTAAGTACATTTTGAACACTGACACTGAGTTGGCCGAGGTTTTCTGTGAGCCTCATGTCTGAGACAGCAGCAGCTGCTGGGATGTTGGAAGGTGCACAGACCCTGCAAGCAGCCCTGCCCTAAAACCTCAGAGAAGTGTGGTAGCTATTATTTCATGCAGTCAAAGCCTTTTAAAGAAAAACTTCTTCATCTCCAACTGGGTTTTTTTGTGTGTGTGTTTTGATAATATTAAGTGATTTCCTGAGCTGCTTCTTATGGTGAGAATACTTAGTAATTCAAGACATGCAAAGCAGAGGAGGGATTCTGCTTGAGAAAATCACTTGCAAATTCCTGTTAATTTTGCATGCAATTAATGTGGTGTTGGCCTTTCTCAGTGCTAGTCAATATGATTGATGGATTTCTTTCAGGGCAGTCGATTTAGTTTATTGAGGACTTTTAAACAGTGACTGATAGCTCTGTAAGTCAGAGAAAGAGCAGTTTAAAGGACTGCCAGAAGTAGTACTGAATATAAAATAGCATTCTTTTGAGTTTGAAGTTGTACTAAAAAGTTTCATGAAAGCAGTAAATTGTTGCACCTTTATGAGAAAGAATTTGTAGCCAGAAAGTTTTCGGTCTTATTTAAAAATGCATTAAGTCAGGTGGGGTTTTTTTTTGTTTGTTTGGTACCTGTAATGATGAAAATAACTTTGGGGGTTTTGTATTTCTAATCAGTTAACATGTTGTAACAGTATTCTAAACAAAGTTAAAATTTTACTACTGGAAATAGTAATTTGCCTTTCAGGAAACAAAATATAATTCTTGTATAATTCTTGACAATTTCTTTAAAAGCATTTATTTTTTTAGAATGAAATAATAGGAACCCCAAACTTCTGTGATTGTGGGATGCTGATTTCCAGCTCTTGCACAGCTTCCTAAAGGTGCCTTGGTGGTGTGAATCCCACTGGCAGTCACAGAGCAGGAAGGCAGGAAGGCACCTTTGGAGATTATACCTGGTCCAGCAGGGTCAGCCAGAGCCATGTTCAGGGCCATATCCCATCAGGTTTTGATTATGTCAAAGGATGAAGGGGACTTCTTCAGGATTTTGTAAATATTTATTTAAAATAAACTCCATTCTTGCTACTGGTTGTTGTAAATACTGTTGTGAATTTAGCTCTCCCCAGGTATTGTAGATTGAATTCAGGTGAAAAACTTGACCAGTCCTGTCTGAGAACTACACACAATTTCACAAGATATGACCTTTTGTACATTTTCAGAATTTTACCTGACATTTTTGTGGGCATGTGATGTCACAAGCAGCTGGGATCTCTTTAAAGGGTAGAATGAACCAATACTGGAAATAATCCAACTCACCTTTCCACTTTGGTCTGCAAACTTGGTTCTTTCCCAGCTCCACACTTCATTCTGCTGTGTGGGCATATTTTCTGCCATATACAAAATCTTGTCCAACTGAAAACAAGCCCAGAGTCTGGGCATCTGCACTGGGAAAAAAAATGTCCATAGTTCTACTGAAAATTTAAAAGCGTAAAAGACTTTGAAAAAGATTATTATTACTTTCTTCCAGATTTTGGGAGGACAAAAAGGTGGAGGTGTACGTCCATTTCTGTGAGGACACAATGAACATCACACAGCACACAGATATGTTTGTGCTCTTCAGGACATTTCCTTACCTTAACTAATTCAAATGCATCAATCATTTTCCTTTCTAAAAGCAGTATTAGGGTGCTGGGGTTTATATCAAAAGACACTTAGCATGCATGCAGCAAATTAAAATGTTTTTCTTTCTTTTATTTCCTTAATTAAAAAAAAAAAAAAAAAGAGGTTTCTGCTTTGTTCAAAATTTGCCACATGGTTCCCTGTGGATTTTCATGGCTTATGTTTTGTGACTCTTGGGATGGGAACAGTGATGGACTTGGTGGACATTCTGGAGCAGGAATTATAGTCATTGACCAAAGGACAGGTAAAAATTTATAGGAATATTCATAAAGTATTTCAAATGCACAGAGGATTTCCAAGAAGTAAATTTCATCTCTTGTCTTATTGCACCTAGTTGAAATAAATGTGCAAATCTGATATTAAACAGAATATATGTCAATTATGCTGACATTTGTACCTGCTAACAATGAGTTCAAGCACTGGAAGATGAAGCTATTGGATAGCTAGGAAGTAGAAAAATGTTATTATTTTCTTTTCTGGAAATTTGACAGAATGCACAGCTCATTTGTCAGAGCTCCTGCTTGTCCTTCTTTGTGTGGTGTTGCATTGCTAAAGCAGTTGATCAGTGACCTGTACAAATCAATGGGCTGCCTTCCCAATATTTGACAGGGCAGTATGGATGGGTTGCATGCCATTAGTGGGTTTCTCTGTGCTACTAATGAATATTCTTGACCACAAGACACCAAGGATCAGAGAACAGGAGGCAGCCCAGGGCTGCTTTTCTCTCTTGCACTTTCTTTGTGTCTGCCCAATGACTCCTTTGGGCTTGTAAGCCAAGAGTGGCAGTGCAGGCTCATAATTTCTGATCTCCTCTGACATCAGCAGGTCTTGTGGTTAAGTATATGTGAATAAAGAGGGGTGGAGGAGGAAAAAATTATACATTGGAGAAAAAGGCTTTGATTTTGGAGGTGTTCCTCCTTTCACCTCTTTCAAATGTACTTTTATAGAAAACTGCTTTATTTTACAGGAACCTTCCTGCTATTTGTTGCCTTTTGTTTATGTGTTCCTGGTATAGTTCACTGGGATCTTGATGTCTCTGAGTTTCCATGATAATTGAACTGTGGAAGGGCTGTTCTTCAGGTCATCAGTCTACTAGTTTCAAAGCATCAGAATGTGTTAAGAGCTTCACTGTAAGAAATAATGTACATTTATAAATCAGTTTGAATTGGGTGAGAGTTTTGGCTCCAGGGACAAGGCTTGTTGGGGATTCTTTAGTTCTTGATTAGACTAGGTGACACAATTGGAAACTACAGATTCCTTGGCTCTCAGACACCAAGGTGCCTGAGAAACAGCAAACTTTAAGCTAGTCACAGAAGAGAAGAGTTGCTTCCAGCTCAACTTAATTATATTAGGGAATTAAAGAGAAAACTCTTGTTGGTACTTTTTAGAGCAGAGGTGAATGTGAGCGAGTGGAGACTTGATAAGGTCATAGAAAATCTTTAATGCTTTGTAAATGATAAGTACTGAGAAGAGTGAAATGCTTTTAATAGCAAATCTCTTGCTGTCAGGAAGAATAGTTCTGAGACCAAAAGAGCTACCAAAGGCTGCCTTCCACAGTCTCTAAAGACATATACACTTCCCTTCATCCCTGTAGCTTATCTTCCTGCCCAATTTCCTCTATATTTTTATTAAACTCAGCGCTATTTGCACTGTCTTCATATATTTCTTAGTAAACTCTTATGCCATGCTGAAAATTTGTTATGCTTTCACTAGCTCTTAAAAGCAACAGGTTTTGCAACAGATTGATGCTGTTTGATCAAAGAGAAATTATTTAAATTAAAAGTTGTTGTTAAAAAAAATTATTATTGCTAGAGGCTTCTTGGGAGTCTTCTCTTTTTTCTATAAATACACCTATTTCTACAAAGAAAAGAAAAAACAATTTCATAATTTACTATCTAAATTATACCAAGATATGATTATTATAAAGAAACCAAATATCAAAAAATAAACCCCAACAAAAACAAACAAACAGAAAAAAGATGGAAAAAAGTGTAGCCTCTTCTAAATGACTAAGTGTAAAAAGAATACAGATGGGTGTCTGCTTTGTCTTTTAGGAGAATTAGGGAAGGGAACATCAAGCAGTGATGCTTTTTTATTTGCTAAATTTTGTCATGTAAAGACATTAGTTAAGGTAGTTGTTTAAATCCTGTTTCATTTGTGTTATATTTAGAATGAGCTTCATGTAGATGATATGAACTAGGAATTTTATATACTTATTGATTGGGTTGAGGAGAAAGAACTGCAATAAAACAGTATAGTCCAAAAAGAATGAAAAGAAATGCTAGAAATTAAAAAGAAATTGTTGATGACTCTACTTTTCTAAACTAATTTGACTGGAAAAATTACAGGCAACAAATAAGAACCTGACAAAGTGTACATGTGTGTATCATAAGGCTGCCTAGAACTTCTGACATAACTAAAGAGACTCCAAGGCATTTTGATCACTAAAAAGAATTTTGATCACTAAAAACTTTATCTTTTTAATAATACAGAACCATTTTCTTAGATCTTCCAAACTTTGTGAGTAAAGTAGATTTTTTAGGATGATTTTGTTTAAGTCATAGTATCATAGAATGTTTGGATTGGAAGGGATCTTCAAAGGCCATAAAGTCCAGCCCTTCCTTTCAATGAGCCAGGCAGTCCTTGAGTAAACCAAGTTGCTCAAAGTCCAAACTGACCTTGAATATTTCCAGGGCTGGGATAATTATCTGTTCCAGTGTTTAACCACTCTCCTCATGAAAAGTTGATTGCTGAAATCTTGTCTGAACTCACCTCTTTTTAGGGTAAAACTGTTGCCATCTGACTCATTCTGTCACTACAGGACTTACTGAAAATCTGTCCCTGTTTTTTGGGGGATAGAAGGACTCAGGCATGTTTGGGAATGAAAAACTCAACACAACTTGACAATGTGAATTTGCAGCCCAAAGGGCAACCATAACCTCCATATCCTGGGCTGCATCCAGAGCCCCGTGGGCAGCAGGGCAGGGAGGGGATTCTCTCCTCTGCCCCCTCTGCTGAGACCCCACCTGCAGGGCTGCATCCAGCTCTGGGCTCCCAGCACAGCAAGGACAGGGAGCTGCTGGAGCCAGGCCAGAGGAGGCACCAAGGGGATCAGAGGGATGGGGCAGCTCTGCTGGGAGGAAAGGCTGAGGGAATTGGGATTGTTCTGACTGAAAAAGAGAAGGATCTGGGGAGACTTTATTGCATCCTTCCAGTAAAGGGAGCTTACAAGAGGCTGGAGGAGAACTTTTCACAAGGGCATGCAGTGACAGGACAAGGAAATGGCTGTAAGGTGGAGGGCCACTGTAAGGTCTCCCTGTAGCCTTCTGTTCTCCAGGGTGAAGAGCCCAAATGATCTCAGCCTCTCATCAAAGGAGAGGTGCTTCATCCCTGTGATCATTTTTGTGGCCCCTTCTGGACCTGCCCCAACAGGTCTATGTCTGTCTTGTTCTCAGACCTCGAGCTGGACACCAGGTGAACTCGAGCAAGGCTCCAGGTGTAATCTCACCTGGGCAGGGAAAAGCCTCAAAGTCCTCTAAAATTGTCCAGTAGGCTAACAAAACATCTGCCTATTTTGTAAAAACGAAAACCATAAGAGCTCAGTAAAGGAGGTCTTCTGTTTGTAAGCTTACTGCATGAAGAAACAAGAAATTAGACAAGAAATTTTCATTTTTCCCTAAGGTTTTACTTATGTTCCTTGACCATCATATTATAAACTACTATCTAAAATTATCAAAGTATGTGCTTCCTTGTGCATACTGTAAGTTAAAGAATAGATTGTCAAATGCATTGTGTGCCACTAACCCAAAGAAAACACTTCTGCTTCTAAGCAGATACCAGTTAAAGAAATTACTAGAAACATGCATGTATCTATAGAAAAAGAAAAATCCTTTTATTTACTTATGAAGGGAGGAAAAGGCTTGTTTCCTGTTCTGACTTGCAGGCTCTATGCTGTACAGATGTCAGCCTAGATTATATTTGCTGGAGTCCAAAAGTGACAGAAACTATTTATAGAACAGAATTATTTGGGTGTGGTCTCACACCTTGTCTAATCAAGGGCTTTAAAACCTTTTCTTTCTCACTTTACTTTTCTAACATTATTTTCAAGGAGACAAAAAAAAGAAGAATCATAAGTACTTCTATATTATTAGAATTTCTTCATTTTTGCAGCAATATAAATATTTATCTCACATCAACGGAATTGATGAGAGAGGCTGAGGGCAGTGAGAAATGCAGTCCTAATTCATCACCAGGCAATTTAATGTGTGATTTCTTTGATTGTCTCCATAAAAATTGGTAGCAGAATATTAGCTTACACTTATAAAAAAGAAAGAACAGTGTGGCTCCAAAAAGGTGAGCAATTAATCAAATGATATGCTTGTTCATCTTGTAGGTCAGGTAGTTAATCGTGCTGAGATTTGCTTTGAAATCATGCATGCCTCAACTTGGACCTTTTGCCTCCCTAGAGAATCCCTCAGGTCTTACTGTGCATCACACTTCCTGTGGATGCTGGGCTAATGCTGGCTAATCCTGTTAGCTTGTACAATAGATACAGTGAGATCTGGAAATTGGGATCTATATGCAGAAATTGGGATCTGCATTCAGTAGTTCCACCCACCAGCGAATTCAAATTTTTGTGGCTCCTGGAAAAAGAGAGTAAAACATGGTTAAAATTAATGTTGTGTGCTTTGATAATTCATACTCCACAGGGCAGAGGAATAACTGCAGCTAGGACTAAAGTTTTTTAAGATACTTGTAATACACTTTAGCTGTAGAGTGAAACTGTGCTTAAATGAGTTCTGTGCTTTTCTCATGTTCCTGTATGCATAAGAGTCCATTTCTTTAATGCAATTTTCCTTTCGGATTTGATGTTTTCATACATCAGAACAGTGTAATTTCTAAGGGTTGGTTTGAACTTCTTTATTTGCTTGAGAAGGTAGAAAAAGATTCCTTCATTTTAATAATGCTGAATCTTAAACTTTCAGAAAATGCCCAGACAGTGCAAAAGCAATCCAAAAGTTAATGGTACCTCAGAAAGTTTCAAATAGAATTTGAATATAGAAATATTCTGTTGCAAACATATAAAATTCCTTATTACTTGTACTCCAGTATATTGCACTGCAAGCATATATGTTATTAATGACTGTAGGTGATTTTTTTTCCTGAAGAACTTTGAGATTAATTTTTTTTTAATATATCTATATATGTGTGTGTTTCCAGTGATGATTGCATGGAATGAGGATTTACAGATTTGTAAATACTTCTAAAGTGAAGTCAGGATTTCCTCTGCTGTGATCAAGCCAATTGATAAATGTAAACCATTGAGTCCCCAAAACAATGGCAAAGGGACTTGTTAACAACAAAATAACTTTGTATTAGGTGAAGAACATACAGGGCAAAGTACATTCTTAGCTCCATGCAGCTGTTGCAAAGATTTTTCCTCTTTCCCTTCAAAGCAAGAAAAAGAGGGTTTTCAATTTTCTGTTAGCATTCCTTCTGGAAAATGAGATCTTTCCTTCTTTACAGGATCAATGTCACTCCAGTGTAAAAATGGTGATCATGCACAAAAACCCATCAAGATCAGGAGATGTGCTATAATAGCTACAAATAATACAGTAAAATATATTAGTATAACTTAGAGGAGAATAAAAGACTTTCTTCCCTTCAAACTTTCTGTGACAGAAAAAAATAAAAGTGATTCAAAGCAAAATTAATATAATTTAAATTGAATCAAGTTTGTTGTTTAATGTGGAATGAGGAAGGACTAAGTCACATTGTTAAAGCACTGGTCTCTATAAGTGTGAAGGCTTAAAAATAATAAATATAGATGGCAAAATGTGTGTCCCATAAGAATTACACAGGTTTCATTTTACCATGTGTCTAAAAGTGAAAACTATTTCCTCTCTCTTTGTAATGCTTTTTAACCCCTGCATTCAACAAGGACGGAAAGAGGGTTGGGTTTCCAAGGATGTTCTTTAAAAAGTCATTTTATTCTTGCTATCATGTCTCACCAATTATCAGCACAATGCCACAAATATCTCCAGGGCTTTGTAAGCCCTCTGGTGCAGGATGTATAACAACCATTTAATAACCATCTCTACACAAAGCCTTCACATTATAAAGGCACACAAAACTGGAAGGAATGGAAAAGGAAGCGACTTCAGAAGAAGCTAAAATATTCCAATTGTAAATCACTGGTGTTTACTAAAAATGGTATTTGTTGAAGGTCTGTCAGGGTAATATTTTAATGGCAGTTTGTTTAATCTAAAGCTATCTTGGTTCTCAGTGAGGACTTTTGTTAGCGTTTTATGTATTAAAGAAGAAATGTGAAATTTACAGATTTATTTTTTTCATGACAAGATCAGTTTGTGTAAGACTACACAGCCCCAATAGGGATTCCCATTTCATATAAGAGGAAGCCAATGATGATCAGCAAGTATTTACTTGAGGTGACTCTCAGAAAAGATCCCATATCTAGCTTTTCTTGGGCTTGATGTTCACTGACAAACCAGTCTCCAGGGCCTCTCCAGCCACTGATCCACTCTTCACAGCTTCCATAAAGAGAAGGGAAGTCAGTCAAAAGTTCATCGTCTTTGTACAGTTCCTGGCCTTTAGCAATTCTCTTCTCAATTTTTTTTTGTTCCACCTGTCTCATTATTCTGGAGACAGTTTGCAGGTGCCTTGAAATACATTAATATTTCTGAGATCATCTGAGGTAAGTGATGCTTATGTATTCCTCAGGAAAGACTGATGTATCTTTCATGACACAAAGGAACAGTGTTTTTGCCCCAGTAATCCTTGTTCTTTTTTACTCAATATTTTCAGTAGAGCTGATTGCTGAGAAGATAAGAAGATGAATTATTCATTAAAAACTGATCTGCTCATTCAGATTTCAAGGTTTTACAGATTATCCTGCTACAGCATATCCTGGGAGTACAAACTTCTCTCTTTTGGTTCACTCATTTATTGTTGATTCAATGAATTCCAGTTGCCTGTCTGTAAGATGCATCCCTTTCTGACCCGTGTGCTTCTAGCCATTGGGTAAGAATAACTGTGAGTCTGAGCCATGAATAAGATGTTCTTGGTTTTTGTTTTGTAAAAAAGTGTATCCCATGTGTAATCAAGGAATCTGAGAGGAGTTCTAGTCTTCAACTGAAGAAATTATTTTAAAGCATTTTTAAAGTTGTGTGGAATAAACTGCTGCCTAGAATGAAAATAATTATATACTTGAAGAGTTAGCTTTACAGGGTTACTTTCCTAGATTGGGACTTTTATTTAGTCTACATTTTTAAATTCTTGCATATTTCTCTTGTGAATACTTTGCTGTCTTAGTTATTATGAATAGAGCCCTTTGTTTTCTGTATCTGGAATTTAGTCTAAATAATGACCTCCAATGAAGTACTTCTGTAAGGTCACAAATGCCTCTCGGAGCCAAGCTAAAGTAAACATCCTAAATAATGATATTTTATTTTTTATGAACCTAATATATCACTGACAAATACTGAAAGCTCTCCAGTACAGGAATGGTAACTCACCACCTTAGTTTCATTGACCTGCAGTCTGCTTTTTCTTCTGAAGGGTTTGTTTAACTGCATAGGATGGAAGTCTTGAGCACTCACATACAGCACATACTGCTAATTTAAAGCCAGCACGTTTGAGTCAGGAGAAGATGGTTAAAATAGTCTGAGTCTGTACCAGTGAGCCCTTGCTCCTGATCCAGGGGGTGATAGCCCTAATGTAGTCTCACATGGAGATGCCTGAACCAGACAACCTGCTTTTTCCTTTAAGGAAAAAAGATAACCCGAAATCCTGAGGAGTGTGTTATCTGATCCCGCCATTAGGGAAGTCTGCAGCTGTTGGTATTTCTCCTCTGCAGCACGTGTCACTGTGGCAAATGGAAAATATTTTCATCCTCTAGGATTACAGAGCTGCTGAAAAGCCATAAACAAAACATAACTAGAATTGTGCATTTTAAGTGACAGTTAATGTGACCTCTCAGAAGGTAAGGGTAGAGAGGAAAAAAATACAGGCGAGAATTCATATTTTGATTTGCAACAATAAACTTCAGAGAGAGTTTCAGGGAAATACAAAAATATAAACCTGAGGAAAACATTTTTTATAAAGAGATGCCTATATTAATTTTAAATATTTATATATTTTGCCTATATTTATTTAAAAGTAAAGCCTCAGTGAGGAAAATGGGAATCCATTTGAAGTCATCCATTTCAGAGAAGTCACACTGATGTTAATGTACTTTAACAGTTTCTGTTCCCAGGGTATCTGACAGACTTTCAAGCCTTATCGATAGTGAAGGAGAATGTGTCAATACTCCCACTTTAAGACCTGATTCAGAAGCAAAGTGATTTTTTTTCCAAGGTCAGACAGGAAGTCTGTGTCTTAATTCTGAATTTCATCAGTCTAAGGCCCTAATCCTGGCAGTTTTACTCTTTTCTTTTGTGGACAAGTTGGCCTTAGGTTTTTTCCTCAGTTGTTGCTCATCCTTTCTACATTCAAGTTTTCTACAATTACAGAGTGTTTTAACAGAGAAAACCAGAGGTATTTGTTAAAAGGGGAGGGAGAAGGAGGATTTTAGAAACCTGCTTTAATCTTGGCATCTGCAGCTACTCAGCTGCAGTGGGGTGCTGCCTGCCAGCTCTTCCCAAGGCAGAAGGAGATGTACCAAATTTCCCAGTTGTGCTACCATACATGAAAGTGCATGTGATGTTTCTTACAAGCACAAATGATTCAAACCCCCAAAGGGCACGATTTTATGTCCTTTACAGAAGTGATAAGTCTGTTCACTATAAGTAGTCTCAATATAGAAAGATCTTTATACAAGTTGATACTTGTTGGCTAAATATGGTCTGCTAATTCACCTCTGTTGCTTTTTCAAGTGTTCAGACCAGTGCTAGAAATAATTCCAGACATCTAGGCACTGAAACAAGAACAATATTTCAGGGTTTAAAAAGTTGATTCTGAAGATATAAACTATGTACTATTTATTTTAAAAAATAAAAAGAAGTGACATTGTTACTACTTTAAAAATAATGTGATGAATGTAATTTGGTAACCAACTGGGACAAGAGTGTACACTTCCTTGCTGAGAGTACAATAAATATAACAAAAGTGAAAAAAGGATTTAAAATGGTTTTCTGTTTGGGTGACAGGAAGGACACAGCCAAGAGAATGTTTCACATCATAGACATCAAACACATATGACATATTTCTAGCATCAAATCCATCTATTGCATCAGATCACATTCTCAAACATGTACTGTTGAATTACTACCTATGATTTAGTAAGTGTGTTTTGGTGAGAAGAAGTTTTGAAACTGATTTCCACCTTCCATTTTTTTGGTTACACCACTTAGAAAGCAGTGTTATATGAGTACAAAATATCTGGATATTCTTCATCCTTCAGAAGAGATCTTTACTCTTTTGTTTGGGATCAACTCCTGGGAACACACCGTAAGGTGAACAGTGATTTTACAGGGTTAATTCTAGGCATTAGAGGAGTGTAAATGTGCAGAAACTGGACAAAAAGGGACACTTGTATTTTAAAGTCTGAATGAAGAGAGGCAACAGTTTTATATTTACAATTGGCCCCTGGTTAAGACTCTATTTATTGAGTTTGGCTATCACATAAGGTGGAATTTCACTTTTGTTTGACCAGAGACAAAAAGGGTCATGATCTTTGTTTCCATCCTGGCACTGAAGTGCCATTGGCACATTGGCCTGAAGACTCAGTGCCAAGATTTGGCACTCTCAGGCCCAGCAATGTTTCCAGGTCCTGTGGTGCATTTGGGACTGGTTGGAAGTGCAAGATTTCACTTTTGACCCACAATCCCAGAAGAACCCCACAGTAGATGAGGACTGCTATTGAAGATATGAACTACACTTTATCTGCTCCTTTCTCCTTCATAATTCCTCTATCTTGATGGAGATTTACTCTGTATGCTGACTGTACTACTTAGCCAAAAAATTCCCACTTAACATTCCCAGACGTTCTCTGCCATTTGTTGCATATCCAGAAGGAAGCAAAACTAAATGTATCTGATGCAGTTTACCTGTTTCAAGTGTGTTTTGCTTTTCCACTTGGGAGCACAACTTCAGCACTTTATGAGAGGAGCTGTAGGGATGCAGCTCAACACAGAGACAGCTGAAGTGTTGGTCCAAAGTGGCTTTACACTGTCTGATGGAAACAACTGGTGGTATCTCAAGACAGTTTGATTATGTCATTCCCCAGGGGGAAAATGCTGAACTTTAGAGTGGTTGATCTGTCTGGAATAGCTGAGGATAAATCCTCACGTCTGTTGTGGCTGCTGGATGTTCTTATGGCTTCAAAGGCCATGAGATGACCAGGGAGGTTGGATATGGGCTGTTATACAGTGTGTGGGTCAGAAAATATCAACAAAATCTGGCTTTCTAATGTTCTTTTGCCTTGCATTCTCATGTCTTGCAGTTTGAATGTTTCTATGCAACTGTTTAAGATGGATGACCACTGAATGACATGTTATTATTTTGAGGTTTAGGAACAGTCGTGATTTTCACAAAGAAATGCTGCGTGAATGGTCAGCCAATGTCACGAATTTCTCACTTAGAAGTTAAAATGGAGCTAACATCCATTTTACAAATGGAACAAATGGCTTGTAGGAGCAGGTGGCTGTTCACAGGAATTACTCCAGCAGGTCTGAGTTTATGAAGGAAGAATATCTTGTGCTCCATTTTAGTTATGCCTATACAGTTTCACTACAGATGGCAGTAGCAGTTTCCCCAGCAGGGCCTTCTAAAGGCTTCACTGATTGACCATAAAACAATTGTTTTATGTCTTCCCCAAGGCACAAAAATCAGAACTGTGCCTAAGGATTTCTGGAATTCCTTTATAGTCACAGTAACATGGAGGGTGCAGGATAACATGTCTAAAATACTGTTTTCCTGTAACTTAAGCTTAATTGGAAATTATAATCTAACAAAATAGAGTGTGTTTATATATATATATATATAGCTAAACACACATAGTGTTTAGGTGTCAAATCTACTAAAAATATAACCTTTAAACTTATTTAATTTTTATTGTAATCTTTACGACTTATTATGACAATTATTTCTGTAGCTTAGTTTGGAAAGCTATTGCATTCCTCTCCTGGAGACAACAAAAATACGAGAAAAAAGTATTTTCACATCTTGTATTTGGTAAGGAAAGGAAAGATTTAAAAAACAGCACTTAAAAAGGAGTTTCCAATTAAAATGTTTCCTTCTTAATAAATTGTTGGAATACACATTTTTGCTTGGATTCCTAATATTCAAGTTGCTTCTTATGCATAATTTTATATGGGAAAATAATGAGAAATTAGATGAGAAAGCAATTTAAAATTCACTCTATAATGAGAAATAAATGGCAGCAAATTTGGTTGGAGTTTTTTAAATAATTTTATTCCTCTTTGATTTTAGTTTGGTTTGGGGTGTTTTTCAGCTTTTTTGGGGTTTTAGTATATGGTAGAACTTTACTGCTTTTGTGAGATTTCTCTGATTGCCCAGCAAGGTAGCTGTTGGTAGAATTTGTATAAGGAGGATTGTGGCTGTTTCGTGGAAATATACACATGTATAATTCTTCAGATAATTAATCACATCTATTCTGTGTCGTATCTGGCACACTTTCAAAACCATGACAGATCTGGCCAGATTTTGGCTCTCCCTTTGGGAAAATACAACTACTGTATGTCAAATCTTGCCAAATTAATGCATGTAAAATCCCTACTCTTGCTACAGTGGTAATAAGTCATACTCAAATACTTTTTTCCTACCATTTTAATTTGGATATTTAGTTAATAAACTATATACTTTGTTATTTTAAGTTGGACAATGTCTGCAGTTATTGTTGGGAGAGGGTTAATTTACACATGATAATACTCTAGACCTGTATTTCTAATGAATAAAAATACATTTTAAAATGCAATTGTAGGATAGTTGTGATTATCTGAATACAAATGTTTTGGGTTTTCTTGTATGAGCATGAAGGACAAGATTATACAGGTCCCAAGTGATGAAATGATGTCACTTAATTTCTTCAGTCTGTGGAGTTCGAAGTCACCATTAAGATCTGAACATTAAATTAGTGGAAGAAAAAAGAAATAAACTAATTATTTAGCTTAAAATTCAATTTTATCTTACTTATGTGACATTCAAGGAAAGAAATGCTTTGTAGTTCTGTGACATCTTGATTGTTGTTGAACTACAGCCCATCATCCAAAATAGCTCCAGCTTTGAAAGACAAATCGCTGTACATGGGGAGGGATACATTGCCCTGCATCCCTCTGATACTTTCCAGAACTGAAAACTGTAGCCAACATTAAAGGCATTCTGTGGTAAAATTCTTGTAAATTTGACACCCGTGATAAAAAGCAGCCCCTCAGCACCCAGAGTTAACCACTAAATTTCAGGCACCAGTGGCACGACGTTGTTCCATGTCCATGAAATTACCCATGGCATGTATTTCCCTCTCCTGGTGCTCAGGAAAGTGGCTGCTCCCTGTCAATACCTCAGAAAAATGCAAGTGATGGAAGGAGGATGAAGTGGTTAGGAACAAAACATGATATAAAAGTACTGCAGCATCCAGAAAATTGATATGCTTATTGCAAAGTGAAAAGGAGAAGCCAACCTAACAACCATTAGAGAAGGGAGATGGGTTTAAACTAAAGCATGTGAGGGATATTTTATTCCAAGTTCTTCTTGGAATCCTTATTCTGAAATAACATGTGTAGGCAATATGTAATTTCCTTCCTATATCTACCACCTCATTAATACAGGTTGGCAGGAGGAAAAGACAAACGAAGAAGAATGTACAAGGCTTGCTACATGAACAGTAAAATGGGCTTTAGCATACAGTAAAAACACGGGAGGTTTGGGTGTTTCCCGGGTTATCACTACTGAGCAATGAAAACAGTGCTTCCATAAAGATGTGGCATTAGATTGTGACACCCATCTGAGCTGCCACAAAACCCACCAACAGACCCATGACTTTATGTAAACACCAACCCTACTTCCAAAATGTTAGTGAAGGGTGAACCAAAGGGCTTTGTCCCTGTTTTAGGGGCAAAGTACATAGAGCATGTGCATGTCCTTGAATTTCATGTACAAATACAGGATTTGGTCAGTGGGTATAACAACAGATGGTTATTGGTGGGGGAAGATTTAATAATCCTGTGCTCACACCTAATATTTCCATGCTAACAGATGTGCAGCACAGTCAGGCTGCTTTGGGCCTCGTCCCCGCAAGGTGTGTGAGGAGCCCATTTCTGGGGACTGGGAGTTGTCAAACACAGACCGCAGGGAGCTCATTTGCACGGGCTCCATAACCTGCAGCTGGAGGCCTGGGGGGTTTGGGCTGTGTCAGGACATCTGCAGCGGGTTTGCTTTTTATCTGAGAAGAAGCTGCTTGGTTCACAGCTAGGGTCAGGAGTGTCAGGGGCTGAAAAGCTCACAAGGCCAGGAAGGCCATGAAGATTTGACTTTTCCTTAGCCATTGTCATTGCTTTGGACCTGCTGAGCTCCATCGTGGTTATTCTTCTCTCACCTGTACTCCCATGGATGCAACCAATGAATTCTCCTGAGTTCAGAGCAGAAACTGAATTCAGTGTTTACCTGTGTTTACCTTTACTGCTTCTTTGGTACAGACCCCAAATTATATTNATTCTCCTGAGTTCAGAGCAGAAATTGAATTCAGTGTTTACCTGCTTCTTCAGTACAGACCCCAAATTATACCCTGTATTAGCCTAAACAGGCACTGTCAGAAGTGAGTAAATGATGGCCCATTCCATGCAAAGCAGTGGTAAGGAGGCTCAAGAAGCTTACAGGAATATTACAGTGCTGTACAGAAAATGGAGTGCACCTCTTATGCCTTTCCATTAATTATTTTTATTTCACAGTCACAGCTGACTTCCCACTTGATTTGTAAAGTGTATGCCAAGGCAATGTAGCTTTTTAGTTTATAATTAGTCTTCCTTTACAGCTTGTGTTTGGAAATATTCATAACATCCCCTATTTGAGCAAAGGCTTTTTGAAATCATCTTGCATCATCCATTTGTACAAAGTATGTTCTATATTTTTAGCATGTTAGAGTGACTGTAAGTTCTTCTAAGTTAATTTCAGAAGTCTAGAGAGAAGGAAAAGTGTTATGCTCTCTATTTCTTTTAGGTCTTTTATGACCTAAACTGTTTTTCATCATGGAACCTCTTGCTAAAACAGTTTTCTGAAAAGAAAACAGTGTTTACAAAGTAAACATTTTTCCTGGCTGCAAGATTGTTTGCTGTCCAGGAAGCAAACACATTCTACTTCATTACATATATTTTGAGTGTTTGAAAGGAAAATAAGTTTATACATTTTAAAAGTACAGCTCACAGACTTTCCGGCTGGAACCCACTTGGGAGTCATAACACATTTCCAGGACCTCCCCTAGTGAGACTCCTCAGATATCAGAGTAGGAGTGACTCATCGACCGCAGGAGAGGCAATTGAATTAAAACTTAAATATTTATGTGTCTGACTCACTCAAATTGCAAAACAAATACAGCCCGATTGCTGGGTGAGATATCTGTGTTTCTCAATAAAAGCTGAAGCTGGTATTACAAGAGCTGCATTGGCCAGAATTTGGCTGTTGGCCCTTGTTTTCACACAATTATTTTTTTTAAGTGGTTTTCACAGCTTTAGAAAGTAGAAGTAAGGCTATTATAACTTAATTGTTAAATATGTCTGGAGTGCTTGATATTAGTGACAGAAATGGAGCTTGTATGAGATGGCTCAGCATGCTCTCTTGCACTATTGCTTTTGGATGGATTTTGGAGGGCACCAGGTGAAGGTGGCTGTAAATGTTACCACAGTTCATGCTCCCATCACTTCCCAGGCACATGAATGACTGAGATACAGGGAANNNCGAAAAAAAAAGGAAAAAAAAAAAAATAAGAGCAAAGGAAAGGATGCTGTAGCTACTGCTGCTAGGCTGGTTTTTTTCCAAGCCCAGACACTGACAGTAACAGTCACATGTCTTCCTCTTCCAATCACAATCTTTGCCAAAAAATGGAACTTGCTCCTCTGAGTTTGTCTCTGAAGCTGTTCTTGCTAAGCACACACAGCACAGATGTTGCTCCCCACACTGCAGCACCCCTTCCCCTGCAGTCAGGTGCCAGGTCTGGGACCCTTTCACTCCTCAGGTCAGTCTGTTTGGAGAAGGATACAATATGTAACTCATTACCTTGCAGCTAAGAAAAGCCTCAGCAGATCTTGCTTATTGAAAACTGAGCATGTGCTTGCTAAAGTTATAATTTGAACCTAACCATTTCATTACACATTTTCTGGTCCAAAGTCCTGATCTTTCAGCTTGCCTTTGAGCAAGAGGTTGGAGCATTTTTCCATCATCAGCAAGCTGTGAGGTATTTCATGAGACCACAAACAAAGCTGTTGTTCTGCAAACACAAGTACAGCAGGTGTTTGCTTCTCTTCAGACAGCTTTCTAAACAATGCAAAAGTGTGATCTGAAAATATAACTGAATCCTCTATTCAATGTGTTTAAAGAACATCTGACGTGCTACTGCCAATAATTATCTGTTCTTGGTTGCCCATGGAAAAATTATATGCATTGTTTCAGTCATCCTTCCTTCCCCCACCCCTCCCAGTGTTCTTATTTAGCCTTTGTTCAGAAACACTTTCTACCACTCCTATTCCCAGGTCTTAAACAAATTTGTAGATTTGTCATGAAAGATGGCATCAGCACATTCAAATTTAAATTCTACATGAGAGATGAATTTTCCAGATGTAACTTGTAACAGTGTCTTATTACGCTCTTCTTCTGATGCTGAATCACTCTGCTGTGCAATGTACTGTTTTATCCTTTTTCTTCTGGTTTCAGTAGGGATGATTCCACATATTAAATAAATTAAATTGGATTTTTGGCAAATCTTGGAATCTTTGAGCTACTTCAGCTTCACAAATGCTTTGAATTAATTTTGACTGTTCAGCTCCAGTCCAAATATTCTTACCACTACAATTCCAATTGTAGTGGTAACTGCACCTTGGAATGGCACTGTTCTTATCAAAAATTCATATTTCAATATGAATTTGTGATTACAGGTGTGTATAATTTATATTTTACCAGAAATATTAGTATAGCATGGTATTAGATTTTTTTTTCACCACATAAATGTATTTGGTTAACTTTGAGACAGCTATTTTTAGTACATTTGTTACTTTTTTTCCTTAAATTCTGTTGTGTTTGTTGCAGAGGGGAGCTGAGTCTTTGGCAATAGCAAAATATAGGAAGAGGTAGTGCAGTGTTTAAAAACAAAGAAAATAAATAAATACACTGCTGCTGTCTCTGAAGCTCCTAAAAATATTATGGATTTCAGGGAGCTTGATCAGTTTACATAATGGTTTACAAAAAGTGGTAATACCAGGGGGCTGTACTTGATGACCCAAAAATTTTCTCCATTTTCCTTTATTAAAATCCAGTTGTAAGAGAGAAAACAAAACTGATGTACTACATTCCATGCACAGTGCGTTGGCTGCTGCTCAGCCACTAAATGCTGAGTTCCTGGAGCAAACAGGACTGCATGAAAGGGAGTGAATGACATGGCTGAGCATCAGATGCTGCCCAAGATGAGAAAAGCACCAGCAAGTGTTTCACAGATTTCCACTTGTGGTTTGCACATTGTAAATGGTACATAACAGGTTGTTCTGGGAAGACCTAAGCTCTAATCCATGTAAAAAGGTGGAAAAAAAGCCAATTTTTCCTCTGGGGCCTCTGATATCAATAGCATGAAGCAGCATTCTGTCCAGTTGGCTAAAATTCACAGGCAAATCAACAGTGTGCTGTAGTTAAAGTATCAGAAGCTGTTTATAATGTTAACAAAAATTAAAAAATCACTTGAAAGCAGCCTTCCCTGGGCTGTTATATTTGTGTGGTTTCAGTTCTATTCCTACATCATTGCAGCCTGTTAAGAGTAAATAACAAATATTATGGGAGGCAGTTTTACACTGAGCTCCCTCATTACCACTTCTTTAACAACTCTCTACAGCCTGGTAACTATTTCACTATTTAAGCTAACAATACTGATAAATTTAACTATTTCATTTAAAAAATCTACCCACATTTCACCATAACCATCCACTCAAAGGAAAATATTACCGGGCAGTTGGCAATATTTGTTATTTCTATGGTATTTCTATATTATATTTGTATCAGCTTCACATATATCTGATGAAAGCTACATTTGAAAGCAAACTAAGCATGAATGGTGTTTGGAGGTTTATGCTGTTTTCTTTAATAGCCAAGAAATTAAATTAAAATAGTATATTCTTAATATGTTTCTCAGAAACATATTTGTGGCTTGAGCACTTTCAAAGTGCTTTAGTGCAGCTTCTAGAGATCACCTAAAAGCTTTAATTATATTATTTTACAGTCATTTTAATCACATCATTATTATTCTTTAGCTGAACTGAAATCCTAATGTATGTGCTGTGAATTACTATATTCAGAATTAATCTGAAAAGATTTCTGGATAAGGAAGAATGTGTGTAATGCACCACATTTTAAAAGTAGTATAATTTATACAGAGTCAGTGAGAAGAAAAGTAAACTTTAAGCCTTGTATTTTCTGGGCTTACTTATGGCTATAATAACTCTTATCCTTTTGGCTGATTTGGCACTTTGAAAAGATCTGAACTCACCTTTACTGAATTTAGTCAGACAAATTGAACCAAATCTTTTGAAATGCCCTATTGATTTATGTTGGTGAAAAACAAAACACGCTGGTTTCATCTGTGGAGAGCTTTTAGCATGATCACCTAGTTTTGGTCTAAATGTGGTGGGATTCTTGTTTTCTGAAAAACTGTTTTAAGAAGTTATAATACAAAATAGAATACAGTGTTCTACTGTGTTTTCCCACACAAATCTATTATGCATAATCCACTCTTGGCAGAATTTGTGTTTGCAAAGCCTCACTTAGCAGGATCATTTAACTGTCATTCTTTAATTAATATTTTTTTTTTCAGTTGGCTTTTAACACATCTTGTGTGAAACCTTTTCTAAGATTTCAAATGATACAAATGTCTTCACAGAGAACATTTTCTCCTTCAGAATTACAGCCATGATGAACAAAATGTTACTTGCTTTGTCAATAGATTGTTATTCTCCTAAGGAAAAGGAGTCTCACAAATGTAGGTGAATGACAAGAAAAGGAAAAGCAGATAGACACAGCACAGATACAACTGGGAGCTCATATAAAAAACTAAAATATAAAAAATCAATTACTGCCAATAACAGGGATAGAAATAACTTTCTGGAGATCACCACAGACTGATCAGACGTGATCTTATGAAAAAGTGTGTGAAACAAAGGGCAAAAGAAACATGCCAAGGCAAAGAGAGAAGTGAATTATCTGTCACTTTTCTGTCCATGGAGTTTTTGCTCTTAAATACTGAAGGTTTTATTTGAATAAAACCTATTTTCTTCATCCTCTGGCCCATTTTGGGTACTCAACCTAAGAGAAGGTTGCAGATATATTCACCCTAAAGGTCTGTCCCATCTCACCTCATAAGAAGTGTAAGAAAAGCTCAAGTGATGGAACACCACATCTTCAAATTTATTGCTTTTTCATCTTGCCACAAAATGAAGTTGTTTGAGTTTCTGTAAGACAGTCTTGCCTGTCTACTCAGCAGAGGTATTAAAGTAGTTGTCCATTACTGGTTTCATGTGAGTTTATATTTATTTATTTATCTTAATGTTGTGATTTGATTCCGGTTACTAGGTATTTATGGGGAATTACATGAGTGTTTAATTAACTTAGGATGCCACACTTGATAACAAAGCACTGAATAATATTTTGGAGGAGCAATATTTTTATCTTTGGTTGCTAGTTTTCTTTTTCTGCTGGTTGATACAGAAGTCAGTATTGTTTCAAAGTGAGCATCTGGGAGCTGCAAGAGCCTCGTCCTTAACAAAAGCTCTGAATTTTACAATGATTTCAGTGTTTCTTCATCTCCCTAATTCATGTAACATTCTGTGGAAACAGGCTAATGCCTATGTGCTCAGGTGAAAGGACTGAAGAGTTTCTGAATTCAAAGGAGTTTATTGAGCATGCAAGGATCCAGTGGATCACCAGCCTTACCCCAGGCACAGTAGAGGCTGATCCAGCAATTCCAGGCACTGAACAACTCCAAAAGCCATGAGACTGTTCACAAGAAAGGCTGTCTGTTACTGCTGCTGTGCCCATTTCAGCTTTTTTATTTTCTTTTAAATAAGGCCTGATCCAAGGCAAATGTGGGGTTCCAAAGCCCAGTGGGAACCAGCTGGGTTCCAAACCAACTGATGTTTGCAACCAGCATCCAGTCCCTGAACAAGCCCAGTGGAAAATCCCTGGCAGAGCTTTTCAGCAGAGGTGTGATCAGCCACGTCAGTGAGCAGGCCAGGCAGCAGGAAAAGGGGCACACCAAAGTGTTTCAGAGGAATGCTGGAGTTAACCTGTACAGGCTGCCTTTGTAGGAGTGCCAGAGTGCAGTAATCACACATCCCTCCTTAAACACCCTTCACAGACATCTCACTACAGAGTCAAGACACAGAAGGTCCCTGCAGAGGAAAACATATATTTTAGGTGTATTCATCTCATCCTCATTTTCTGGCAGTATTTAACACTGGGGGAAAATCTTGAAATCTTGAAATATGTAAGGTTGCAGGTGCCTGGGTGTGATTGTTTTGGCTTTTTTCCTTGCTTGGGTCAGGATGATTAATAGACAGGAAACATAGATGTCGAGTTTGGGCTTGGATGTTTATTGTTTCTTATCTATGTACAGTCTCACAAGCCATGAGCTCTAACTGGCAAGTTAGAAAACAAAGGTAAAATTACATGCTTCTAACTCTTTCTGAGGTTATTTAAGCAATAATTACCCAATAATGAGATGACACCTATATTATTTATACTTTTGACCCAATAATGACCACCCAAGGCCCACAATGCAGATTTTTCCACCCAATTACAGAAAACCACCCAAATCCATGAAGAAGAAGGAAAAAGAAGGGGAAGAAGAAGGACTTAGACAACACCTTAAATCCTCCATCTTTACTCACACGCATCACTATATACTCAAATCCCAAATTCAAGTTTTTTACCCTGTGAGTTCACACAATACTATTCAAACTACACACCCACAACCCTCGTGCTATCACTCAATTCTGGGAGCCTGTTCCAAGTCCTCAGGTCAAATGTGGTGCTTGCCTGAGGGTCAGCATCCCTCAGCTCAGAAAGCCTGAAATTTTCAGCAGGGTTCCAGCACCTGGGCAGTGAGGGATGGACGTGCTGTGCTGCCTCTGACTGTGCTGAAGTCCCCATGCCTCAGCTCAGATTGCTCTGCAATCCAGACCCTCCAGGAGGGCAAAGCTGAACACGATACCTGCGCACATATAAATATTTTTGGTGTAAATAATGGATCCTGGGGCATTTAATGGTCCCTCCAGAAACAGGAATCTCTACTATTGTGATCATAATCATGGTGTAACTCTCACCTGTGAGCGGGCTATTGTGTTTGACATCTGTGAAAGTCTGCTTCCTCCTCGGGCACGCTGCCCTCGCAGCAAAATGCACTAAATCTTCTCAGCAGGGAAAATGGCCTTAACTGATAGAGACAACACAGGCTGGAGTCCATAAAGATTTACTGTCCTCAGTGCAACCCAGCATTGAAGTTTTTGTCTCGTGAATTAGCTCTCACATGTATGTTGTTCCACTGATTCCTGAAGTCTACGCCCAGATCCTATAAAAGTTCAAAAGTAGGAAATGTGTGCGTGTAACATGCAGGGAATTAAGCAGTTTACAGAAATGAATGTTAAATGTCAGCTGTGCTCTGAATGCTGTGTAACGTAACACATCTTGAGAATGTACTTAGCTTCAGCACAGCACAGCAGAATAACACCCAATCCCAAAGTGCAGCAACCCCTGCTGCTTGCAGAGGAGCCACCAGGGAGTTAGGGCAGTCAATAATCCAGTTGCTTATCATGAGTCACAGCCAGGGATATCACTAAAGGTCCTGTTGAGCAATTTTTCTCAAAATCGAAGATAGAAATCCTCCAGTGCCTTATATTTATGCTCTGGACAAAAAAATAAAAATAAAAATAAAAAATTGCTTATTACTCTACAGCTTAACTGCTACAGATTTATTGCTTGTTGACTTACCTGAGTTCATAACCAAGATGTTTTGTATAGTTAGTGAAGATGGTCATTCCGTTGTTTTGGGGTTTTTTTAATTCCTTCTTTAGTGACTCCTACTTTGTTTTGGAGCAGCAGGGTACTAAAAGATGGAAAGATTTGAGAATCATTGAATTTGAGAAAAAAGTCCTTGTAGGAAATTAGTAAATAGATTGTACTATGTGGCACAGAATTATCTCAGATAGAAAGTGCCATGTTAATGTTTTATTTCAGAGATCAATGTTTTATAGATTTGCTTCTCACCGTCAAGATTCACTTAGTTCATAGCATATAAACATATTCTCATAAACATAGCATTTATCTAAATATTGCAGAAAATGAGCTTGTTAAGGGTTTTAAACTGTCTCACAGGCTACTGCAACATTTTCCCCTACATGCTGTTCCTATGTATAATATCTAATCTTGCTATCAAAGCAGCCCTGTAACAGAAAGAGTAACCCAAGCGTAATTAGCTCCTGATTAATCGTCTCATTTGCATGTTTGCCACTCCAGTGCCTGTGGTGATATTGTGCTGAACACAGATGGGTTCTTGGGTTCTCCTCACATTTAGGTTTTGGTGCAGCTGCATGTGAAGCCAGTGGTGGGAACAGCAGCACAGATGTAGCTGCAGCCAGCCTGGAGAAACCTGAGCAGGGCAGTTTCACCTTTATTATGTGGAGCTGGAATTCCTTAGGGGTTATCTCCTTCCCCACACATATTTAGAATTTTGGTACTAATCTTGCCCTTCTGCATCACATCCTAAATACATTTAACATGTGGCAGTGATTTCCACTCCAAGTGTGTTGTTTGGGACTCCTGTCACCAACAGTTGCTGAAATGTTCAGTGTCTCTCTCATCTGCAGTGTCTTTAGTTTCTTTATAACTTCTTTTCTTTTTAGGCTTTTCTCTTAAATAAAAAAGCTAACTCATTCTTCCAGCTGCAAATGGATTATAAGAAGTCTTCTTGCATCTCTAATACTGTCAAATAGATTAGGTATGTTTTAGCTCTCTGAACAGCCAGCAAAGACAGAAATCTGGGCTTGATAGAACCAGTTTTCAGATTTGGCTGGTTCTGTATTTCATCAGTCTGTAGCCACATTATAAAAAGATGCCAGGAAATAATGTTGTGCTCCATGATTTATCACTTGCTTGCACACAGATAGACATTTGTATCCTTTTCCACTGTCTCCCTCTCTTCTGTTTCTCCTGAGATTAATTGGGTTTGGAATTTGATGGTTTAGTTCTAGTACTTGTCTGTCAGAAGCGGCCATATTCATCCAGAAGGCTGTAAATGCAGGTGTTTAATATTATTGTCCACTGTTGGAGAATAGTAGCCAGCCTTGGTACAGATATCTGCAATTTTTTGTGGTTTGAAAAGAGGTTTTGCTAAGTATATACACATTGTATTCACAGGGTAGTACAAATTAAGTTGCCCTTTCCCACAAAACAAAGTGCTTGTGGAAGGTGCACATTGTTTGATTTGTTTTTTAGAGTTTTTTTCTAAATATTCCAAGTATTTTGCATTATCATTTTAAACGCATTGCAAGTACTCCTTAGCTCCTTCAAAGCATTTCTCCTATGCTGCAACCAAGATAAAGCTACTTAGCCTCTCTTTGTAGTACAAAAAGTTGTTTAGGTAAAACTGCAGCTCAGCCTCAATGGAAGAAGTTCGGCGATAAAAATATAGCAGAGGTTTATTTCTTTGTCTTTGAACTAATAGAAAATATAACTTGTGGAAGAGGTAGAAAATTTGCATAGAAGAAGTTAGATCTACTGTAAAAGAGTAACTTAAAAATCCAAGGATTTTCCTGAGTAAATAACTGAGATTATTTAAATAAAAATGCACGTCGCTAAAGCTGTTGCCTTGAAGTTAGTGGAAAAGTAACTATATAGTTTTATTAGTCATCTGATTGAAATTCTGAGGTAAACAGAATTTTATAAAAAAATTGAGAGAAATTAAATGTGAAAATATGGCATTGAGAGGACAATGATGTAGGCAGTATGAATAAAAGCATTGATAAAATCACTCATTTTTCTGAAGTGTTGTTTGATTTGGCACCTATTAATTTTAATTATTTTTTCCTTTAGGAGCCACTTAAATCTGTTCCAAAACCATGTCCTTTAAATTCTGATGACTTAAATAATTTAAGTTCTTTACTGTGCTTCCAGATGGCATTAGCAGAATCCTTTGTATTATCTGCAGTGTAGGTGGTAAATAGCTGGCTTTCCTAATTTGTAAAAATCTCTGGCCAGCATGGGAAATTAAATTTAGAGAGCAGCTTGATTTACAGCACCAGTGAATTTGCTTCCGTGACATATTCCCCAAGGCTCTGGCCCCACTAGCACCAAAATAGTTTTACTTTGAGGTTCCTTGGAGTGAAACTAACTTGAAACTTGTAACTCATTGAAATATAGCAGAAATGAACTTTTCAAATGAAAAATTTTAACTTAAAATCAGAAAATGATTGCTAATGATAAGCTCATTAAAAAAAAAAAAAGAAGATCTGTCTTCTTGCCTTTTCTTGCCTCTGTTTTTCTCAACTTAAAAAAAACCCAAACCAAACGAAATTTAAAGGTTTTAATTTTAAGTTTTAAAAACCCTATTAGAATAAATTAGAGTTGTATTAGAATGAACAGCTCTAAAAGTGGTATATTTGCATTGTTTTTATATTGTCATCATTATAGTAGTCATCTAGCACCAATATAGCCTTTCTGAAATTATCATTTTCATTAAGTGCTTTGCAAGAAAGAGCCTTGGTGAATACCATTCATTGAAGTGAACATTCCTGTGAAGTTCATGCATTTCCCTGGGCAGCAAAAGTGATCTCTGCAGAGTTCTGGAATATGATGCCTGGTGATATTGATTTTGTGTATGTGCTCATGCCACATCAACAGCAGCTGAAGGTAAATGGATTTTGGTACCTACAGCATAAAGGATGTGCAGACCCTGCTTCCAAGTGCATATTTTCATAACATGAGTCTTTGTTAGAGGGCTCAGTTTCACCATTTTCCTACCAGTGCCAGCTGTTACTCATCAGGAGTTGTGCAGTACCAGGATCTGATCTTGGACTTTTTACCTGATTCACATGTAGTTCATGGAACAGCCTCCGCCTTATATTGATTTTCTGTCACTATTTAACTGACAGAATTTGAACCAGTAACCTAGAGGCGATAGGCAATATATTCCTTATTTCTTGGAGTATTTGGATCCTGCCACTATTCTGCTCATAATTCAAGATTCAGAATAAATGACATTTCACCATATTTGTAGTCCACAGTTCAATATGAAGATATGTTCTCTTCCAAATTCTATTCTACTCTTTGAGGGTATTTCCCAATTTTCTCCCTCTAAAGATCATTATATATATCTTTTAGATCATGTCTACACTTTTTCATAATAAATATTCAAGGTGACTTGAGTGACATTTTTTTTATTCCATGTCTGGAAATACTTTAAAAATAAGCAAGAATTTTAAAACCTCTGTGTCTGTGCTCTACTGTGCTGACAGGTTAACATCCAAGCATTCAATTCTATAATATAATTTTTGGAAGGCTTCCAGAACCTCGTTAACATCAGGTGGTGGAATTGCCATGTTCCTTCTAGGCCAGCACAATAATGAGAGATTTTAAAGAAGACATATTTCAGATTCTTTGAGCTCTTTGAAGGAGCAAGGGTTGGTTCTTCAGCACCTTTATTCTGAACACCAAAGCAAGGCTTGAAGATTTTAGCCCACCATCATCAGACATGTTTATGTGTAAAGAAAACTAAAGAAAATCCTGAGTGATTCTAGAAATTACAGACATTTTATAAACTGCAATAATTCTTGAGTAATGATGCGTCAACCTCTAAAGATCCTTAACGTTTTGTTAAGCTGGTGAAACATTAATGTTTAGGACTCCACTGTGTTTGTGGCTGTTTTGGTAATTTCTTTTTTAACTTTGCAGTTTCTAAAAAAAAAAACAAACCACAAATATCTTTATTTTAGTTCTAGAAGTGCAAAATGTAGAACAACTATTTGAATTAAGTTACTTTAATAATGTACTTTCAACAACACACATTTCTTGTATCCTTACTAATTTTAAATATTTTGAAGATTTTTTTCCTGCAGATAATAAATGATGGATCTGTAGCTGTTCTTTCCTGTACTTCTTCCTCAAGATTATAGATTGTATTAAGATATTTTAAGTGTTTTTGCTAGTTTAGACAGAAAACTGAAAACAAACAGGGAAATGTAAGGAAAAAGACTATGTGAGACCAAGTAAATTATTATAATGATACAAAAAGAGAAAAGAAAATCTTTCTTGTGACGTACATGTTTGTGTCCTCCCTTTTTAATTATGAGAATGGCGTAAACCTGTGATTCTTATGCCTTTATTATTTGCATTTCTACTCTGTCAGATGAGTACCTTGCCAGTTTATGGAAGGAGCGTGATACATTTCTATGTACAAAATTGGTAACAGATCAAACACCTCACACATGCATCTCCAGCATAATCACTTGCATATCCCAGTTCTGGAAATCCTTCATGATGAGAGGGTCTCCACAACTTGTCTTTCTTTCTTCTGACACCACACAAAGCATAACACAAGCCTAATTTTGAGCATGTGAAGTGAGTGCATCCTGATTATTCAGAATGCAGAGTCGTGTTTCTGCCAGGGTGATGAGTTTGCGAGGTGGGGAATTTCAGCTGATGGCTATCTCAGAGTTGGTTGGACCACATAAAAGAAGGACAGGCATGGCACACATAGATGGAAGGGGTTTTTTGTAGGAAACCACGATCTGGTGGTTTAATATAATATCTGTTGATTCCACAATAAATCAATGTGGTAGCAATTTCTGTGTCTTAGCTGTTACACGAGATCAGACTTTGTAAGCTTTGTGTGGTTTGCATAAATGAGATGAGTAATACCACATTCAAATTTTCAATTGGTCTCGATGGATGCAAGCACTGAACTAGAATTCGCTGGTAGTTTCTTCTTACTTATATATAAAGATGTTATTCTGTAATTTTAGTGATTCTTTAATAAAAATTTGCTCTAGCAAGCATCTATGTTGATACCCGAGCATCACAAGATCCTCCTCCTTTTGTGTCACACATCTCACTTTTAGCCAGCTGCATTTGAAATTGATTCTGGTCTCTTTTTGCAGAATTCTGTTCTGATGGCCCCAGGATCCTTTTGAACTAAATGCATAAAATCATGTTTAAACAAGGAGATCTCTTTAAATTTGCCTGGTTTTCTGTCATATGCTTACCTATGCTTTCAATCCACAATTATTTTTACAAGTATTTACACCATGTCCAGAATAGTAGATCTAGTACATCTGTCCTGAATTCTACAGTGAATGAAATGCAATTTTGGTTCATTTGCTTTGGTGTTTTGGTTTCTTTTTTTTTTTTTGGGGGGGGGTTTAATTTATTTAGAGCTTCTTTTTTAAAAATTAACCTCTACATACACTTTTTTTCCAAGGCATTCAATCTCTAAAGAGAACTGAAAATGTATAGACACCATCACAGAAGCAAAAATTAGACAAAGGCAAACAAAACCGAAGTAACTGCTGGGTGAAAAGTCAGTCACATTGTATGTGGGAGGACTAATCCTCCCTCAGCATCTCAGCATTCTCATTTTCATTATGCTTCACACATATAGTTTCACACATGTTTGACTTTAAAGTCTAGGTGAGTTTAAGGAAGACCTGCATGTTCTATTTTTTTCCTAAACTGGGCTAGGAAAGGAAATCGAGCAAGACATTTTTCAGTGCCCTATAATAAAGTTTTCACAGCTGTGCTGTGATTGCTCGCAGACTAAGCATTCCTTACGGAAAAGATCCAAATCCCATCTGAGATTAGTGGAAGTCTTTGGAACCAGCTCAGAGTAATACAATAACATGTAATCTCTATCAGAAAATGTAGCTGATATTTCATCCTTCTAGATAACTTCTCTGCATCACCATGAGTGCAAACAGGAGATCAGCAAAGCAGCAGGAGAGTCCAGTGGGTCAAACACATCCCCAGTGTCTTCTCTTTGGCTTTCACATTTGAAAAACAGGACAAATTTTACTGTACTAGTTTGTAGAGGAGCATTTACAACAAATGCTAAAATCAAATCCCTACAAAGTGATTTTTTTCCAATTTTTCAAAAAAAAGTATTTTTATAGTGTCACTCTATTTTTTTCTTGACTGTCTTTGAAACACCACTTAGGTAAAAGGGAAAAAAAAAAAAAAGGCCAAACCATCTGATGTACTTCGCCTTCTTTGTTGAAGTTCCACTGAGTCATTCTGAGATAAATGGAATTTTCTTCTTCAATCCAAAGCTTAATTATGGTAATTAGCCCGTGCAATTTGTAAAGTTTGGCACTCAATTCAGCTCCTAATATGCATAAGCCTCTTTCTGTTACAAATTGAGTAGGTTTAATCAGTTTTAAAAAGACAGTGTCTCACTATGTCTGCGTGGCACACTCTTAGATTTTCAGATTGGTTGTTATTCCAAACTCTGCTACATCATTAGCAGTTTTGATATTTTTAATATTCATGAAGCTTTCATTTTAGCATTAATCCCCAGCATCTGTGATTATGATGGGTACTTTTGGGAGCTGTCTATTGTGTCTCTACTGAGAATGAAAAGCCCAGCAGTTCCTGGCAGTAAATTAACCCTCACAATGCCAGTTGCTGCTGAACTCCTTTTGAAATGTTGCCTTCTGCTATGTTCCTTTCTATTCAGATTTCACACTAAGGTCTGATTCCCTCAGCAGACACAAGCTTCGTTTCATCCTGACAGCCATCTGTGACACTAAAAATTTTTCCTTTTTTCATTCAAAGAATGTATCTTTCACTGTGTGCCTTTCCTCCCCAGATTCAATATGGTAATCAGATGGGAGAAAAATGGAGTCCAGAATGCAGATTTCTATATTAAGTGAGAAGACGAAGGCATTAAAGAATTTTACTTTTCATGGATGCAAGAAAAAGAAAAGAATGTTTTCTTGGGACTTTTTTTTTCCTAATATTCATGGTAAAATTGTCTTTAGAAAGGGATTTTTTTGCTAGACTTCAGAATGTGATTCTATAAAGACCTTTGGCTGTGCAAATGAAGTCTAGTGACTGGAGATCAGGCTTTGGGTACTATTTCCCTCTCTGCTGCTAATCTGTGCAATACAGCAAATTAAGCCTCTCTATTTTGCTTCTTTTCTGTTTTAGAGGTCTGAGAATTTGGGGAGCAGAAACCCTCTAGCATTATTTACATTGCAATATCATGTCACCTATTTTAGACATGCAATTCTAGCTCTTATCTTTAGCTGACAAGTACTTGACAAATGAGGACAGGCTCTTCCAGTTGTACCTTTACTTCAGGTGCTTCAGACCACTATGGAGGTTGCATTGAAATTAGAATGGCAGGAACAGATAGTGTAAAATATGCACACTTCCTTTTCCTGCTGTGCAAAGCACAGAAATGGCAGTATCAGCACTGCATAAAAATCCAACAGAACAAAATAACACCACTTAAAGAATGTTTTTATGCACTTCCATGACTGTGGTAAGAGCACTTCACAGCTTGTCACACTTTGTGCCAGATGTGGGACTCTGCTCCTATCCTGAAGAAGTTCTGAGCAGTTTGGGCCAGCTTTGGGTTGCTCTGTAGGATCTGTCAAAGTCTCTCTTAACATGAATTGTCTAAAGACTGAAGTCTCTCTTGGCAAGTGTCACCTGCTCTTAATTGCCTTAGCAGGGTCCCCTCCTGGGCTCTGCTACCTGATCACACAAGTGCAGGGTTGTCAGGATTTGCTCTTTCATCCATTGTTCCAAACCCTCTTTGTCTCAGGCTGCTTAGAGGCTCTGCCTGGCTGGTAGGAATTAAATGAAATTTATGTCTTAAAAATATATACAAGTAGGTGGATTTTAGTGCACTGTAAAGAAAGGTGTCTTTATTCATCAAGCTTTTTCTCCAAGACTGCTTTGCTGTTTACTGAAGAACAGAATTTACTGCCTCTAATTACATAGATTTATAGAGATACTGCTGTGGGTGAGTTGTTACCCTGAAAGACAATTGGCCTGACATTGGGAGCCATGGATTGGCCTTGCTGCTAAAGCAGCTGTACTGTCTGTGAAGGCCTCTGCCAGCACCCACTCTCAGCAACATGGGCAGCACAGAAAGAGCTCCAGCAGCAGCAGATGCAGTGAGAAAGCTGGGAGCGTGCTGTGAAATTAATCACAAGCCAGGCAGGAGCTGCAGAAAAAGAACAAGACTTTCCTGATGATGATGATGCCTTAAGTTTTAGTTTTCATGTTTTCCAGATTCTGTGCTGCCTAGGGGTGTGGTTCTGAGCCTCATATTAAGAACCAGTACCCTATCTTCACAGAGTAGATAGATAACACAAATCCTTTTCCTGCTGTAGACCAAGGACAACTTCCAGGCCCAAAAGCATAAACAATGGTGGACTGAAGGGAGGAACAAGAAGGATGAGACCTCACAACCTGAAGCTGTAATTGGACAATTAAACCCCAATATGCAAATGGACCAAAACTTATAAAAGTGTAAGTCATGACTCATGACCATTTTGTGACCATTCTTAGTCTACCTTGAGTTGTAGCCCTGGTCAGGCCCTTGTCCTGCCCAAGGTGTATCCTAAAGGCCTTTCCATAAATACCTACTTTACTCACCAGCTCTGTCCAGTCTCTATTTCAGGTCAGCCTTCCCAAGGCACCAATGACAAGCACTTCTGACATCCATATGAAACAGCCCTGGGTGCCTGGAGCACTAATGGGGAACAAGGTTGGGCACACACCAGTGTGTTTAGTGGTGGACTGTGTGGCACTGCTTCAAAGCTGGTGTTGGCACCCTGAAAGCTTGAAAAATACCCTGTGGCAGACTGTTCCATCCTTTCTCAATGTTTCTAGGAATATTGGCAGCAGGAGCATGCTGGCATGCAGGTGTGCATCAGCAGGTGTGCTGTAGATTCTATACCCATAGTAATGTCCTTGTGTCACAGATCTTTAGATTCCACCTTCTTCTCCCTTCCTGCATCAAAGGAGGGCAGAGGGTCGACCTTCCCTTGGCACTGCTATTATTATATTCCTCCCAGCTGTACAGCCTTTTCAGAACAGAGATCTCAACTCAGATGTTAGTTTTTAAAGCTTGGTACACTTTGTTAATTGTTGTGTTGTTTATAACACCCTGGCAACAGTCTATAGGTGGATTGCTAGTACAAGAAAGTTCAAAACCTTTTCTCTTTTCTTCACCTTCTTGTGTTGTGAGTACAGTTTCACTGTTGCTTTTTGAGAAGTACAGGATGTTCTGCTCATGTTTGTGGGTATCCCCAGGCTCCCTGGTGTCTGGGAATATTAGGAAAGCGTATAGAATTTTCATTTACTGTCTGGACAACATTTTGAAACTGGTCCCTCAAAAGTAAGAACACTCTGTTACTTTATGACACCTTACAAATTAAGTGCCACCTTTTTCACTCCTTTGGTAGAATACCTGTTACAAAGTGTATTTTCTCAGTGTAGAGCCAGATTCTCAGTAGATTCTTAGGTTCTCAATCTGTAGATCAGGTTCTGTAGTTATCTGATCCCTAGCACAGAAATGATGAATAACGTCAAGTACTAAGGATGGAATTTAACAGAGGTTCAGTTTTTATTAAGAAAGGAACAAGAGCTTTGCAGCCTAATAAATGAGAGAAAGGTGACGGTTGGAATCTGATTTAAGGAAGCAGGACTTTAAAACATAATTCCTTCTGTGTAATTTAATAGCCATTGAGGAAGTACTGGAATCTACAGTATGTGGTCTGTTAATCTAATTAATCTACCCTAAAGGTTAAGTCACACACCCCACAAGTTTAAGTGGATTTTGATCAAGTTTTACTGGGCCTATAAAATAGTGAATATATGAGGATGTCCAGATTTACTTATGTTTGCATTGGAAACAGCTCAGCTTTGTAAAGTCGTGCACTGATGTATGTGCACACACAGAGGAGCATTTTTATTTGATGTTCTCTTTCCAAACACAACGTGCCGTGGATTTAAGAATTGATTTTTATGATGCCGAATGTCATTGAAAAAGTACAGCAAAAAAAGAGAAAACCACTGTTCTTTGCCAGTAAAGGTGGGTGTTAAAATGAGTCTTGAATACTTATGCCCATTATTTTTAAAGATGTAAAAGAGCACCCCAATTAGTCCTGCGTCACACTTGGTGCTCCATAGGTTGCTGTCCTTGGTTTGCACACACTCTGTCATCCTCAGAAGAACTGAATGCAAAGACCAATCTTCTGTTCTTCATTTTTGTTCAGTTGCAACCCGATTTCTGTGACAATGACCCTTCATGAGAAAGATTAGGCAAAATCAACCTTTCTCCCAGAGTTTCAAATGAGAGTAGCTCATCATATCTTGCAGTAAGGTAAATCCAAGTCTGACCTAAGAGAAAATCAGCCAGGATTTAACAATATCAGCTCCATGTGAACCTGAATCTGTGCAAATCTGTAGAGCAGTTTGGCTGACAGAGACTTTACCCATTGTTTAGTTTAAATCTTTACTCTCTGCTCTGTCAATCAGACCCCAAATTCTGCTTCTCTCTCCATGGCTTCCAATAGGTTATGTGCCTTCCTGCAAACAGCATAGATATGCAGCATAAATACATGTGTCAGTGCAATTCTGTCTGAAGGTTCTCATTCATTTGCCAATACATCTGCTACTGATACAGTTATCAAGGTGACAGTCCCCAAAGAAACCTGCACATGAAAGAGAACTTCAGCAGGAAGGGCAGGCTGGTACATGTTTTTGAGGATCTCCAAGAGTTTCTGTTGCCTTCTCCTTCCCCCAAAGGTTTTTCTCATCTGCATTTAGCAGTAAATGCTGCTGGTGAGGCCGTGCTCAGGTTTACCACAGGGGTCACTTGTGAGTGTGGGCACATTGGCAGATTCCTTCCACGCATTTCTCCTATATATCATCGTAGTTGTGCTCAATCCAAAATGGAAATTAATTGTTTACCATAGGAGAAAATTATATAATGAAGCTCTAGAGAATGTAAATATTTAACCATGTTTTAAAATACATTCAAATATGTGTGTGGGGAGAGGGGAAGGGTGAGTGGAGGCAATACATTCAAATAAACATGTTCGATATTCTATTGTATAATATATCAACCCTGCAAATTCATACTAATTAGTATTTTGAGCTCTCATGGTGTTACTAAACCATTGGCACCAGATGAATAAAATGTTTAGAAAACTTTTTTATGATCTTATTGGTGCATTCACCCGTATCAATGGCCAAAATTTATCTTGCTGTAGCAAATCAACAGATTTCTTTCTTCTGCTAAATGTTTTTGGCAGCGCAGACGGAGAACACAGCAGTGGGGGCCCTGCTCAAAGGCACAGATAACTGAATGGGTTACTTCCTACATTAAAACCGGCTTGTTGACTTGGCAAAGAGCCCTGGTCAAGTAACACAACCAGTGCTGCTGCCATTTGTTAATTCTGCATAATTAAACACCAATTATACATAGTATTGTTTTCTAGCAGGCTCCTCAGCTGGCTTTTCTTTATTACGATTCTGTGCCAGTTTCCTTCCTTATTACTAAAAAGGTCTTTTATTTGTTATTATAATTAGGAGGTTCAAAAGATATCAAATTTTTCTAAAGAGAGAATAGGAAATGATTATGGAAGTTGGCATATCATTTTACATGAGAGACACTGCATATAATAGGTATTTTGATTTTTTCACATAATCTGAGGAATCTGCACTGCATTATTATAGGACTCCCCAGAACAAGTCTATTAGTGAATATGTAATAATAAATGAATGTATTTACAAACCATTTCCAAAGCCTGTCTCTTTGGAGACACCAGGAAATGCAAACATAAAACTAATATTAATTTCTCAGCACTTTCCTCATCTTCTAGCAAGGCTAAGGCCTATTAAAATGAACAAAATATCTGCTTAAACTGCTGTTTTAAGGCATAAAACTCAGTGTTCTGTTGAGATTGTAATACTTTATGCATCTTGTCATATGACTAGATGCAAATGAAGACTGTATCAAAAGAAGTTGATGAGCATCCTGGTGCTTTTAAACTGTGGGATTTTAAATGTTTTCAGGGATGCAGCCCTATTAAGAATGATGATGGAGAAATTCCAAGAAAGTGGAATTGCCTGTGTTGATGGGAATAATGGAATATGAGGAGCCGAAAGTTGGAGGCTGGTCTTATATTTCTTTAGATTTTATCTTTCCCTCAGTATTGAGGAAAGTATCTGTTATACAGACTTAATATTTATTTCTAACTACTTGAGTTCATAAAAATATTCTGGAAAAAAGTTGTTTGGGGTTTTTCCTCTTTCTTTATGATTATTTATATAACAATGTGACCAAAGGGTAATACATACAGCCAAAATAGGTATGGGAAGTCCCTAGAGGCTCTAAGTGTGCATAATGTAATCCATAAATTTTCTTATTTTAAAAAAAAGAGAGAGAGGGAAACTTTCATGGTTGATAATCATTACAATTTAAAAGCTCAGGAAGGATGTTAACTGTCTATGACTCTTAATCCTTGGATTATTCAGCTGTCACACATGCATACTGAATTTCTATGCAACATCCTCATGAACTTCATTGAGAAATGTTTCTGTGAGTCAGCAGCTGGAGCTCATTTCTCAGCCAATTTTTTTTTCTTCCCTCTTATCTCCTTGTGACTCTCTTCTCTTTATCTATTTCCTTCCTTTGAGTCTACATAATTATTGGCCCCCAAATAAAAAATGCAGAGTTTTCAGCTTGTTGCTCTTCTTCTTAGCTTGTTCTTTGAGCTTGTTGAGTTGTTCTTAGTCCTTCATTTACTGGATCACAGGCAAAATCAGCTATAAGGAGGAAGAGATATACTTGCCTGCTTAAGCTGCAGAGCCATGAGGTCAATGGGACTTCCCACAGCACATTGTAAAAAAGGACAAAGGACTTTGTAAGATGAGGCTTTTGGTTCACGTTACAGTTTTGTCAATGGAGCCATTTTAAGTTGCAATTGTCAATATAATCTTTTCTTGACTCTGTTTCAGAATAGGTCAGCTGTTTTGAATCACAGCGTGTTGCATGTGAAATGTATACTTCAAATTCCATAAGCTTGGTAAGACAATACAGTTTGTCTTGCTTTGAAAATCGCAGTATTTTGGCACGTTCTTTGGACCTTTTATTGTCATAGCTATTATTCTTCCTGTCTTGGGCATATACTTTCATTTTCATTCTTATTTAAATAGAAGCTTTTTTAAAAGTGTGATTCTAGGATTGTTTCCATATTAGTATCTAATACAATATAATACAGCATTCCTACATCAAGAATCTCTTCCTTTTACAGCTGCCTCTAGCACAGTAGAATTTAATTTGTGAACAATTTTCACCACAGAAAACATTCCTTTTAGTCTTTTATCCTGAAAGAATTCTTTTAGAGGACACCCATGCAAATCTTGAAGGAAAGAAACAGAGTGAACTACAATGACAAATATGCTTTTTATTTGTTTGTTTTTCAATGGATTTTTTTTAAACAGCTCTAGGCTCTGAGATGTCATTTATTATTGCTACCACAATAATGCCCCAAATATGGCAGGTGTTGGACTGTTTCCTGACATTTAGTCAGACTTAGTCCCAAGACATTTAGTCCCAAGTTTTGAAATGTTAGTTCGTATTCAAAAGGGCTGGGATTACACCCCATTCTGAGAAAAGCTTCTGAAACACATAGATAATTTCTCTAGAAGTTTCTGTCATTAATTTCTACAGCTTTGTTTCAAGAACACTCCTCAGTCTTGGCACTAAGATTTTGCTTGAAGCAAAGCACATAAATCCTATTTTGTATCAGGGTAAGTGAGGAATACATGCATAAAACTGGGTCACACCAGCATAATGGCTGCAGCTTGACTTATCTCCCCTAAATGCCAATTTTTATTTCTATTCACATGTGTTTATTTATAATGTATTTATATATGCACACTCTGAGTGCATTTTGATATCTCAGTGATTAGCTGCAGAATGATGTGCTAAGGTGCATTGATGGTGCACCTGGGACTGCTCCCCTGCAGCCGTGCTCCTGGGGCAAATCTGGTGTCACCACTAACAGCCTTCCCAGGATCAAAGGTTGGAGGTCACCTGCCTAACAAACCGTGAAGGTTGGAAACAGGAGCATCAAACCATGAGAAAGGATGGGCCCTCAGCTCTGCTTGGGGAGAGCATTAGCCTCAAGCCATGGACAGTCCCACAACACTAAGTCTTACAAACATGTCATTTTTTTGCCCATAAAAGCAATTTCCTACTTTAGCTGGAGTTTTTCAAATTAAATTTACTTTTCTCTGCTTCTGGACTGAAAAACAATGTGATTCTACTCCTCTCAGATTTGAAAGAAAAAGAGCTGGGAAAATGTCAACATATTATAAATAACTTGGGAAAAAAAATTGGGAGATAATTTTACCACACAACAGTGGCACATGGATCCTCCATATGGCAGTTTTAGATGCCAAGACTTTTTTTTTGTCTGGACTTCTTTGTCGTGAGAATAACCTGGGTGCACTGCAACTAGCCCAGCTTCATGAGGTAAAAATATTTACACCACATTATTTATTCTTTCCAAATTAGGCTTTTTCTATATCTAAAATGTCATTAACTTCTTAAACTACAAAAGAGCAAGCAGTTCTAGCTTCTTCACCTAGACATGATCCCATAAATCAGTTTGCTGGGTGACAAGGGCTGCTTCTATGTAACATAGAATAAAACCCCCTCATTTTGAAGTTCATTTCATAATTAGCAGAACCTGAGCCAACAGTCTTAGAAGTTGCTTATGAGGTTTCTGCAAATGTGGGGTTTGTGTGCAGTGAGACACTGGGAAGAATGAAAATAATGTCTGATTTGTATCATTTCAGGGTCACAGTTCTGTTGTGAAACATCATGTTTAAATGCTTCTGAGGGCTTCTATAGTACCACAGAAATACCAGAAACCATTTTTGATTCTGGTTTATAGTAATGACAAAACCTAATCTGTTAAGATTTGGTGTTCGTATTTGGTAGGCAGAGTTCTATTTGTAGCTTAGTTGTCTCATACTAAGAAAGTTGAGTTTGCAAGACTAAGTTGTTGCTAATAATTTAAGAGAAATGCAGAAAAAATATTTTGAATGCTTAACATATTATTATTTCTCTTTTTGCTAAAGGAAATTCCTGTTGTTGTTTCCAAGATGTGAACGGTGTTTTGTGAGATAAATCATTATTTTACAAAATACTGAATACCTACACTGGCTCATAAAAACACTGGGTTTCAGGAGCAGTGGCAAATTTGGGTTCACAAAACCTATTTATTTTTTAGGATACAGCTGTTGATGTTTCTGAAGATGTAATTACAATGCAAATACAATGTCCTCTTTGAAGTATAAGAGTAGTAAGACAAGAGTTGTGCTTACACAATTCTTAACCTTCTTAAGTATTGAAAGTTTCAGTGATTAAGAAATGTCTTAGATAAATGTATGCTTCATAACTTGACAAACTTCCACCTTTTTACCAAACCAGTGTATATATTTAATTTACAATAATAGCAAAGACATGAAGGCCCATTTCAATTTGCTATGGATGTACAAATTGTATAATTTATTGGTCGTCTATTCCCATTTGATAGAAGGGATACAGAGAGGCTCAGGAATAGATCCAGAGAGGTCTCTGACATCTTAGTACCTGTCTGAATTTGAGTACTTTTGATCTGATCATGATAACTCAGCAAGAAAGTGACAGATTATGATATTTGATTTCAAAAGTAAGCAGCTGAGAGGGTTCCAGGCTAGCAGTCTTTTTTTCAAGATGTCTATCACTCCTTAAGATTTCCTCTGCTTTAAGCTGTCTTGATTCTAGGAGCCAGAGCATTCTCTCAAGAATTTTTTTTCCTTTGTTTTCTTCCCAAACAATCAGTCACAAACTGTTTCCTGTAAATTAAAAGAATTTTAGTAAGGATAACCTTATTTTCTGCAGCACATACAGAACTTTGCTTGGGCAATCAATTTTCTTTCACAAAAATGACAATAGGGTTGGGGTTTTTTTTGCTTTGCTGGGAAAAGAATTAGGAGGAAGAGAGAAAAATAGAAGACAGCAATTAAAGTCTGCATTTTATATTTGATTTCATGTTAGTCATATAAACATAAGCCTAGATTTTAAAAAAAAATGAATATAACATTTAAATGTGTTTTTAAAAAGCAGATACTAAACTTGCATATTATTAAGCATATTACAAATTAACTATTATATCAAATACAGTCAGTGGAAGGGAAAAATTTATTACATGCTTACTGATCCTTTAATAAGAACTGGAAATGCTCCTTTTTATGCTAATCAGCTAGTTATTTATTAGCTTGGAAGTGTTCGTGAAGCCAGGAGATTGCCCCATTTAAGCTTTAATAATGCCTTTGGCTTGCTTGATGCCTTGGGCTAGCTAGGTTAAACTTTGAAACTGGTCAGCCTTGTACACTCAGACAGCAGAGTGAAAGCTCTGAAATATCATCAGGGTTTTTGGAAAAATCACCAGCGTCTTTTTTTCTACCTGTATTAGTTCCAACACCACAGGCTTCTAAACATGGGACTGGAAGACTTGGTTGTGGAAATCTGGAGAGTAACTTTCTTCAGAAAACTTGTCTCTAGCCACATCTAAGATGTCCAGCTAAAATGAGATGATGAGACTACCATCTCCATCTTGCAGACTTCTGAGGAAAATGCATTAGTTCACTTTACGAGAGCATTCGGCAGTGGTGTCTGTGAATTGAATGGCTTTAAAGAAATCTGATTCCTGATCATTCAGAGACCATACACCTCAAACATTTTGTACTTCACTTTCTTGTTATCTATCCTCTGCACTGGGACAACACACTGAAAGGATCATGAAATTAATGACCAAGAGCTGCCTTGGGAAATTGTAGGAAAATCAGTCTGCAGCTTCACTTCTACAATTTCCTGTGTTTCAAGTTTGTGGCATTGTGACCATAAGAGTATACAGGATTTTTTTTATTATTTGCAGAGGTTTTTGGTTGGGATTTGCAGAGGGTGTTGTGTCATAAGTGCGTATTAGTTGCTGCTGTTCACTAAAATAACTGGTCTCAAGGTTTGTTGAAAGAGCCTGTGTCTTGCTACACTCATTTCAATGAGACTCAGGCAGCAGTCTGCACTGTTTCCAATTCTTATTCATTATCACTTATTTCTGTTGTCTGTAGATGCCTGCAAAACATAAAGACAGAGGAATCAGACTTACAAGGGATGGCTTTCATCCCCCTAAAGGGGGGGATTCCTGAGAATACTAGCGGGATGAAAGCGAAACTCAGTGTTTTCATCCCTCCAGACTCTCTGCTTTTCTCCCCTTTCCACGCTATAATTTCATCTCCTCCCCTCCCAGCAGCAGCAGCTGTAGCTCAGCTCCAGAGGGCCTCTGGAAGCTCTCCCAAGGGCACCTCCCTGACCCCTCTGGGGCTCCAGCCTCAGCTGCAGCACTCAGGGGCTCTTCTCCATCCCAGGCTTTTCCTGTGGCTGGGCACCGCAGGAGACACCAGCAGGATTTCACCAAGTGTCCTTGCAACAGGAGGTCTGGTTCTTTTTCCCCTCAGATATCTGTTTTCACTTTTTCCAGTAATAAAAAAAATACAGAAGAAATTGATTATTTTCTTAAAAGGAGCCACAGTGCAAATGTGTGCACTCTCTGCTCCCTTTCTCTTTTCTCCAAAGAAATTGAATAAAATCATAAGGCAAACTTCACCTCCCACCTTGCAGCTCCCCCTGACCTTGAAGCAGCTGAGGAAAGCCTCTGTGAACACAGTTTTTACACAAATGCATCCTAAACTTTTGTCATATTTTCTGGTAACAAAAATTGTAACAGTTGTAACCTGAACCATTGAAAAAAAAATTCAGGAGTCTTCAGGCTTGATTGGGGGAAATGTTTGCTTTGAGAAAGAATTTTTTTTAAACAAAGAAAATATCAAAAAGATCCTTGCGAGGATTCAACTTTCTAAATATACATTGAATAAAATAATAACTGATTGAATTAGTGTAGGAATGAAGGACTGATCATTAGTTGAACTGTTAAGTTGAAAAATGAAAACCAGCTGCACAAGAATAGTTACATTTTGTAAGGAGAAAGGTTACACTGCCTCTAGAATTTTTAAAAGATTCATTGTGTTAATAGTAATGGCTAGTATTCAATTTTTTTAGCTGTGTTTTGGTTGTGTACTAGTTAGGTCTGCTCCATATC
>VWYP01027637.1:0-40773 GCA_013400435.1 Pycnonotus jocosus | reverse complement strand
AAAAAAAAAAAAAAAAAAAAAAAGAAAAAAAAGAGATTGTAGGCATTTGCACAAAGTACAATGCATCCTTTCTGCCCTTTGAAGATAATTTCCCTTTCTTTCATTGATCATCCTTCTTCAAAACAGACAAACATTAGGGTGAGAGTCATCTGCTCTGCTCTTTTCAGTGGGAGCAAAAAACCAAACACCTTTTGAGCTGCCTGTGAAATCAGATGTGCATAGAAATGGAGTATTTTCCCCTCTTCTAATCTTCAGATACTGGCAGGCCAAACAAATCAAGGTCTCAGATATTTATTTCATTTTGCACTTTTGACTGAGGAAAGGTTCCCAGGCAATCCAGCACCCCTGAGTTTTGTGTGAAAGTGATGCTCAACATGCATCAGATCCTCAGCTGATACAATTCTGTTCAAGTCTCCTTCAGTTCCTAGCAGTAAAGCACTTCCAGGGATCACCTAGTATTTATTAATGTGATATTTCCTGGTGTGATTATATCTATACATCCTATAATTTAATAACAGCAAATCTATTGGATAGTAATCATTCCTAAACTGCAATTTCAAACATTTATCATTTAAATATTTTTCTTCTAAAATTAATATCCCATGCTTGCTTTCACCTTGGTTAGATGATGTATATAGGTATGAACACAAAAGAGAATCAATATAGCTATTAACTGACTTGCCCACAGGATATGATAAATGAGGGGCCAGTTTAAATCCAACTAAATTTTTCTTGATAGTACATCATCAGAAAAATCCTCATGTACCTATAGTATTTTTCATCAAATGCATTTTTTTCCTACTTATGAATAGCCTTTATTTTCAATTGTAAGAATGTAAATAGTAGAATTAGGTAACCATGCATATTTAAGAAATATGAAATTTCTATTAATGTTACAAGTTCAGATTATTAAGTATAAATTGATAAAATAATCTGAATGGGGTGAGGAAGGGCTTGGAAGGGTTTCACTTTAGTCTGACTTTTTTACCAAATAGGGATTCTGCTATCACAGAGTCAGCATCTCCTGGATCTCCTGCTCTAGTCTTTTCTGAGTTCACTTTCTAATCTTAATTAACATATCAAATAAAGATGGAAGGAGTCTCAAAGATATACCTGAACCATTGGATGTGAGGCGCAGTTGCATTTTGTCTGCATGTTAGGCAAGATTTCACTATACACCACCTTCTCTCTTTTGGTTGTCTCGAGAAAGATACCTGTGTTGGGAGGCTCCAAGGAAAGTGGGAAAGGTTTTTCCTAGGACTTTGATTGGGATGATTGAGGGGGACAGGACCCTGAGACACTCAGCCTGAATCTAGTCAAACATAATTATGTTCAAGTTTCAAGCTGAGGAGAAAAGCTTAAATAGGAGCTCACCTGGGGAGCCTTCTAAGGCATGAGTGCTAATCAGTGTAAAACTAGTTAACATTTCAGTCAATGCTTAGGGGAGATTTTATTTACTTATTGCAATTTTTTTACCCAGTTTTCCCTTCATCATTGAACACAACTTTCTTTATATTATATGTGTCTCTTTTCTAAGACTAAATGCATTTTCAAAATCATAGCCATTTAGAAAAATAAAAACCATAAAGAAAACATCTTAGATTGAGTTTAATTATATTATTTTGAATAATAAAAAAATATTTCTGTTTTTATTGCTCATTGTTTCATAGCTAAGGTAAAAGTTCTATAATATTTAACAGTTTAGAAGCTTTTCCTGAAGGGCATTTGAAATAGTCTTCACTTCAGGTGTGAAGTCTTTCTCACTGAGTTGTTTAATGCCTTAGTTTGGTTCAGTTTTGAGCATTTATGTTCCCTTCCAGCTTATTTATCTCCAGTGTTAAGCTTTCGAGATTATATCCCATCTCCTTGGTCACTCTCCAGCTGTAGAACAGCAACACAAGTTTTGGTAGGGTTGAATAAACTGTACAGCTTGAATAAAAGGAATGATGGAGTAAAGTCAGCGCTTTCTTCTGCGTTAAAGTTTAAATTTGGTTGGTATTTTCTGAGATATTTTTCCTATTTGAAATATAAAATAATAGCATTCTTTGTTGTTCTACTTTCTGACTAGTGTTCAATGTCAGATTGGTCTCTAGCTGGATGTGTTATTTGATCCAATGTGTTGCTCTCTTTTTTTCATATCCAGCGCCTTCTGAAATTACAGTGCTTTTCCAGGAATCTTCTGTAGTCTGGCCTCCAGAAAGGAAATATGATTAATTGCCTTCAATACACTAAATATGCTTTCCTTTTCCTAAGGTTCTTGTGCATTTGTATTGTTCTCCTGTTTTCTTTTTTTTCCCATGATTTTCATACTTATATTCCCACCAAAACAAATAAACTTGAAGCCAGTAAAAATATTAAATTCCTTTTCATATTGTTCTGTTTTATGATAGAAGTTCAGTATAGTAGTTAGAATAATCTTGGATATACCTAAAAACCTTGAGTACCATAATATGCTGAAGTTTCAAACTAGCAAACCCTTAGATACAGCATGCAGTTGTTTAAATTCAGTGGTGGGAATGTTGTATGACTGAGATCTGAGCCACCTGAGAACTTGTTTGTGATTGATAGGTTATTTGTACAGGTCTGGATCAATGGCTCTGTGATAATCAGTGCCTAGATCTTCTGAAATTCTGTTATGTGAGATATCTAAACTCTGCTCCACCTATTCAGCTTTAAAGGCTCTTTGTAGTAAACTGAAGTTTTCCATGAGAGACCTAACCAGCTTCTAAGCTGCCCCATTGCCCAGACAGTAAAAATGTTGCTGAAGGACATTTCCTTGGTTTAGTGTCACATCTGCAGCACTCTCAACCTGCTGCCCATCTGGGGCACCCAGCAAGGGTTGGGGGCTGCTGGCCCCACTGTCAGTGGTGTCACAGCTGGGGAACCCCTGGGTTGAGAGGAACCAGAGAGGAACCCCATGGGCTCACAGGAGCCTGGCAGGGGCTGCTGCCAGCCCCCTCAGGGCTCAGCTCCTGTGCTCATCTCAGCACCCCATGGCAGCATGCAGCGCTCAGATCAAAGCCAGGGCATCATCTTCCCTGCTGGAATTCCAGTGCTGGGTAGCAGTCATCCTGGCCCACAGGGGTGAAGCATCTATTTCTGATTTTATCCACTCTGACATGTTTAAATTTGCTGAGGATCTCTGCTAGAGGCACTTGAGGGCCCCAACAATATGGAACCAATCATGCTAGAAACACATGAGATGTATAAAGTTGCTTCAGAAGTATTTTTTATTTCCTGCCCAAAGCAGCTGCACCAACACGTTAAATGAAGGTAGGACAAACAAACAGTCAGGGCTTGATAAAGAATTTTTTCTCTGTTCAAGCTGTCACTCTTGCAGTGTTGTACTTCAGGTCAGTGATATTAAAGCTGTGACCCAGTCAGCAATGATATACTTGGGAAATTTTCTACATGTAAATCTGACACAATGAATTCTTAGTCATCTGTGCTTCAATTTTCGGTTCATTACTGGTGATAAATGAGTCCCTTATTATGAGAAGCCTAATTTCCTGGTCTCTAGGAAAAACTATGAGGGTTTTTGTTTTGCTTTTTAAGGGGGGCATAGCTGGTACAAAATACAAGACACAAAATACAAATGTTTCCTTCCATTTGCCATTTAGTTGTTGTTCTGTATCTATCAATGCACAAGCTGTAGCTTCTGATAAGGTTATGCTTTTCTGTCTATTTATCTCAAAGGTCTGGTTGGATTTTGTACATAGATGTGTAATTTGGTTAATCTTTACCATCTTGATAATCTTATCCATCAAAATTTTGATGTGGCTGCTTTTGTTATTTACACTGGCATTGTTCTCACCATATTTGTATAGTTTAAAACTCATCCTTCAGTGTTCTTACTTGATTGCTTTGGGCTTTGTGTTTCTAGTTACAGCCCTAATTCTGGGATTCCTGTGGATCTACTGAAGGTCCCTTTTTTTTCAAAATTACTGCCTCTAGCTAGTAATTCCTATGCTCTAGCTAGTAATTCCTATGCTCAGTGTACACAGTATAACAAATTAACAATATTTAGAGAAATCTGTATATCCTTGTAAACCCAAGTACCCCTTGCTGTGCTGTATGATTTCTTATCTGGCATTAATTTTGCAGAGTTGAATTCTGACAAGATAGAAGAGTTATTGATTGTTCTCCTCAGCTATTTCATTTCATCAATGTTCTATTCTGTCTGGAGTTTAAGTTCATAAACCTGGAGTAATTTTTGACCTTGTGCTTTCTTTTGAGCCTGACATTAATCACACTGAGAAATGAGATTCCCAGCTGGAAGATGCTAAAGAACCACTAGGAACTATTGCATTAACTTACCACTATTTTATCTTTCCCAGGCCAGGCTGAGAACCATTAAGTTGATTGGGACATATCTGTATGTTTCATTAGGAGCTAGATAGCAATTGCTAATTCTTTATTTGTGGCTCTTTCTCCCACTTCCCTGAAGTATTCACAGCTGTGCTAACAGAACCCTGCATCCAGTCAATGGGAGCATTTTGCTGCTTTAACAAGAAAGGGCTTCAAGCCTAATATCAAATTTTCCAGGCAAATGCTTACATGCTCCATCATTTGTTTTCTTAAGGATATGATTTTGAGCAGTGAGCAGTCAGCTCAGGTAAACAAAGCAAGCAGGAACACCTGTTGTACAGCTTCTCTCCAAGGCACAAACTCAAAAAAATTTCTTTGTAAAACGTATTTTATTACACTGCAAAAAGTTCTTCAGAAGAGCTTTACAGAAAGAATGCCTGTGATCAAATAGCAAAAGGAAAAAAACCTTCCCTGAAGCCCTTACCTATATCTAGCGTGAATAAAAGAAGACAATTTTTAAAAATCTTTCTATTAAGGAAAAAAAAAAAGTATTTTTGCAAGTGAGTTTCATTTAATACATTCGTAAGGTGAATAGGAAAGGGAATTCTGGACAGCTTGACTGACTGCCATGGTGTATGGATATGTATGTGTGGTTTGATGATGCTTGTAGCTTGCAGTAAATTCATCCTTGTAGAGAAGTACTGATTGACAGTGCACGTTCTTCAACTCCATGCCTTTTTACAAGTCAGTATGAATATCTATTTAGCTTGCAAGTCACCTTTTCACTTCACTTCAAAATCATCTCTGGATATTACCTACCAAATACTTTCCTGGTGGGCCACAGTGATTTTAATTGTCAGCTACAACAGGGTTAAACCTTTATGTTTTTTAATCCTTGAATCACTCCACAGGCTATAGCATACTTTTGCTTTGTACAGAAGACAAAGGAAATAAAACATGATTGATTTTAAGTATGGAAGGACAGGGACCTTTACAGCCTGTCCAGTCTACTGGCTTTTTTGTCATAACAAAAGAGGTGGGATGTAGGAGACAAAAAGTAAGGGAAAGCATGGAAGAGCAACTACCAGAGATATATCCTCTAAGAAATCCATATGCTAAAGGTGTCAATAATCACAATGTGGCTGAAGTCACCGTTGGAAGGTACAAAATGTGTTGGGGAACAGCAAAATTGTTCAAAATGTAGCCCTTTTAAAAGGAGGGGGAGTCAAACAAAACCAGAATAGCTAAGAGTGTCTTCTGAAGGCAAATAACCTGTGATTCTTGTGATATCAGGGAGATTTTCTTGCTTAAATATCTGTGTTAATAGGCTGAGTGAATGTGCCAATGTCCTGCCTTGCTTGGCAGTGTATCAGTGCAAGTATATCTGTTCTTTCTTTCAGCAAGCATTGACATACATTGATTTAATATTATTCTTCGTGCTGAGCTCTGCAGAGAGGCTGGTAAAATGCAAATGGCACAGCTGTGCTGCAGATACATCTTTGACAGCTCAGAAGATGACTTTGCATATTCAGAAAAGCAAGGGAACGAGAAAGGACTTTCTCAGCTCTTGTATTGCGTACATCCCCTTCAATATTCATTTGTGTGCTAGTTTTAATTTCAAATCATGTCACTGCAAGGCTGCTGGTATGCTGAATTAGTTCCTGCATCTTCCTTGTTTGTAATTGTCATTAATGAGGGAAATTCATCACCTTCCCAAAGTTCACCACTCAGCTGAAAAATATAAGGGGTAATTAAGCATGGTGGGATTCTTGCTGTGTTCCAGTTCTACAGCAGAGAGCAAGAGAACCCAGTGCTCTGCTGCTATTTTGGGGGCAGCTTCTTGTAAAGCAGCTGCATAATTCAGCCTCAAAACGTCCTTGCAGGGCTGAAGCCATGGAAGAGCAGCTCTGGGGGTTAATGCCTGGAGGACTGGGTGTAGTCTCAGAGAGTTTAATTCCATGGTTAGGGGATTACTGCAAGAAGTCCAGTAGAGTTGGAGGATTGCATGGGAAGCTTGCATAACCAGTTCTTCAGCTGTACATGGTATTAGTTGCTATTATTTAAATGTCTTGATAGTAGTTCCCACAGCAATCAGAGCTTTCTCGACGAACATGTAAGTTTACTTGGAAGAAAACAAAATAAGAGGCTTTCTAAGGGAGAGAAAATTTCCTGAAGCAAGTTAAAACTCATAGTTTGCAGTAAAGAGAAAATACTTGCATGAAGAAAATACTCGTATGAAGAAATCTCTGTCAAGCAGGTATCATGCATATGCCATATTGAACATAGTCAAGATGACTGCTGAGCACTTCAAAAAAGTCATTTATTTCTGCATTTTCTGAAGCAACATTGCTGGTTACCTTGGAGTAGAAAACTCTGTTATAAATCTGGTTCTGCCTCCCTAGAAAATGGCTTCTTGTCTTAATTAATCATAATGCCATAGACACCAAGCATTACTGATGGGTCTCTTATCTACCGCTGCAAGTAAAGCAGCTGGGGCCACCACCTGTTAACTCACTTCCAGCACCATTTAATTAGCCTGAGTGGGTGTTGTTACCTTCGGGTTTGTCTGGCAGGGAAAGAAACTGGAGCAGATGCCAAAGAGAAGAGAGAGTGCTTCAAAGGACAGCCCAAAAAGTGCAAGGAAAAGCCAGAAAAAGTCAAGGAGAAAGGGCAGGTGGAGAGAAGACAACAGGCAGGTTTGGCAGCATCAAAGCCTTCTAGTGCAAGTTTGTTGTGCACTCTGCCAAATGCCAAGTTTTGGGAATTCTGGTGTTCAGTCAGAAATGTTTCTGTGTAATTGGATTCATACAGTGACTGATCCCACATAAGACTTCAGCTTGTGGTTCTGCTACTCAGTAAAATATATTTGCTGGATCTATGTTGAAGTTGCTCAACACCTTTGTTTATTACCTACTGCATAAATAAATTAATTAATTGCAAAGATGCAACAAGGTTGTTTCATGCTTATGCATAATAAAATCCCCACTCATTTACATTTTTTCTTAGTTAAAGGCTGTTATTGAATGAGTTGTGAAAATAAAGGGAAGGAAAAGTTTTTAAATAGCATCCTGACTGAGGTTTTGTCAGGATCTCAGTCATAGCTTGTTCTTTCAAGACAAGCAAAAAAAAAAAATATTCCAACCATTAAATAAATGCTTTATTCTTCCTTGTTTTAGGAAAAAACCCCACATTTCTAAGGGGTTTCTTTTATACTACAAAGTGAAATTTTTTTCTCATCAAAAGAATGTATTTTGAATGTAATGAATGACATTTCTATACCTGTGTGTAAGTATACATTTCATTTTTAGACTACTTATGGAATTGCTAGAACACACTTGTACAAGCTATTAATAATAATAATAAAAAAAACCTCCTTGTGGATTTATTTATAATTCACTTGAGCCAGATCCTCACATTAAGGACATTATGGGAGAGCAAATTCTTGCCTTTCCCTCTTAGCTTGAATCTTTCTTAACTTCTGAAATGAGGCAGCTGAGCAGTGTAAATTTTTAATGAAGAACTACATATTACTTGTGGAGACTCTTAGCTGATGAAAGTGGTCATAACTCCCTAAATTATCCAACTTAAACAAGTGGGCTGGCTGAATGTGCAAGTCTCTAGAAAGATGATGTATTAAATCCTATGAAACAGAATATTTCCTTTGAGTTCTTATGAAATATTGGTAAGGATATTCATCAGATTAACAGGTTTCTGATACAGACCTGTGAGTGCTCACTAAGCTGTGATAATCTAAATGGGACCTAATTATTCCCAATTCTACACATAGCCTGAAGTATTTCTTTTTTGTTCCAGATCTGAAGAGTAGGTCTACATCTTTGAAAGCTTGTCTTTAGATTTCTAAATAAACATATAATATTAGATAGTACTTTCTCTGTACAAAATTTGCTTCTCCAGATTTAATGATTTGACTTTTATCAATAGCTCTCCTTCAGGTACTTTCCTTACTTATGCTCTGAGAGCCTTAACTATCTTGTTGTTTACAACCAAGTGAAGAAATAGGAATAAATTAAATATTTTTAAGACATATTACAGTGTTTTTCTACTATAACTCTAAGGAAAACCTAGAATAAGTCAAAATACTGGAAAAAAACTTGGCTACTAATTTAGTTCCTCATCTTAGGCAGTGGTTTGATGCAGTCTCAGTTGGGCTTTTTTTTCTAATGTCTCTTCCTGAATTCATCTAGATCACTAGAAAGGAATCAATGGGAATTGATCCAATTTGTAGAACACAATTCTAATATTGATAGTAGTTTATATTCATTTGCTTCACCCTAATCTTTTATTAATGCTCATTTGCAAAATGCTGTTCATGCTGTTTCCTTCCAGTTTTGTACCCACAAGCTGCTGATGATAATGAAATTTATTTCATAACAAGAAATAATGAAGTTATAAATTTTAGAATTAAATATGGTAGCAGTTACTATTTTCTGTAGTCAGACTTTTTCAGTAAGTAACTTTAATTTCAGATAAACAAAGTGTAGAAAGTCAGACACATGAAATTCTTACAGAAGTAAGAAGTTGAGTCTGTTTAGGTTCTTTTCAATATTTCTTTATGTCCCCCAGGAGGCTGGGCCAGGGCATCAATACTGGATCATCTGGGGATTTTTAAGGATGCATCATCAATAAAATGTGTCATCCAGATATATCTCCTGGTTCAAAAGAAGCAATAACTGATGGCATCACTTTCTCTTACCAGTGGGGAAAAAAAGTCACTGGTGACATTTCTACGAAGAGCAGAGCCATGGTTAAAAATATATTTAATATAATTTTTGAAGTTAGGATTGTAAAATGCATTTTAATATAAATAACTGTGAAAAAAAGTGTATCTATCTGGTTTGAGGTGTTCTAGGAGCCAAAAGAATGAATAACAATAGTAAATATTTACTATTTGGATTTTCTAGAAATTTTGAAGAGCTACAGATACATAAATTAAAGCATGAATGGTGTGGCCACCCAATAAAATGGAATAAATTAGAGATTTCAATAGAAATTTCACTGGAAAAGGCTCCTCACATTCATGTCAATCTGTGCTCTCCAAATGCCATTGACACTTAAAATTGTTCTGAACCTGTATGATCATGCAAAAATCCCCTTCATGCTTTGAAGGGGTCATGTGTGCTTGGGCTGACTAAGCCTGAAAACATTCCACCAAAAACCTGGAGCACTCAGTGCTGGTAAACTTAACACTCTCCTCTCAAGCCCAAGTAGATGTTTGTTGGTTCTTTTGTTGTTTGTTAGGGAGTTTTTTAATGCCTTGCCCAACTTAATGAATGGTTGCTCTGGAAATATCCCTGGAAAGAGGGAATGAGATTTTTTTATCATGATGAGGGTGCTCACCCTCTCAAATGAAGAGTGTCTCAAGTGCTCCTGTGAAAGGAAAGTGTAGTAGCAATTGCTAAGGGGTGGCTTGAGCCTTCTTTTTTGTTATTCAAGGCTTTACTTTTCAACTTCCTCTTCCCAAATAAACTCATTTGGGGCTATATTAAAAAAGAAAAAAAAAAAAAAAAAAAAGGAACTATTTTTGACTTCTTCCTGAAGTTTTGCATACTTAGAGATAAAAGTATCTTTTCTGTTGAATTTTTTTGGAGGGGGAGAGGTGTGCTGTGTTGGTTTCTTGGGCTTGTTTGGTTGTTTTTGTTGAGTTGTTGGGGTATTTTTTACATATTGAATCAACCAATTAGTGCCCAGGCATTTTTAAAACTTAAGTTTTATTTCAGTGAAAACGAGCTCCTTTTTTGAGCAGCTAAAAAAAAATATAGAAACCTTGGTTTAAATATTTCTTGTCTGATACAGAAATTCAACCAAAATGTCCAACCATATTGGAGAGGTTTTTTTAAGGGACATCTCTCTCTGTCACTTCTGTGAAACCTCTTAAGGACTGATTATGACATTTTTTTGAGGAATGAGGCACCAGGTTCAGGTTCTGCTTTTTTCTGAAGACTGAACTGTAAATTCTTCATGTATCAGGTGAATTGTTCTCAGGTTTATAGTTCATTTGCTTCACAGTTTCTGGCATTAAAATAAGTTCAAAAAGAGTAATGATGTAAAATTGTTTATTATGTTTAAGAGAGCCAAGTTGAAAATTGCCTGATCCTACAGCCTGGTAGTCATAAGAAATACATCATGTCCTGACATTCAGAACTTTTACTAGCCATTCAACAGAGTGCCTTCACAGCAGTCCTACAGTGAAATGTGTTATTTAAGTCAACACTACTTACCTCTGTTAAGTTTTTACTGAGACTCCCAAGCAAAGCTGGAACTTCTGGTGGAGCTGAAATTAGATTCAGTCCAGCACAGAGGGCAACAGCCCAAAATGTAGCACTTATTGTTCAATGAAATGAGTAGAATTCATCATTAGCGAGTAATTTCCAGCCAGAGACCATAATTTACCACTGGTTGAATATGATTTTCAATATCAGTAAAAGGAGCATTTCTCAAAGAATGAGAGAGTGAACAATGTATAGTTTTATATTGTAAATAAAAAGTGCATTGTCACTTACAGATATCATGTAAATATCAGTAGTGTCAAAAATAGACTAATTCCCTCCCTCACTAACTTTTACTGAGTGATTGGAGCCAAGATTTGCAAGCCTAAATAGCTGCCAGTAGTTGTAGCCTGGTTTTTAAAGCTGGTGCTCTCCTAGCCTGTTGGCTTTATTGAGTTCACAACGTTTCTGAATTGGAGACTGATCCTGTTAAAACTGCTAAGTGAGCTTTGCTAGAGGCATTAGCACTGGTTGGTTATGAGGTGCCATGAGGAGGATGACCCGCTGCTTGGAATACCATTTCTGCAGGGCTACCTTGGGTAAAAAAGCCCCATTTGTTGTGCAATTATATTTTGCACACGACACCAAACATTACAGTGACACACAGAACGCTTCCAGTTGCTTTCGGTGAATCTTCTTCCTCCTCAACCACTTTGAGTAGTTTGTGGTTAAATCTCCTAGCACACAATCAATCTCTCAGAATGATGATCAGAAGGTTCATTGGTTAAATTTGGTCTGGGCTCCCTGTAGTCGATTCTAAACCTTTGCACTAAAAAAGGTAGGCACAGCCTCTGCCACTTAAATTAATAAAAAGTCCCGTCCTTCTGTCCTTTACTGCAGTAATTTAGAACTTTGACCCAATCAACCCCTGAATGCAAATGAGTGAGCAATCTGGAGAAACAGAGTGTTGATCCAGTCAATCTACAGCCATTTTCAGGGCAGATTTTAAAGATGTACGTGACATTGGCCATTAGTGAGCCAGCAAAGATGAATGGGCCAATAAACGAACATATTTCACTTCTTTCATCTGCCAAGATGAAACATCATCTTGGTGCTCGGCTGCTTTTTGTTGTTTGGCCTTTTATTTTCTTAATTTGCACGACAGTATTTTGAAAGGCATGCTATCAATCCTTTAATTGACTTTTCTAAAGGAATATTTTTTTTCCAATAAGGCCCCTTGAGTGGGTTGGCCTTGAGGATTTGGGTTTTCTTAATATTTTTCATTTGTAACTCATTAAAAAGATTTTGATTTTTAATGATATTGTCTCTAAGATTGTTTAGAAAACAAATGGAGAAATGAATGTTTGGCATTGCTTTTTAAAAAATGAGAGTGACTGAGCTAGTAAAATTAAGCATCCAAAAAAAAAAAAAATCCACTTATGGTTGTTTTTCTAGTTTTGTTTCATATACAGTTGCTTTAGGTGTTTTGTGAAAATTCAGAGTATTTTTAGCAGTGTGGATTTTGTTGAAAATCAAGTTATTTTCAGTCATTATAGAAGTCCAGAATATGTCTGAGAGAGCAAAACATGTCTTTGCAATAATTAATAAATTATCTGACACCTGTCAACAGAGAAAAAAGGGAAAAAAAAGCAGTCTATTGTTGTGGCAGTGTTAATTTTGCAAAGACATTTTCTTCTTGAAGTTTTCTTACAAACAAAATACTAGTGGGGTTTTTTCGGTATATCTGTTGGACAGTGCAAAATAGAATTTAAGTTTAATAAACAGTTTTACATTGAGAGTAAAAAGATTCAGGGATATTGTCAACAAATTACTTCGACTTGTGCTGTTCTCAGAGCAACTGGGATTTTATTTTATTTGTTTTGAATTACGCAGTTCATCATTAAGAGTTATATTCATAGTGCTTTGTGGTGTTTTGATCAGCAATTTATCTTGGGGTCTTAAAACATGTATTAATTTATGTGTTTAGCTGACCAGCTGCCTTCCCTTTTTTTCTTTTTCCAACGTGACATTAAAATGGAGCGATTCCTCACAAGGATCTTTTAGCGGAAAACGCATCTAACTCCGTGTGATGCTAAACTGTTGCCTTTTCCAAGAGGGCTCTACCCCTTTCCCCTTCCCTATCTCCCAGCAGAGGTAGAGCAGCCCCCTCTGTGCTCGCCAAGCCCCAGTCGCCCCCTCCTCCTCCCCACAAAGAGGTGAAGTCCCCTGGGTCTGTAATTGCCAGGAGATGAAGCGATGATGGGGAGTGATCACAGTCAATAGCTTTGATTAACAATAAGGTGGAAAATTAGCAATGCTAGCATTCAGCTCCCCTGCCTGCCCGTCCCCATATGCTCCCTGCAGCCTGCTCTGGCTGGATAGCAGGGTGGCCACTGTGCCTGGCCGGCTGCAGAGCGACACTGGAAGTGGGCAGAGGGGGACAGCAGACAGATTTTTGGGGAGCCTGGGCGATGCTCCCGGCCGTGGCTGTCCGGGCTCTGCGGCGCAGGCAGGGGAAGGATGAGGTGTGCCGTGCGCTGGCACTGTGGCTCTTGCTGTCATGTGTGGATTTAATTGTGTCTGGACGTGTTGTGATCAAAATGGCAACTGCTGTTACTCCTGTGACCCCATCAGCAGCTCTGGTGTTGTTTCCGACAGACTCCGAAGACCTAGAGCGGGGCAACGACAGCGGGACTCCACTGCCCACCTCTGATAACGGCGACAATTCGCTGGGCTACACAGGTAGAGTGCACCTTTCCAAAATATTCCTGACTGCCTCCTCCTGACACCTTCCACCTGCATCTGCCATTGCCACCTGTACACGTTCTTTTAATCATCTGTGCTCGCTGGCTCTCTCTCACCATCACCTTTAGAAGTTCAACGTTGTTGGGAAATATTATTGTGTCTTTTAACTAACTGAGATGACTGTCCTTGTGTGTATGTTGGTACATGTCAATGATTTAAATGTTTAAATTTGCCTTGTTGAGACAATGCACCCATTATTTCGCTTTGAACTGTATATATTTGCGTGTGAGGCAATGTATCATCTCAAAGAAATTTTTTCCAAAGACCAAGGGGGTTTTTCCATATGTTTATTTGGGGATTTTTTTGCTTTGTTTCTGTTATAAACAAAAGTAAAATACATTGCAGCAGGGAAGAAAACCCAAATGAGACTAAACTGTGATTGGAGAAGAGTGTGTTTCATTGACTTCTGCTTTGCATAAACTACAGAAATGTGTCTCTAGGCCAAATAAGAAAAGCCACAAAATAAGCAGCACCATATACAGCAGTGATCTCTGAGGAACCCAATCCTGTAACTCCTCTGCAGCCTGAAATGTTACCCATCTCCAGGAGTCACTGACCACAGCCCAGTCTCAGCTGCAGTCACGGGTTTTCATGAACTATCAGTGGTCCAGTGTGACTCAGATATTCCTAAGAGAGTCTTGCAGGGTACAAGAAAAGGATGGTCAGGTAGAAAAGAGAGAGAGAGCAATTTCTTGTCTATTCATAAAACTTCAGGTCCTGTTATATGCCACTTACAGTGATTGCAGCTTTCATCACCTGCCCCTCACAATCATCTCTGCATGTGGTTGAAAACCTTGACACACAATTGTATTCCAGTTTAATTCTTTTTTTTCTAAAAAGGTAAAAAAAAAAAAAAGTAAAGCACTACAAATTTCCCCTCAGTCAAGATAGATGCCATTTTAAGAAAACATTGCATGAATCCTGCTGCATGTGGAATCTTTAGACTTTTCTACATTCCAAATATTCCTATTAATTTTGTTGTAAATTCTTCCCCTTGCATGCTCCAAGTTTGTCACATGCATATTTCTGATGCATATAGTATCATCATATTGACAAAACATAGCTTAAAGAATGTTTTTTTTCCTCGCTGTAAGTTAGACTTTTGCTTTCAGAAAACAGGGATGGGAGTCATGATCCCTGGTTCTTGTGTTTAAACAGCCACTAATTTACTTGGAGCAGCAAGACAGACTCTTTTAATAATAGACTGGCTTCGTTTTTGCCTAGAGATGAGCAACCCTCCAGCCTCTTTCCTCATCCCTGCTTTGGGGCTGGTGTTCCACAGGCAGATTCCTGCATGTGACAGCTTCACAACTGCACTTTTGAGGTTCATGAAGGCAGAGGGGCCCTGTATACACCCCAAAAGCCCCCTTAGGCACAAAAGCAACAGGGGTGAGAATTTAGAGGGAGACTCCATCATTTTTTCCACTGGAGAGGGGCTGGAGGCTTGAGGCAGGCGCTCCCATGACAAGTGCACTGGGTGGGTGATGGCAGGCAGAGGCTGTAAGGGCTGCAGGCAGTCCTGCTCCAGTATTTAAGGCAAGTTAAGGCAGTGTTTAAGACAATACCTCCACTCTCAGCCTGGGGGCTTGGGACAACATCTAAAATAGGGCACAGACCCTTCTGCATCTGTGCAGCCCTGAGGATCCTTGTCCTGTTCCAAGGTGCACAGGAGCAGCTGGGCACTGAATCCCAGGAAAGGGGCCTTACAGCTGTTTAACCTTCCTTTCCAGGACTAATGGGGGCATTTGAGAGCACTGACAAAGTCAACCCCTGGTCTAGTAGCTCCCCAGAGGCTCCATGTCTTAACTCTAGGCCATATTTTAATAGGTATTTTCTCAAGAGGCACAAAAGTCAGGAGGGAGTTAGAGGCAAACACAAGCCAAACAAAAATTAACACCCAGAAGATGACTGGTCTTGTTCAATCAGAGATTTTGTGCCTCTATTTGAATGAGCACCAAGTGAAGGAAAGACCAAGCTTTTCACATTTAAAAATTTAATGATCCAGTATTTTTTCCCCACTATGTAATAGTAATCAGTAGCACTATGTTTGTACCTTAGTTTATATGGAAAAGCCCTCAGGTATTTATTAAAAATGGTCTAACAGGCTTCTGTAGTAATCAGTAAGAGATTTAAAAAATTATTTTCATTGGAATGCAACCTTATGGGTAAAGTTGCCTTTTTCTTCTCTCCTAATTGTGGGCTCATTCATATGGATCTAGTATGGAATTAATGGATTTTACAGGAGTATTCTTAGATCATTTTTGACCACTCTTACCTTTAGAATTCTGTTCTCCAAAAGGAAAACCATTCCAGAAGCTCATTAGTACTCAAAAATCTCTGACTCTTTCCTAAAATCACTTGTATTAAGTCCAGGATGCCTGGACCCAGGGGTGAAATAAAGAGCAGTTTATTTTTCAGTCGTGTATCTATCTTCAGATGGTGCCTGAATGGACAAAACCCATGCAAGTTGATAACTGCTGTCATACCACAGGATTGTACATTTTTGCTCATACTGAAGGCACTGCAGGGCACACCTTCCTCCCATTCCATATAAGTTTAGCTCCAAGGTATAGAAGCAAAGCATTTGCTTGTATGGGAAGTTTCAGGATTAAAGATTATAACTTTTTTCCTACATCTTTTTCTTTCCCTGGATGTTTTTCATGGTGAATATATGCAGCTGCTTTGTACTGGTTTTAAGTGGATGTACATAACACATAGGAGGGTGTTTCAGTGTGTTCTACTAAAGCCCCTTTTATCACTAATATTTCTTCTCCTTAATCTGGAGATTTTTCCCCATCAATTTAGGTTTTGTTGTCCCCACTGTGGGGACAACACATAAGCACTTGAGTTGAGAAGTAAGCTCATGCCAAACAGTAAACACATACATTTCAGGGGGGGCTAGAAGAGATAATAAACCAAAATGTTTCAGATAAATTTCATGTTGTTAACATATTTCAAGATTATTACAACAAGGAAATTATTAACTTCCATTTGATTTCTTATGATTCTCAGTATGTAATAGGACTGAACTCTAGATTTTTAAAAATCATTACAGTGATACCCAGCAGATGTTACACTTTTTATAGATCATCAGGGTTTTATAATCAAAACAATTATTAATATTTATTAACTGTAGACACAACTGGAGAAGCTTTATATGCATCTATGTTAAAAATAATCTCTTTCAAAAACCATTTGTAATGTGCATAGGTAGGAGCTGAATAAATCACAGAATCAAGAAAAGAATTCAGCCACTGAGGATTGTTCCATATAACATGGTATTAGACCAAAGGAGTTTATAAAAAGGGTTTTTTTTCTTGTATATTTAATACTACTAAACAATAAAAAACCTTTAAAAGCTGATGTGACCACATAGGCAGCAAAGATGCTAGTTGTAGCTGGATTGTTTCAGCAATGAATTCAGGGTTAAAAAAGTTAAGAATTTTTTACTGTAGCTCTGTCAATTTAAAGAAAGGAGGCTGGAAGATTACTTAGTCTGCATCTTCACAAAAGATCAGTTCTACAGTTGGCAGTGCCAGATTGGAAAATAATTGCACAATTAAGATATGTAACAGCAAAAATCTAAATAGCTATTCAAACCATGTGCCTACAGGACAGGCCAAATCACAGTGAGATTCAAAAGGATAAAAGATTATGAGTTAGGTACTTTGTGTTGTATTTAATTTGTCCTAAGGAAGGTACCCAAAGCAGCTTTCTGAAATGCTGCATGACCACACCTGTTTCTCTTTCTACAGACTTTAAGGGGTCTCCAGATGTAGTGATGTAGATACCTAAAAATGATTGCAAGTAATTTCACACCCCCATCAGCTTGGATCTAAGTTCAGAAAGGAGAGCCAGGTGATAGGCATAAGAGTATATAATGAAATTTAATTTGATCACCCAAGAAAGATGGAGGAATGGAAGATGCAAGTAGGAATTCAGTTCTTTGTCAGGTTTAGGCTGGGGAGATGTCAGACCAAGCTATTGTTTAGACTGTTATTTTAGAGGGGAAAGAAACCCTAAAGTTACTCATCACTGGGGTTTTGGTTTGGTTTTGGTTTTGTGTGTGTTTTGTTGGTTTTTTTGTAAATATAAATCTTGGAGAAAAGAATATGGACAGACAAAAGAGGAAGGGAAGCAAGGAGAAAGGTCTAGCACTGTATATCAGAGGAAGAATATGGAAAATCATATGAATAAGACAATGGAGGAACTCAGGGGATGGAGAATTTTGAAATAAAAAAGGGTCATAGAAGGAAATGTCTTTAAAAACATCAGGGTTTCTAAGAGAAGGGCTTGTATTTAGTCCCTAAATGGAGCAGATGATGTGTTGAATGATGTCCTGGAGAAGCTTTGAGAACCACAACTCTGCAGAAGGGAGTAGGGGAACCTGAAGAGCTTAGAAAAAACTATCTTGACTAAAGCTACTAAACATATTTCTCCATTTAATATTTACTGTTGGAGCAGATTTTCAAGAAAAGATTAAAGTAATTAATATTTCCACATCAGATATCATATGTGCCTTGAAAGCCTGAATAGTAAAGAAATTGTTTCCTCTTGGCTCTTGGCTTCTTTTTTCCTCCCCCAAAATAGTGCAAAGGCAGTAGGTGTCAAGTATGAACCTCAGTTATTTTCCACATAATCAGTGGCTGCAGAGTAATCTCTGAGATTGCATTGTGCTGTGCTATTGAAGTATGTGCACGCAGGATATCCCAGGAAGTAGCACATTTCCTGTTAAATCAACTGTGACATAAATATTGGGGATCATTTAACAGATCACAGAGATGGCTTGTGTTACAGGGACCAGAAGGATGGCTTGTTAAATTAACACTGTAGAGTCAAACATTTGCAGGCAAGGCTCACCACTCCTCGTTAAGTAGCGTCATAGCTTTTTAAAGGGATATTTCCAAATACTTTTTTGTTCCTAGTTTTCTCAGACAACTCTTCCAGTATGCAAAGAAATCCTGTGGTTCCAAACTGAAACCTGGAATTGGTCTTCAATTTTTTCCCCTCTGATTTTAATCACAAAAATATTCTTGTGGTATTATTGTGTATAACAAAAAATTCCTTTTTTTCTCCCATTGCCTTTCTTCTTCACTACCACATTGTTATGTCATCAGGAGAATTGTTCTTAGTGGATCATAGCTTGTCCCATGGGAAATAGGACGAGGTGGCCTGGGAGAGAATTTTAAGAAATGAAGGGGAAATCTATGTCTGAGACATTTCTTCCTCTAGTCCAGTAATTCTGCATAGGTTATGCTATGAATTATAGGGTGCTTGTTTTGAAGAGTGGTAGTTCAGAAAACATGTTCAAAAAATATTTCTTTGACATCAAAGGTAGAAACCTAAACTAATGCCCTGTGAGAAATGTGAGTATGTTTTATTTTTTTTTTAGATTAGTAGAGGTAGTAAATGTACATGCAGTTTTTGTGGCTGAGAGGAAGAGAAGAGAGGAGAAAGAGCTGTGATATGCAACAGAATGAGAGATAAAAATGTTGGAAAGAAATATATACGATTTGACATTCCTTCTAAATTACCATCTCTTGTGTAAGTTAGAAAAAAAAAGATAAATATTGGGAAAAAAACAAAAGCAGTTTGGCTAATGGATTCCAAAAAGTGACAGGTGAAGGTGTAGGTTGTAGAGTGTGGATATTTTTGATTGGGATGAGGCTGTAATTTCAAATGGGAAGCAGGTAGCTAGAAATGTCTGAACAAAACAAAAATCCTATTTCCATGCAAGAATTCCAAGTGAGCTATTGGCACATCTCATTTTGCACTGCATTCGTTGTGGCAACCACCTGTGGAGAAAAACAAACACTTGTTTGCACTGCAGAACCTACAGACAGGGCTGAGTGAACCCCCAGATCAGATAGCAGCAACCTTAATTATTTTGCAGTTACAGAATCTTTATTGCTGGTGGTGTTACACAGTAGACTTCAGCTGGATGTTTACATCTCAGGATATGCACAAAGCTTGCACTTAAAACCCTTTTCCCAGTCTTTCTCTTTTCTAAAACTTTCAAACTGAGCAAGTGTGCTCTTGAGTCACTGGGAGAATGATCACAAAGCCCTGTGATAGCAGTTTTCCAATTTTACAAAGTTACTTCTTAGAGTACATCTGCACTCTAAATCCAGGAACAGATGGGTACTGTTNCTAGTTTTCCTTTCCTTGTTTTAATCATCCAGGCTGGCAGTGCTTGTTTTTATTTAAAGAAAAAAGAAGAAAAAAAAAAGAAATAAAACCCCCCTGCTCTTGTCTATCAGCAAAAATCTCTGTCAATCTAAACTGCCAGAAAAGTCCTTTCAGTTTTATCCTTCCCTTTGCAGGAAGTCTTCTCACATAGATACTGGGGATTTGGTTTTAATATGGATTAAAATATAGATAGAAATATACCAGCAATCAACAGGATTGCCTGTCAATGAGAATGGGCAACACTGATATGAAAGCAATAATGATTTAATCAAAACTCATATTAGCAATATTGGAGCACAAGTACTCCCACTAACATAAGTCTTGCACTGCCAATTTTTATGAAAAAGTTAATAGGAAACCTCCTCCTCCAAATATTGTGTTATACTTCAAGGCAGAGTTTTTATTAAAACAGAAAGCATGGCAGTGTCCCACGTTTCTCAATCAGTAAGAGCCAAAATATTGAGTGAATATTTGTCTAATACTGACTTTAGCAGCAGTAAATGTCTCTATATAATTGAGGTGCTAGGAATTTTTCTAAACAACCAAATCTCAGGAGGATGGATTTGAGCTTGAGAAGGTGAAGGAAAGAGCTATTAAAATAGTTAGGGAATAGAAAGTTTATTTTGATGGAGGCCTTAATGAAAGAGAGATGTGGCTGCATTTGTTGCCAGCCTTGTGATTTTAGAGCACACATAGAAAAAAAAGCACATTGCTTATTCAACTTGGAGAAATACAGGTATTGATAAATAGCCTATCTTCAAACAGTACTCAGAATCTGAGCTTTTATAATAGGGGATTCTAAGCTTTTATTCGTGTTACCCCTTAACAAAAGATGAAGCAGTTAAAAAATGGGGTTTAGCTAATTTAGGATAGACATTTAGGAGCAGATTCTAGAGCACTTCTCAGCCAGGAGTTTGAAATCACCTTTCCAAATATTTAAATTTGTGAGAGGCTGTGAGAGGCTGCGCATGCTCCATTTGATTCCCCAGGATGAGCATTTTAATCTCTAGTTCCTGTGTTCCTAATTAATCATAAGACAAGTAAAATCAAAATAAAATGCATTCACAGCATATTATAGTTTCTCTTTTCCATTTGGGCTGTCACAGCCAGGAACCCCTGGAGCTGATGAGAGGCTTTCTGCTGAGGGCCTCCTAGCAAGAGCAAAGACAGAGCAAATTACCCTCAGACACTGCTGTCAGTTCAGTGAATTAAGTATGCAAAGCAATTTGTGAAGATGTTCTGAAGTGCAAATTTCTGCCACTAGGTCAAAAGAGTATGAATTATCACAGGATGAGCAAGGTAAGAGGACATCATTCCCCATCTTCATCAGGGTGTTAGACAAGTTAGTCTTTGATTTTAGCCAGGCAAATTGTTTTATTTAAAGAAGCAGGAAGTTAGTAATGCAGATGATTACATTAAATGCATAGCAGTGAAATGCCCTGCATAGATGAGAACATTCATTTCTTGTGTCTAGAGTAATGCTCTTTCCTGATTAGTGCAGGAAAAGAAAAACGTTGGAATGTATTTTCTATAATTTAAATATTAGCATTGTTGGTTATTTATCATAATAATCCATAAGAATCATGGATGATCCTTATGGATTATTCTGATAAATCATAATGATCATAAGGATCATGGATGTACAGGCTAATTCAGGTTGGAAGCAGTGGTTGGAGGTCCCAAGTCCAGCTTGCTAAACCAGCAGGGTCAGGTATGAGGTCAGACCAGTCTGGTCAGGGCTTCTCCCAGTTAGGTCTTGAAAACTTCAACCATTAACTTTTGATGGGGTGTATCATCAAGGTTTTGCTCATCTGGTGGTTCACCCCTCCAGACCATAACATCCCTGCTTAGATACAGGAACTTTGTGGGAGATGGTGTACATGGAAGCCTAAAACCACAAATAGTTTATCAATTTAGGATTTCCCATCAAAACTGATTTCCCCTGTTTGCAGTTTTTAACTGCAGCTCCTGTCCCAGAGTTAATACATTAACATCTATCAGAAGATCTACAGTTATTTTTGGCAGATCCCTCTGAAAACACTGCCAGCCATTTCTTTTCAGTGCTTTGTGATTCTCGTGTGTTGCTTATCCATAAACCATAACAAGTTGAACCATCACCTGCTAGTGTTAAAACATTGTAGAGAGCTTTTTGGAAGGAACTGTATTGATTTTCAGTGACCCTTATATAAGGAGGGAGATGTTTTCCTGTAGTACAATTTACTGGAGAACATATTATTTATAGGGCTTTTGTCTAATACTTCCTAAAAGACAGTGAAAAAACTACTACTAAAACTCACTGCTGATTTCCTTATTGCAGAAAATACAAAATTATTTTTCACTCCTAAACATAAGGAGTGAATATAAAAACTCCCTGGCTTTTTTAACTGTGAGTACTTTGAAATAATGAATAATTTTTTTTTTAACTGTGAGTACTTTGAAACCACTAGCCTTTTTTATTAGATTCTCTCCCTCTGCTTTTACTCCTCATTTTCTTCCCACCAGATGATCCTTGTGAGGTAACAAGATCCAGTTGCTCCATCCTCCTTCCTTTTTCTTTAATTTTATTTCCCTAATTTCATGGTTTGTTTCTGAATAACCATCAAGAAAAGAAGGGTTGCATTTCAGCTAAACTTGGAATAGAGTAAGCAGCCCACACATACATTCATAACTTAACCACTCAAACACCAAAAACATTTTTTTCTGTATTTATTTAAAATCTAATCTTTAGCAGCACAAATTTCTCTGTCTTGTTTCTGGAGTAGTGCAAAACTAAATATAAAATTTTACATTTTCAGTTAGGAGTAAGTACTGCCCAAGGGAGACTAAATCGCTTTTCAGTAGATTTAAACTTTTGATAGCAAAGTATAATTTCTTCTATTTCAGCAAGGCAGTTTACTTGTGCTCTGGTGTGTAATGAGACCTTTCATCATTTCATATTTAGAATATTTTTTGATTAAAAACAAGTGGATATTATTACAGTCTTTCCATCAATGGAAATTATAAGCTTTGACAGGAAGCTCAAGATAAAGGAAAAAGAAGGTAAAAAGAACTTATTGATCAAGTGATTACAAAGCTAGTGTTCTGGATTTCTTCCAAAACCTCAAAAAGCAAATTTAGCATAAAAGTCTGGAGGGAGGGAAGATGCTTGTTTCACTTGGAAAAACTACTGTGCAGTGTTCAAGTATTGCAGAGAGTTTATAGACCATTTTTAATGGACAGTGAGTAGATCATAGGAGGCTGAAAATGGCTTTAGGGTTATTTTTCCTTCAATATTCCAGCTGTTTAATTACAACATCCAAACCATTGCCAGATGGATCAAATGGGAAAATTATCTGTGAGATATAGTATAGAAATCTGTGGGAATACTGTGAACACTGTTGTGCAATATGCATTCAAATGAATTTCAGTTCTTAAGCACACAGCATCATCCATAAGTTGACTGCAATTTTATGCAAAATTTAGATGAATACATATAAGTACTTTTATTTCTGTCTTTATTAAGAATTAATGAAATCATATCCAGAACATGATCAAAAATTATGCAACAAGTAATTAGATAAAGTCTCTGTAAAAGAATGGAATTTTAAAAGAGAGTAGATCTAGACATCACACTCAGCATTTGATACACACACATGTTTTTGGAGAGCTTTACAAGACTTAAAGATTTGGAGGAAAAAATAAAATTCTCAGTGATCACATTGTGTTGATTTTTCACTTTTTCATGTGAGCATGGCTGAGCCCTGGCAGAGGCTTCCCAGAGAGGCTGTGGCATCTCCGTCCTTGGAGATAATCCACCAAGCCACCTGGGCATGGTCCTGGGCACCCAGCAATAGGTGGCCCTGCTCGAGAGGAGGGACTGGACAAGATCAACTCTGCAGGTCTCTACCAAGCTCAAGCAATCTGTGATCCTATAATGTAAAAACTTTCACACAAAAAAAGAAGCTTTGTAGATCTTAACCTACCCGAAGAAAACAGTTTTCTTGGCCAAAAATGTTCCTTGAAAACCTAAAACTTGTAAGATGTGAGGAACAGCAAGGTTGTTTGTCTGCTCAGAATGTCCAGAATGCAGAGGCATTTTCTTTACAGGAAAAGGTGGAAAACATCACCAAGATTAGGAGCTGTTTGCTCTTTCTTCCAGGAGCACAGGCTAGAATTATAGAGCCCTGTTATTGAGAGGGATGTTCTTTTGCCATGCTAGTGTGTCAGAATATGCTTGTATAGTTCATGTGCTTTATAGACTAATTAATTTATATATATCAATTATAGGCTTACCCACCTGTATACACACAGGTGTTTCAGGATAGGTTATCTCTGTGTTTCTACATGCTGAATATTGATCCAAACCAAGGCAGCTACAAATATCAGGAGAGTAGGGTCTCAGACTAAAACAGATCAGAGAGGAAAAATGATTTATTTTTATTTTAAACCTATGTGACTGTAAATATAATACCTAGAAAGAATATATCTGTTGAGATCTCCTTCTTATCTGGATCTACAAAAGTTCTCTGAAGAGTGAATGATCTAGTTTCCAAATCTGAATAATTAATTCTTTTGTAATACCCATATGGCATCTTTATGAATTCTCTACTTACTTTGTTAGGAAATGCCCTTGTATTAAGGTTAAGGTCTTTTTGTAGCTGCAGATGCTCTTAAAATCTGCTGTCCAGAAGCTGAACTGAGATAAAGAAAAAGCGTCACGACAGAGTTATTTTGGCACCCTGATCAAAGCAGGCTGGCTGTATTTAGGCAGACAAGTGTATCAAAGGGATGCAGTTTGAAAAGGCTGAGTTAGCACTCCCAAAACTGTGTCCCTGTGACATGCTCTGCAGCGCTGCTGGCAGAGCACACAGCACTAGGAAGTGTTGCACATCCTTCAGGACGCAGCTTGAGCCAAATTCAGTGAGAAATTATGATTCACTACAACCTCTTGCTGCTTATATTAATTTCCCTCTAGCCATAACACATCTGTTCAGGGTAAGACTGAGCCAATGCCCATCCAACTACAGCTGAATTATTTCAGCAAGCCGTGGAGTCAGTAAATATTATACATGGGAAGATTAAAAAAAAAAACTTACCTAAAACTGAGTTAAGAGAATGAGTCCAAATAGAACAACATAGGGCCCTAAGTTCTCTAGCAGCTTCTCAAATGGTTTCCTTCTTTTTTTACCATGATAGTGGAAAGTCCAGAAAGTCCGTGAGGTATGCAGTATTTCTTAATTAGAGATTTTGGTTTGCTTATTTATTTGTCTTTTCCAGTAGGGATAAAGAATATATAGGGCTGTATTAGAGCACTCCAACAGTCAGGACAAGAACTTGGATTATACCCAGCCTCTTGTAAAATAACCTGTAGTTTAGAATGAAGTGAAATATTCCATATAAGTGGAATCTTATATTTATTTTCATCTTACACAGAAATCAGTGAGTGAAGCACTGTAAATACCCATGGGCCACTTGCCTCATCTACTGTGATGGAACAGCAGTGGAGAAGAGCTTGAGTGATGAGCTGGTGTTTTCCTTGCAAATGGGCTCTTTTCAAATTATTTAGTCAGCATCTCCTTCTGAGTCAGTGAGTTTGGCTTCTTAGTGCCACTACAAGGACAGAAGGAAAATGAGAGTCTGGAGGTGAAACTGCAGAGGACTGGAACAGTTTGGATGTTTTCTGTGCTTTTTTTGTATTCCATGGAAGCGTAATTAGGGAAGCTGTTAAGACCCATGGCATGACAAATATTGTATGCAGTCATCTGATTTACAGGTTTCTTTATCTGTGTTTTCAGAACACATTGGTTTATAGCAAACATGAGTTGTGGATGCCCCATCCCTGGAAGGGTTCAAGGCAAGGCTGGATGGGCTTTTTGAGCAACCTGGTCTAGTGGAAGGTCTCCCTGCCCGCGGCAGGGGATTGGAATTTTATGATGATGGTGATCTTTAAGGTGCTCTCAAACCCAAATCCTTCTATGATTGTTTATTTATATAAATGAAGCTGATACACAAGCCATAACTTGACTTGAATTTTCTGTAACATTCAGTGACATTGCTCAAAAAAAAGCCCAGAGGGACTTCTTTTTTTTTCAGCTAGAGATGACTACTTCTTCCCAACATACATAAAACCCACCAAAATTCAAATACCTTCATAGTATTTGAATATCTTTTGTTCCCAACAAAGTTAAATAATAATTGCATTTGTAAAAATGCTGTCAATTACTATCCTCATGTCCTTTCTTTGCACCATTACTAAGAAAGTCTGCTTTGTCTACACAATATTTTGCATTTATAAACATCAATATCTTTTTAAAGTAAGAGAGTTAAATAGGAAATTAATAATCTAAAGTATTTTAAAAGCTCCCAGGGTTGCACCCGATGATTGTTGATTCCATTTGGAGAGGCACCACCAAGGGTGTGAGTTTCCATATGAATGGTTTCTTGTCTTTTCAAGCTCTAAATAGCTTAAGGCTCACTAATTATACTGGTGCTGGGACTACCTTAACAACAGCAAGCATCAGAACATATTTTAGATGGTCAGTACAGAAGAACTAGGTCAGGGACCTCCAGGGATTTCATCAAAAGGTTAGCAAACCTAGCAGCACACCTTGAGCACCAATCACTGAGGCTAATGAGACCTCATTTAAATAGTTTTTCAGGGAATTAGAAAAGATCACTTTCTTTTGGGAAATGAAATCTTACTCTGATTCATCTAGTAATACATCTTCTCTATTTCTTTTTTTTTTTTTTTTACAAATATACTCCTTTATCTGTGCAAGATTATTAGATTAATAGACATACATAAAATATGCTGCCATTAGCACAATAAACTCTCCTTCCCTGAGACAGAAATGGAAAAACAATTCTCCACAGCAGATGCACTTTCTTTAAAATGGAGTCTATTAGTCTATCATATTAGCTACTTAATGAAAACAATAACACACCTTATTTTCCTTTCCAAATCAATGAATTCCTTGATTAAGAGCATTCAGAAAATAATCAGGGTGAAGAACAAGTATGCTTTCTCTGATGGATTATAACAATTTATACATTTCATTATCAAGGCTTTTAAGTGAAAGGGTAAAATACTATTTATGAACATAAAATATATATATATCTAAGAAAAACATTAACTTTATTAATTTTATATAATTTGGTGAATAAAATATGAAGATTTTATTTGTCTTCATTTTAAATGCAATAAACAGACCCACCACACAAATATCCTTCAAAATAGTTCCACTGAAGCTCATCCTTCAGTGTTTTAGCACTGAAAGGTCTTTTAGGAAAACCTAAGGATGCAAAAAATTAGGCCAGCATAATGCTTATATGCATTATATGCTTCTAAAATCTGGGAATTATTTCCTATGTATGTTCTTTCTAATTTAAATTGTCTATGGGCAACACAAGTACCTCCTCTGGCAGAGAAACTAAATAGTTAAATACATAATACTCAAATAAGAAGCCAAGAATAGTGCCACAGAATAAAAGCAGTAGCTTTGTGTCATTCTGAAATTGTTTTTATTTTCAGTGTGTCCTCTCACGTACAGGCAAGAATCATAAGGGATTTGAAACAATTAAATTTCCTTTAAAGAATGATTGTCTACAGACAGCCTGGGAATATAATGCTAAAATAGTAGGAATTAACTGTACTGCTACACTCTAACTACATTTCACAGCTTTATGCTGCCCAAAGGTGCCTGGTGTGTGTGTTGTATTCAGTCCATCTGTGATTGATAGATGCAAGTTCCTCATGGCCACCAAATCAAGCATAATACCTTTTTGTTACACATTGCATGGCTCTCAGTGTGATAGGATGGAAAATTCTAATTCACTAAAGAGATTTTACTGTAATGCCTGATATATATCAAAAATCTCTTTGAAAAAGCCTGTTCAGGATATTCAGAATTTTATGTGGTAGCTCCATATCATTAATTTTCTTAAATGATCTCCCCAGAGGTTTTCATTGTGTTCAAGTGAGTGGACTATTGAAGGGTTGGTATTATTAGCTGCCACTTATAAAGTAAGAATACAAGGATTTCTCAATAAAATCCTAGAGGCTTCTTTTTTTATCAAGCAGTTGAAAAAAATAGAATGCTGAACACAAGGATATAATTTTTTTTACATTTTTTAATAATTGTTATGATTTCTGTGAAATGCCAGTAGATGAAGCATTATTTTGGCAAAAGTGGCATCCAAATCTCATTAAAGACCCCCTTTGGCATGGGTAAATTTAGTTAGATTGAGCCTGTTGATCTTTGCCAAGTGCTGTCTTGAATTATCCCATACTAAAAAGCTGCATGTGTGTTACTAAATGGCATGGTCCCTTTTATATTGATTATTCTAACCTATAGAGTTACAAATGAATTCACAATTGTTTATGGAGATGTGGTTCAGTTCCAAGTGGCCAGAAATTCAGGGCAAAATTTGCTTTTGATTACCAGTCCTTTACTCAGTACTGCTCAAAGGAAGGGTTAAGCCTCACTAAGATTTATATGGATCCATGCCTAAAACTCCATCTGACTACGTGTCTGACCTCTGCAAACTCCACACCTCTTCCTCAAAGATATTCAATAGCAAAACCAGCAGAAATAGATTTAGTTGGATTTAAATCAATAGGAATTTTACCAAGAGAAGTGTGCAAATATAAGAGCAATTAGTTGTCTTACTGATGTGGTGAACATCTCACTCATTCTGCAGGTACCAGTTCTCTACTCCTTTAGCAGCCTCTGAGGGTAGGAAAGAGTCAGTGCCCAGCAACCTGTTCAGCTTTTTTGTCTTAGAATAAATAAGACTTCTTCTCTTAAAATGCAGGTGTTAGGAAAAAAGAATAAAAGTAAGGAAGGTAAACTAGAAAGATCTAGATAAATAAATAACCTCTGTGCAAGGTGAATAAGGTTTTAGAGTAGTTGATTTTCACACATCCACTTTATTACAAGACGTGTATTATTGCCCCAGAACACTAAACAAATGAAGCTGTGGAGTAAACCATGTAGAATTTCACAGATGACTGCATTACAGAAATACATTTGAATTGATGAACAGTAAACATAAACAGAAATCAATGGTGAAATGAATATTGTTCCTTTGTATGTCAGGATGAATGGATTTGTATTTGGTTTGAGCATTGAAAGTGTTACAGTGGATGGAGAAATGCCTGGCTATTTATATGAAAAATATTGAACATGATTTTCATAGATAATCACGTAAAATGGTAAGACAAATGCATGGCATTTCCCAAGTAATCTTTGTTTAGGACTCAGAGAACAGAACATTTCCTGATGTAGCTGCTCTGCATCAGACAGAATCAAGAGAAACCAAGAGTAAGCTTCTCAAGAGAAACAGTCGCCAGAAAATATCTTCTGCCCCTTCAGATTTCAACAAGCAATTGGGAATTTAATGATAAGTTTTATACAGTATCACAAATAGCATGGTGTACAGAAAAGAGCTTTACATTCTGTCTCTGGAGTGCTTTCTCTTGGGTTCTGGTTAAACAAGAATGATCTCCACAAGCAATGAATTACAAGGGTTCACAAGAAGGTTGTGTTTCACAATTTAATTCGATTTCCATTTTATCTTGACTTTATGATCTGTATAATTCCAAATGAATAGGAAAGAGGCTCTTATATTCCTCCTTCTGAAGGGAAAACCCATTTTAAATGGTGGTTGCAATTGTTGCATATTGGAATAAATAGAATCTAAATGAAAGGAAAATATTTATTAAAGGTACATTACATTTTGTTATATGAGAGAGATTTTGTTTAGAAAGCACAGTTAAGTAAAGAAAATGGAATAAGTGCTCAGAATCATGATATACTGTATAACCCAAGGCCTCCCTAACGCTGTTCTTCAGCATTTTCTAGTAAATCTCTGTTGAAAAGCAAAGGAAGAATGTCAGGGACTGCTTCTGCACAGAACATAAACCATAATAATCAGACATTTTCGAGTCAATAAAATGTTTATGATGGCATGTTAAGTAACAAAGAAAAAAGGGAATGTTGAGTTGTGTCAAAGGCAGAATAATACATTAATAAAAGAATAAAGATATACAAAATGTAAATAAAAAATACAAATACAAAATAAAGAATAAAAATAATACAAATATTTTAGATTTAAGGCCAAAAGCAGTCTTTGTTTGTCTGCATTTTTATGTGAACGAAATTTCTGTGATTGCAGTCCTGCTTTTCACATTTGAATGTCAACTAAAGTGACAGAGGAGGAAGATCCTGTTTTTTCCTCCAGAAGACAGGTCCTGTTCTGTTTGGATTGCTCAACAAAAGAACAGTTTTGTATTTTCAGGCTTTCTTCAAGCACAGACTGACTCTTGGCCAGCCAGCATCTCCAAACTGGTAAAAGGGAGGCACAGGAGGGAGCTGAGTGTTTTGACCTGCAAGGAACACTCTGGGAGAGCTGGTGAGGGTGCATTACACCGTGCAAAAAGCAGAAAGCACAGGAGGCACCACCAAACTGTGGCAATGTGAATGCTGGGAGAAGAAGGCAAGAGGCAAATTCTTAGGGAACCACACCTCATTGATCTGGTAGTTCAGGAAGCCATTTGTTCTTATGCCATGAGCTGTCATGTATTATTCATGGTCAATAGCACTGGGAAATTACTGCATAATTGGAAAGAAAGCTGAAGTTTTCATCATATTAAAGGAAAATAATTTATCCATTCTCAGTTTTAGAGACTTATTATTCTTTTTTTCCAGGAGTATTGTTACTCTCTGCTGGGAAGCAGGTAAACAGACAAAATATCAGGAATAATGCTTTAGGTATAGTACTGTTTCTTACTGGGGAGTAAGCACATCTAGCTAAAATACCTCCAGTGTCTAGAATTGCTTTGCCACAGTGCAGCCTCAGTCACTCACACATCTCTCTCCCTTTAAAGCCCCAGAGAGTCAATTGTCCACATGTGATTTCCATCCAAGCACACGGTCTGTCACACCGTTTCCTCTCCTCCTTGACATATTTACAAACCTTGGCAGGCCTACCTAAAATTTTTGGCTTGTACTCTGGCTTCTTCCAGCTAAAGGCTGAAAGGTGGTGATGGGATTGTCATTGTTACCCTTCCTGCCTCTCCAGCTCTCTGCCTAGGCCAGGAATGCTACAAATCTCTCCGTGAACAGGTTCTTAAAATGCATTGACTTGAGAACCGAGTTAATGGCAGTGTGGAAAATGAAGGTGAAGCAGACACTTCACTGGTGTGAGTGGGCATCACTGCCCTGACACACTGCACACAGCACACACAATGTACCCACAACAGAAGCCATCTGTTGGGATGGCTTTGTGCCTGCACTCAGCCCATAGGAAGATCTTTGTCCCTCCAGCATGGGTGCCAACAACAACAGACCTGCTCAGGGAACCAGTGCAACCCTGTGTGCAATTTCTCATCACATAGGAAGCCCTTCCCTCTGTTGGCATTGAGGCATTGGTACCACATGCTTCTCCTCAGTTGTTAACAGCCTCTAATTAGCAGTAGTCATATTCTGAACCTCATTTGTCAGATTGTGTCTTGGCCAAGCATTCAGCACACTCAGAAATAGAACTGTTGGAAATATTGTAAAATTGTCTTTTTAAGAGCATCATATTGCACTTGGCTGGAAGCAAGCTTTTGGGTCTTACTGTGATATAAATTGAACATGATATTCTTTTCCTGTGAGAACAAATCTTTGAATATGAAGTTAAAAAACTGTGAAAAATACATTAGTAATAAAAAAATTAAGTGGTCCATTTCAATTTTTTGTGCTGCTTTAGTCTGAAAGGGAGCAAGAACCAATAAAAGAAATAAGCCTGATAGCAGGACCCTAGACTTCAAAGCTTCAGTTCCAAATAAAAGTCCAATGAAAAAAAAATCTGTTGCACAGTGATGAAGCTTCATCCCTTCCACGAAGACAGAAAATCTTATTATTGAGCACCCTTCTTCAAGTGGAGATGTGGAGAACTGCCAATTAACTCCCTCTGCTAAGTGATAGACAACCTCCTTGATTGCCTTGAGAGGATGCCTGTCCTGATGAGCAGCAGCAATGCTGGATTTCCGTGCTGGATTTGCTCTCAGAGCCCCTTTGAAGGGCATCCCACGCGCAGACGTGACCCTCGTTTGGAGCCCCATTTGCATTTCAGCACCTCGCCTGGCACCCCATACATCAGGGATGAGGGCTGGATGAGCAGGGTCAAAAGAGAGGCAGACAGTCTGCAACTCCACTTAAGCAAAAGGGCTTGTTTTACACAAAGTACACAAAGGAAATTTTCTGTCTTCTTTCAGAGTAAGGGCAGAGCTCAGTCGTGTTTCCTGCTCTGCGGTGCTCGTGGGTTTTTTCCCATTTCTTTTTTTAATGGTCATGCTTGCATTCCATCCTACCCTCTTCTCTACTCTGGTAAAGCTTATATTCTGAGGGGCTGAAATACCTAAAATTCTTCCCAAACTCTCACTTCTAGGTATATGTTTCTGGGTTTGATTTATTTATCAGTATGGTTGTGATGGCTTCTAAACTGTACTTTACAGGATTCTAGAAAATAATTCTAATCACCAAAATGTTAGAGAGAAGCAAATTTTGCTTGTCATTACTTACTGTTACTCATTTAGATTAAAAAAAATCTAGTCTAACTGCTCAATTTATCAAAATCATATAAAAGACTTGAAGAATGCATTTAAACAATTTAAGAGATTCTAGGCCATTTCCATAGCTTTTCCTTGCTTGCATAAACTAGAGGCAGTAGTGAAATGAGATTTGATCTGGTCAGTCAACCTTGTTCCCAAATGCAGCAGCAGGAAGAATTAGGTATCACTTCCTCAAAAGTTCTATCTGTTCTTCACAGAAGGTGCTATTAGTGGCTGTCTATCTGATTTTTCTCCTTTGCACAAGGGAACAAAGGAAATAGAGCAAAAAGTAACAGATGCCATAGAGACTCTGAGGAAGACTATGCTGGGATGAAGATCTTGAACATGTTCCTCTCCTGTGCTGACATCTGGCATCTCTGCTCCAAGCTGGGATAACCAGCATGCTTTGAGGACAAAAGATTTTTACAATTTATCATGAAACAGGCAACCATGAGGAGAACACGGCACCAAAATCACTTTATGGAGTTCCATTATGCGATGAAGTAGCTGTGCCAGCTTGACTCCTGTAGGATAAAGGAATGGAAATTCTGGTTTTGACACAAAATTCATTAAATAATATTATCCTTAATGAGTGAGGGGAATAGAGCTTATTTAGATGTTTAGTAAACACAGGAGTGTACGTATCAAAACCTTTTTTCCATACAAATAAATCAATTCTAGCAAAGGGGCTAATCATTCCTTGCTGACTTAATTTCCCTTCTGTTCAATACTGTAGATAATATGAATCAAATAGAAACTTCCTAGTTCATGTCTGGCACTTTCATTCATGCATTTAAATCAGCTGTATATTCATCACACCCTTTATAGGAAAATAGATATGGAGTTGCAGAGTGGAAATACAGAATCCTAGAATATTTGAGAAGCTTTTGGATGTGCAAAGTAGGGATTAGAGCTCAAGTGAAACACTCCAGTCACTTACAAAAAAAGGTAAGAGTTGCATAATAAATACATTTAGGGCCATTTGAAAAGAAGGAATGAAATTGGATTCCTATTTAAGAGTAGACTCTCCCAAGAGCTCTGAACAGTACTCCATTACTCATTTGCAAAAGCAATGAAAACATTAATTGACCTCTTGATTAGTATTTAAATAATAAATACCACAGTGGATTAATGCACTGGCCTTTTACCTCAAAGACATAGTTTAAAACTGACTTGACAAAAAAATCAATTTAATTACATGATACTAAAATTGCAAGTGCCAATAGGTGAGAGTTTCCATGAACACAAGGCCACATATCACATAATCATGCCAAATTGGAATTTATTCAGTGCTTTCTTCTTTTTTTTTTTTCCTTTCTTTTTTTTTTAATGAATGCGTGTGTGGTGTGTGTTGAAAGAAAGCAGGCTGCCACCTGCCACAGAAATACCCCACAGAGCAGCTCCCATCCTTGTGAACTAAAATATTTGGTTTAAATGCTAGTAACCTGAAAACTGACACAGTTCCATTATCACATCCAGCTAATCAAAACAGATACATTATGGAAAGAAATGTCAAATGTTTTCTGTAAAGCTTCTATTTTGTGGAATCATTGCACATGTATCTGTGGAAAATGAATTTTTTTTTAGGTTTTGGACCATCTTTACATGCAAACTTGATGTTAGCCAAGTCAATGGAGTCTGGAGGTTCTTGTTTATATTAAATTAGTTAATGCAAGGCTTTCCTTATGACTTTGACAGCTGGGAAATATCATAAACTGCTCTTAGTTGGCTTCTACCCTAAGGAGTGGAAATCTCATGAGGTCATTTATTCCTCTGAGTTTTCTTTTATCTTAGTCTGAAAACCCTGAAAACAGCTGGCCAAAACAGATCAGGAGAAGAGTCTGTGTCCCCATTTGGGTGGGTCCCAAAACAAAAATCCTTAGGGCAGATTCTGACAGTTAACATTTCCCATGAGTACAACTTGATACGTGCTATGTTCTAGGGAAATCAGATCTGAAATCCCCCCCCTAGTGTGGTGTGATACAATTTTTGGCTTAGAACAGTTAACTAAAAGTAGTTTCCTCACAATCATCCTTTAATTGTGGGGGGGGTGTAAATAGTAGTGGTTGTCCCTATATGAGTTTGCTGTAGAATGTAGTAGATAACCCTAAGTTTTGGAAATATAGCAGTTGTAATTTTTTAAAAAAACTTTTATTTATCCAAAACCAGATTATTTTCTGAAAAGATGTGCTCTTCATTTATTGATATCTATTTTGATGAGTACAGTTAGGCTCTTATTATGTCAGTCTGAAATTTTCTTGCAATACTATTTTAAACAAGATTGTGTTTTCAGATATTTTTTGTAGAAACTGTCAGTCTCTGGGAGAAGTCTTTGTCTTCTTATCGAAAACATGGAAATTTTAGTAAAAAATGTATTTTGACTGTGTTCTAGGTATTTGTTTCAATAGCTTCTCTACTATATGTAATTTTTACTTGATGTGGAAATGAAAGCAAATCAGATCTAAGTGTGCAGGCATGTAAATGCAGTAGGAGGGAAAAAAAAAAAAAGATTATTTCAGTTTGATCAATTTTGCTAAATGATTGCTTTGCTTTACCAGCTTTGTGTGATGAACATTCAACTTTTGGCTCTTATTAAAAACCTAGTTGAAAATTTTAAGATTTTCACATATTGTAACCACTTGGTTCAGGCAACCAGAAATTATTGTGGCAAAGAGACCTCATGGTAATTGTGTTTGAAATAGTTTTCCTCCACTGCTCTTCATCCTTAGTTGTCTCAAAAATTAGGAACCCTATAGAAAAAGAATCATAGCTGTTCATTTTCTAGAACATCTAAGACATCTTTTATAGCTTTCATTTTATAAGGTCTTCTTTACACTTTGAAAGTCTTAACAATTTTGGTTGGCTGTGGACTCCTGAGAAACTAAGTATTTTTTACTCTTCCTTTTCATACTATATAAAGGTATGTCATAAATCCATGGAAGAAAGTTGTTTTGTTGCAGTTTTGTTTTGATTTGGTTTTTTTAAAATTTTATTTTATTGAAAAGTAAGCAACAGAAAGTCTGCTTTGGAAAGATGGACCTTGTTAAATTCTGTAACTCAGCTATTTTATGCTTCATCACAAAGCCTTCCTGGTGCTCTGTATGTCAGCAGTTTGTTCACTGACGTATTCTTCCTTCAGTTTGACCCAGAAGACAAAATCCAGCCATGAAAGCTCCACCTGCTTTGTAAGATGCGCTTAATGCTACTCATGAAAATCACTTAGATACAATGTGTAAATTAGTGTTGAAATGCTGTATTTTAATTTTATTCAATTGACACGTCTTAGCATTAACCCTTTAGTCAAGAGGCAGATGCCCTGCAATTTGGGAGGGTGGTGGCAATTCAACACCAACAAGTCCAAAAATCATAGGCACATTTTAATTGCAAGACATGTAGGTGCATGGCTATGAGTGTCTGAATAATCCTAATTTACTTATAGGTGTTCTGAAGTTCTGAAGATGTGACTAGTCAGAAAAATTGAAAGCTGAAGGAGTAGTTCACCATGACACCAATTCCTGAATTGAATGAATACAATACAATGAATGCAATTTCAACCATACAAATAAAACCAGTCAATTCATACACATATACTCATATACATATGAGTATATTGCTCATTTGGAAAGAGATCAGTGGGCTTGACTGAAAATGCACTGTTAAATTATCCATTGATGTCAGTGAAGGTTGTCTCAAACCCACAATCTTTTAGAAAACTACAAAATTACACCATCAACACCTGCCTAGGTGGTATTTAGGTTAAGCTTCCCAGATCTCACACCAACAAAAACTACCACTTAAATAATCTTAGTCATGTCTCTGACAAACTCTGTAAGCCCTTTTATGTGCTTTAGAACCTGTGAGAGAGAGCATTAACAATGCAAGTGTTCATTTTTTGAGAGAGTCAGTGAAGCAGAGCTCCTCACCTGTAGAAATGCAATCTCCTTTGGAAGTGGTAATCAGCACGACACTTTTAAGGCAGTATAATGTGTTTTGGCAGCACATAAATGAATAGCAATTGGAAACAATGCTGCTCTGTTTGATCTCTTGCCAAATGATTCAGTGTTGTGGCTTAAAAGTCATACAGGTGCTCTTTTTTTCTTGTTGTTGTTGTTGTGGGAACAAGAGACCCATCATATTATTAGTGGTCTTGAATTTTCACACCTTTATATGAAATGTTGTGTGTAGATAAGAGATTAAAACAGAATTATAGCATTATTAAAGGAAAATAAAATATTTGGGTCAATTGGCTTATGGGATACAAGTTGACTTAGTAGAAAGAAAAAAGAAAAGCTGTGTTTCTAGAGCTTGATTCAGAATTGAAAGGGAAGAATTACAAACAGCCTTTGTGGCTCAGCTAATTCCTGTTGGCAATTTATGTATTGTCAAATCAGTGTATATGGGAAAATCTGGTAGGAATGACCAGTCTTTAAAGAGGTAAGAAGAGAAATGTTATGCCGAATTAATTTTGCCCTGAATCAAAGCAGAGATAAAGTACATAAAATTCCCAGTGCTCCAGTCTTCATAGCACCTATGTGGCTAGAAGAGCTTTCTCTATTAGCAACACCTAACATTCCAAATTTCCTTTGGAACGTCTGCAGATAAAATGATAAGGGCTTGTGTGTGCATGGTGAGTTTATGTCATCAGTATTCAATGTCTACCTTTTTTGACAAATCTGAGAACATTCTTATGTAGTGCAGTAACACAAGAAAATGGGGGGAAAAAAGGAAAATCTGAAAAGAAATAATTATTTTGTTGTTAATCCTTCTCTGGAAATAGAAATGCTTACTATTTACTCCTCTGAAGTAAACAGTACTTTTCTATTTGTTTCAGTGAGTCTAGGATCTCACTCTTCGTTCTAAACAGCACTTGTGTATTCAAACTACAGAATGATCCACCCCTTATGCTTGATTATTATAATTTTATCTCAAACAATATAATTATACATCCACAAAATGCCTATCACTATAGCTGATATATGACACACTCTCACACTTGCAGCTTTAGAGGGTAGATGAGTGAAACAAATGTCTCCAGCCTGAAAAAAGTATTTCAGAATCTGAAACAGATAGAAAGCCTGCTAAACTGTCATTTTGTGTCAATTCCCTCTGTGATACAATTCATGTAGTTTGGGATTTTAGATGCAAATCCACATGAGGAAAAAAGTCCTATATTTTGGAGTTTTTCAATATTTGTTATCAGAAGGTATTGAAGAAATGAATGCAGGAGGGTGTTTGTTCTGTGTTTCCTCCTGGAAGACAATAATCAGCTGAGTTTATTTAACTAAATTGTAAAAGTAAGATCAACGAGAAATTTAGTCAGTGTGTGTGTTACCATCCTCCCTAAAGAGCTCTCAACACAGAATGTGGTAGCACAGAGTAGAACAGTGAATGGTGGTTAAAAATAGACATTTGACTGAGAAAGAAGCAATACATTTTAACATAATGACCAAATAAGCACTGAATTCCTCATCATTCCGTATTTCAAGTGCTTAAAATGTGATGTGCAGTTCATTCTGTTATGCAGGTCATTAAGAGCAGGTTTCAGAAGAAAAAGAAAAAATTAAAAGGCTCTTTTATTTATGTGGGGCTTTAACTATGTGGACCTCTTCTTCCAGGCAGCTAGTGACAGGACAGGGTGACAACAGCCTCAAGCTGCCGAGGTTCAGTTGGTCATCAGGAGGAATTTCTTCATGGAAAGGATTTTTAAGCATTGGGACAGGCTGCCCAGGGAGGTGCTGGAGTCACCATCCCTGGGAGTGTTCTAGAAATGACTGGACATGGCACTTAGGGCCATGGTCTAGCTCCCAAGGTGGTGATGGCTCAGAGGTTGGACAGGACAATATTGGAGGTCTTTTCCAACACAAATGACTCTGTGATTTCTATGTTACATGACTTAGAGGGTTTCACAGTCCTTGGGATTAAATAGCAGCCAGTGTTCCTGTGCTCTTGTTAAGTTTTAGTGGCCTAGACCATGCCAGGATGTTCCATGGCTGGTGCTTTCCTGCAGGATGCCATGCTGTGGAAGAGCCAGGGATATTCACTGAGCTCCTGCTCCCAAACCTTTCCATCGGTCTCACAGTCTGCTGGGGGTGACAGCTGAACCTGCCTGAGCTGCTTGGCCTTGCTCATACATCTTCAGCTAACATCTTTGGTCTTCCCAGTCTTTTCCATGGTTCACCTTGCTGGAGAGTACAGAGGGTACAGCCCCCAGCAAGCTGCTGGCTCAGCTGCTCCTGCAAACTCTCCCAAATCAAAGAGCAAAGGAGATCTGCAAGTCACTGCTTAGCTCACATCATTCATTTTCACTGAACAAGCTAGGGGGCAACTGGATAGGAACCTGACTTCCAGCTGGGAAGTGTTAGGCAGTGACTCATGGATCAATCTTCAGCTGACACAGCTCCAGCTGAAGGAAGATTTGTGTTGTAAGCACCTACTGTAAGCTGGATGAAAATCACTGTGTAAGTTAAAGTGACTTAAAGCAAATTAGTGCAACTTTTACTCTTCCTCCTGTATCTTGCAGTGACTTTTTGTGGACATTTTGTGCACCACGAAGTTTGTAAGCTAGCGTACATCAAATAATAAACATACAGTGCTGTAACAATAAGACACCTCTGTGAATGCATAATAGTGCCTATACCCATATTTATGAATAAATATGTTCAGGAATTGGCCAAGTGGAGAACATGCATGTCTCATGCTTCTGAAAACAAGGGATAGTTCCCAAGATTAGGAAAAAAAATCTATAAGCACATTTAGATAGCATAAAAAGCTGCACTTTTTTTTTCAGCTGTACTTTGGTTATTTTAATACCAACTTTCCCAACATACATGGTGGAATTAAACTGATGAATCATCTATCTGAATGTGAATGTAAATAGAAGCAAAAATGAATTTGCACTGTATATAATATAAAGCATAAATATATAAGCGTGTGTATATATAAATATATAACATTGTCATTTGCATGCTAATTTTTCCAGTCTACCTCTGTCACCTCTTAGATGGGAAAATTATTTGATTCCTCTCCTTGGCATTCTTTTCAAAGAAAAAGAGTGACCTTGCCTTTTTGTATCCCAGAAAAGAGAATTTCACGTGACAGAAGAAATTGTCTTTAAGATATTTGCTTAGCTTAAACTTACAGCTAGATTGGTATTTCTGAATTTTAAGGAAATTCTAAGAAGTTTCTTATTCTGAACTTGTAATATAAAATTTGCAACTAAAAATGCAAAACAGGTTTCAAAAGAGATTTTTTTTTAAAAGAAGAGCTTTTAGGAAACACAAGTTTGTACATCCAGAAATCAAGATTTAGGATACCACTTGAGCATCAGCTGTCCAAGATCTAACTAGCATAAATATTAACAACATCTACTGCTGGCCACGTGTATGTTATTGCTTGAGTGAGACAAGGAAAGACAGCCAGGCAGAGATCTCAGCTTTTGAAACATACATCTGTTTACCAGTGAGTGAACCCGATTGATCTCCCATAGCTTTGTTTAACAAAACTTTAGCCATCTGCCCTCCAGAATGCATTGTCCCCGGTGCTCTTCAATACAAACTGTGAATTTCCTCTTGCTGACTCAGTGGCTGCGCTCTTCTGAAGAATTGACAATGAAGAGCCTCCATCGCCTGTCAGGCAGCTGTAGCTGCTGGGAGGCACAGTGGGAGTGGGGACACTTCTGAATGTGTCATTTTAGTGCCCTGGTGCTGTTTGTGGCACTGGTGTTTGCTGCTGGGACAGGCTGGAGTCGCTGCCTGCCACGGGAGCAAGTTGGAATCTTGTACCTGTGATATTACAAGGACTTGTAATCTTGTACCTATGATATTACTCAAGTAATTTTGAGTGGGACACCAATATCTTCACAGACACGTTGCCATTAATTACCTGATTGCCTGTGCTTTGAGGCAATGTGCCTGCCAAAGGAGGAATTTTACACTCTCTTTTTCATTTCCCTCATTATTATATTATTTACTTAAAAAAGAATGATGCTTCTACTAAGCATATTGGATGGAGGAGGAAAAGTTATTTGGAGATCCTCAGAAAGGTGTGGTCCAAAGCACAAGGAAGTGAGTCCCTCATCTGTACTGGTACTCACAGAAATGTGAGGAGCAAAACCATTTACTGTTTATACCAAGAGGTGCTGTGAACTCTCTTGAGGGACAAAAAACTTTGCAGAGAGGTCAGGATAGATTGGAGCAAGGGGCAATGCATAATGAGATGAAATTTGACAAGACAAATGCTGAATTCTTCACCCATGGTGGGGTAATATCAGATGAAAAATATAAATTGGGAGAGGAGTGGCTGGAAAGCAGCTCTGCAGAAGGAGATCTGACAGTGCTGGTGGAAAAAACCACATCCTGGAGTGCATCAAGCACAAAATAACCAGCCAGTCAAGACAGGTGATTACCCCACTGTATTCACTATTGCTGTGGCCTCACCTGAGTGCTGTGTGCAATTCTGGGCCCACAGTTTAATCAGGATGTGAAAGTCCTGGAATGCATCCAGAGTATGGCAACAAAGCTGTGAAGGGCTGGAAGGAATGTCCTGTGAGGAGCTGCTGAGGACTTTGGATCTGTCAGGTTGGGATGAAAGGAGCCTGAGGGGCAGCTTTGTTGGTCTCTGCAGGTTTCTGAGGAAGGAGAGTGGGGAGGGAGGTGCTGATCTCTTCTC
>VWYP01027636.1:41194-61427 GCA_013400435.1 Pycnonotus jocosus | reverse complement strand
TTTCCTCCTCTGTCCGTGTCCTTAATAGCCCCAGCTGGTTTTCCCTCTCACGATTTATCTGATCTTTAGCAGTGGTTAAAGGCTATGGAAGCTGTGCCACAGTTTAATTATGTGTTGAAAGGGGAACTGTGACCTTTAGATGGCTCCAGACGACCCTGCTATCATTGCCTGTCCCCTCCTGGCCCTGCTGAGGGGACACTGCAATATTGCCTGCTATCGATTTTCCTCATGCCACTTTTGGTTTTATAGACATCTACAGTATCTCCTCTCAGGCTGGAGAGACTTATCTGTTTAATAACTCCCAAAAAAAGCCTTCTGCTTGCTGCTTCTTTCTCTGTGTTTGCAGTTTTGAGATGAAGCAGGAGCGGACTTGCCCTCACACAGAGTTGAAAAAATCACGGCAGTTTTCAGAGCTATCCTGAATAAAACTGCTCAGAAACAAATGTGAGGCATGGTCATTGAGAAGCATCAGCTTTTCAAGGGTTTTAATTGCTTTGGTGGCTTATTTAGTATTGATTGTTTGTTGTTGAAAGCAACAGATAGGTAAAGAAAAATTACTTTTAGCTACAGAAATAGCTTTTTTATTTCTACAGATAAGTCATGTTTTGTCCTTTGTCCTCCCTGCTCCTTCCAAATTCCTTGCCTCCATTAGTTAATTGAGGCTAAAGGAATATGAAGAGTGGGAAGGAATATAGTTTTTTCCCATAAGAAATTTGCCATGGGGCCACAGAAAAAGAACAGTAAATTTCTGTTAGAATGTTATATTTCATGCAGGTCACACTTGTGGATGCTGACAATGCTTCCCGTACTTTATTTTCCTAAAATCTTTCTTCTGATCCAGCACATTTAGTTAATTTCTGAAACTAGATCTTAAATTTGAGGGAGGATGTATTTTGTATTTGCATAAAATAACCTTTGAGACAGATGAGTTAGACTTCAAGTGATAATGAAATCATGCATGAGTTAAAAATAAAATTTAATTCTTGCTTGCCTGCTATAAGTAAATTACATAATCCTCCCTCATTCAGCTGTATTTGTTGCTGGTTTTGCATCACATATTTTTATTTATCTTGCATATCTATATGTAGATATGAACACTGAGGCTGTGGAAAGGTTCCTTTGTCTAGCTTCGCAAAAAATATCAACAGATATTTTGCATGCATGTGCAAGAAATCAAATTTTAAAAAATCCTTTTTAAACTTTCCTAGCTTCCTTTTAGGGTTTTGGGAGGTGACACTGTAATTTCAATTATGAACTTAGTGCCTATTATTTTTTGCTACAAATGAAACTGGACTTGAGGTGCAAACCTTGTTAACCCAAACTCCTGCTGATTTATGTATCAACTCTGTACTTGAGCATCAAATAGTTTTCCCTGCACTAAATAATTTTGGTTGGGTTTTTTTTTTTCTCCTTAGACTTCTCTGCCATTTTATCTATCTATCAGAACACCCACATATTTCCATGCTTCCACCTCTGTGATGGCAGAAGAGAAGGGAAATTCATCACTTGTAAAAGAGCATCACCTGAGATGGGGACAGATTTTGTTTGATGTCCTGAAAGGACAGCACTGGAGAGAAGCTTCCAAAATCCAGAGGTGCAGCACGGAGACCAAAAACCTTTGTGAATATGTCACAAAGGAAACAAAGTCAGGGCTAAAACATTATATCAGCCACCTTGGACTTCAAACTCTGATATTTTCCCAAGAACTTCTAGGAAACCTGTAATTCTGCATTAATTCAGTCATATAAGCACTTCTCCAGGAGGTCCATATTCTTCTCTGCATGATGCAAACGACAGTCATTCATTTCGAGTCTAAAAGCTATCAGGTTCAGTTTTCACAAATGAGGAGTGGATTGGCTGACGTTTTAAGAGAAAGAGCATTGCCCATAAAAACTGAAAATAACCCAAGGGGATAATCCGATCATTTTGCCAAAAATTGGTGCTGTGGCCTTTGAATTTAAATAGTGGCTGTCAGGGGAAAAATCTGGCACTGATTTATCACAGATAGGGTTTTTATGGCTCACTTTTTTGTGAGTTAACCAATACAGGTGGAAATAAGATCATAACATGCACTGCACTGTGCTAGGACATTTTACTTTTATCACAGCCTGATGCCCTTAATTCATCTGCTGACTTTTGTCTGACATGAGAAGATAATATCCTTGATAATCACCAATTTTACAAGGGTTTATATGTGTGCATCCAAGCTACTTTCATGAGTGATACAATTGAAATTCTTAACTTTAATTATTAATGTTATTTTCTCAGTAACTGTAACGGACCTCCTGGGATTAATTTGAGATGGTACAAATGCCAAGTAAAAAGACATTTAATTTTTTAGTGTTAATGATTTTTGTGTAACTTTCAGAGCATGGCCCTGTCGGAGCTGTGGGTGAAGTTTTAAGCAGAAGACTCTACCTGCACTGAGGACTGAGTGTGAATTAATCTAATTTAAAAGATCTTAGCAAAGGCAGGGGCCCATGGAATCATGGATTTGGGTTGGAAGGGACCTTCAAGCCCACCTAGTGCCACCCCCTGCCATGGCCAGGGACACCTTCCACTGTCCCAGGCTGCTCCAAGCCCCAGTGTCCAGCCTGGCCTTGGACACTCCCAGGGATCCAGGGGCAACCAGGGCACTTCTCTGGGCACCCTGTGCCAGGGCCTCCCCACCCTCACAGCAAAGGATTCCTTCCTAAAACATAATCCGAATCTTCTCTTCACCACTTTAAACCTCAAGTTTAAAAAAATTAAAAGCTGTATGTCCCAACAATAAAAATTCATTGCGGATCCAGAGCCGTCAGAGTTTCACCACGGGCTGGGCAGCCTCAAAACCTCCCCATTGCTTCCCCACAGGTATTCCAGGGGAACTTCCACTAAACCCTCCCCATTGCTTCCCTGCAGGTTTTCCAGGGGAATTTTGACAACGACACGCACCGCAAGAACGTCATCGACCCGCCGATCTACGCGCGGCACGTGCGCATCCTGCCCTGGTCGTGGTACGGCCGCATCACCCTGCGGTCCGAGCTGCTGGGCTGCGCCGCCGAGGACTGAGCCCTGCTCCCAGCGTAGAACAAGCCTGTAGGATGCTGAGTGGGGTTTTTCCATGAACCAGTGCTCGCTCATTTTTATGGTAGGCCGCTAGCTGTCTTTCGCCAGGAGGTCTAAGCCTGCCCTTTTAAAACGATCCAATCCGAATTTTTTGCCCTTGAAATCTGTTGGTGTTGTCCCTTCTGCTGTGGAATTATCCTCCTAGTTCTCCTTTGAGTTGTTCACCACCAGTTGAAAAGCATTGAGGGAAAAGGAAAAAAAAACAGCAGCATCCTTTTTACAAGGGAAGAGAAATAGTGTGATGAAGCTCATTTGCAGCTTCAGGAACATTGGGCTGATGAGTTCTCCATAAATCATGCCATCATCTTACTTGCAAAAAGTGATACTGCAGCTTTTAGCAATAAGTTTACTTGGGGATGACTGCATTATAGTAATTGTGCCTATCAAACACTGTCAGTTCTTATGACATATATTTTGGGAAATTCTCTGTGGTACTGTAAAACACAGTACCTGTGATGTTACGAGCTACCTTTCACCACTTTCATCCAGACAGCAGAGTCCACACACCTGGAGGGTTTTCCTAACTGCCCCATTTTCCTTCTCTATTTTGCATGCTGTAGACATGGCCTCCATCTTTTCTGTTTAGTGTCACACTGCTGGTATTGTTTTCCTTGGAAGATGTCACCTGTTTGCATATGTAACTAAATCAAGATATTATTAATTTAATGAATTTGCCAAAGCTTATGAATTTGCAAGGTTTCTGTGCTTTCTCATGGAGACTAAGGTGAGGCACCAGAGTACTTGTGGTGTCTCATCTTGGGTGCCCACACGGTGCATCAGAAATACCATTCCAGGACGATTTGTCCAGAGGTGAGCACACAGCCCTAGACTGTGATCTGCCCACTCCATTACTGCTTTCACAAATGCTCTGATTTCCTGCGAGGAGGAAAATGTTGGGTGAAGGAACCAGGTGCTAAAAGACACACAGGAGGAATGACACACTTACTGCCAGGAAACCCTCTCTCTTTAAGCTATTCCTAAAGCTTTCCTCCCCAAAACTTAAGAGGTGAGGTAGGAGCACACCAAAGCCTGGCGCTTGTCACTCTCTGCTCCTAAGAAGTCTTTTCAGACACACACCAGTGAGCCACAAGGAGGCTGTTTCCTATCATGCCCCATCTACAAGAATGCTGCACACACAGCATGATAGCAACCCCAGTTTTAAAAGTAGTTTTTAGGAGGAAAAGTGGAGCAGTAGGGGGGACATGCTCCCCTGTGCCTCGGTTTCCCCTGCTGATTGAGATAACAATACCAACCTCTGAAGAGCAATCCAAGTTCCCTTGTTGTAAAGTGCTCTGTGACTACATTAGAGCAGCACCTCAGTCTAAAACAAATTCCAGGGCAGGGAGTGAAGGGACATTTTGTCTGTTACCTGAAGCAACAGCACTTGGGATTACTGCCAACCTTTTAATTTCATAACATGCTGACATGGAGAGAAAGAGAGAATGAGAGAGAGAGAGAGAGAGAGAGAGAGAGAGATGCAGCTGCATGTTTAGCAAATATCACTGAACTTATGCTTTCTGTCACTGTTCCATTCTCACCAAAACTCTGAAGTATGAACTTGGGCACTGCTTCCCAGGCCAGCAGCTAGCTGACCCACAATCTGCAAAGGGCAAAGTTTACCTTGGAAACAAAATGGTTTGGATTTCGAAAAAAACCTGCATTTAATCACACATTCTCCACCACAGACTAAATATATATTATCCATTGAACTGTGAAAGACTCTAGAATAGCAGCCAGGAATTTTACATACAAGAATTGGGGATATAATGGTGGCGGTTTTCTGATAGTGTCACTTAAACTGTCACATTTTAGCAAACAGAACACCCTGCCTCTACAAAATGACTTAATCCTTAAACTGTATTTATACAAGTATTTATTTTATAAGGCTTAGACATTTAAAGACTTCTAAGGAAGAGTCCTGTAAAGGTAAAAGTATGTGTAAGAAATGTTGAGGTCCTGTGCAACACTGCTAAGTTTGTTCTTTATTTTTTACTTTGTGCTGCATAACAAAAGCCACTAGACTGTTACTGTCTTGTCTGTAACTGTGTTAACAGCATTCCTTAATGATGTATATATGGAGTGGTCTTCAAGCAGAAGGAGCAATTTTAAAGAGAAAGTCAACCACTGTGGTAGTACTTCTAATGAGAAAAAAAAAAAAATCTGAACAATGGAAGACAAGTCTATCCCCACATTATCTACTGCCTATATTTTGCAATTTAGGCTTTAGGTTAAAAAAAAACCCAAAACCTAGTAATACTTATCTCTTTAGGATGTGCATACACAATACTTTTAAAAGGTTTAAATACACTTTCCTATTATGGGAGAGCAGTTGACCCTGAATTTAATTACAGCTATGAAGAATAGCATGTAGATATTTCACTAACTAACTTCATCCAAAAAGCAGAAGACCATTTCAGAAAATTAGATTTCCTAGTTTAAAAACTTGTGTTAATGTTCTTTTGAAATATTTGGTTTGTGTTCTTAATGTTGGGGACTTTTTCATCTTATTCATCTTTTACGACTTCAGTTTTTCTTTTCAAATAATACTTCTTGGTTTAGTAAATGAATTGTAATCCCTTCATCTGCATATAGAGTTTTCATGTAATGTAGCAGAATAATTTTAATTTGGTATTAATTTTGTGTTGAGTATTTTGACCCTCATGTCCTGTGTCAGCTGCCAGCAGTCATCACAGCCCGCAAGGATAGCTCCATACCCTGTGATAGTACTCTATGACAATTCATTAAAAAATCATATATTCGATGCCCTTATCATTTCAACTTGCATGCTGGGAGTTTTTCCAATGACATTATTCCTCAGCTACCAAAAAGCCTTCTTGAAATGGCATTTCCAGCACCAAACTCAGCTCCCAGTGTCAGCAGTATCAGTCTGAAATAGCTCTTGGTTTAAGTGGAATCCTTCAGATTTAACAAAACAGGTGGGAATCAGATTAGGGGATAGAATTAAACTTTTTCCCTTTCATTTAGTTTTTTTTGTCTAGGTGCATACTATTGCCATAAAGGGCAAGTTATAAATTAACACAACTGTTCTCTCCCAGTAAAAGCAACCAGCCCCAAAAACCCAGAAGTGCAGGACAGGAGATGTCCCTTTAAGAGGGGACAGAGGAAAGCTTGGAAATGATCCTTGACTTCTGTATTAATTGTTAACAATGACATTGAACAAGGCCAAAAGTGTTCTCCTAATTAAATTTCACCCTGAACCAGTTAAGTATTTGTAGGCAGGTTTCACCTTTATGCTGCTGGGTAATGTGCTACGTTTACAGCCTGGGAAATAAAGCACTGGCACGAGGCTCCTCTTTATCGGCGTTAAGGGCCCGTTACCTCAGCTGGCTCTGAATCTGAGGTTGACTTTCTCTTTTGGAATGGCTGCATACAAATTAAGTGTCAGTTTTGAAGACTAAGGATACTAAATGAGTGTATCTTTGCTATACAACCAATGTGAACTATAATATTCAGTGCAGGCTTCTGATGTGTCAGTAAGTACAGAAGTATCTGGGACACAAACGACCTTTGCAACCTTTCAAGCTGTGTGATATTCAAATGGTTTTGTATATACTTAAATCATGTAGAGCGATGTAAAACCAGTACGACCTTGTCTAGTCTTCAAACTTAACAATAAAACTTTTGAAAAATGAGGTGGTTTTCTTGATGCTGTTATGTTGCAACACCTCGAAGGAGACACAACTAATCTCACTGGTGGCAAATGTGGAGCAGAGATATGACATGGCATTTTCCTGGATTCATCCACAGGGTCTTTGTGGTAGGTAAGTTTGTTTCTGGCAAAATCAGCAGTTGGTGCTGTGCTCAGTGTGTTTCCTTTGTTCTTCCAGATTGAAAAAAACTCCAAACCTGTAGGTTTGAAGGAGTCTAAAAAATATTCTTTCTTTTCTTGCTGCTCTCTGAATGAGCATCAGAAATTTAAAATGACAATTTCATTTTCTATTAGTCAAATTTCTCGGGATATTTATCAGTCCTTATCCTCTATCCTCTATTCCTGCATAGGGAAATTAATTTCTAAAATAAGGAGTGGCTGCAGCCCAGATCTACTGTGAGATGCCAGAGCAGAGCTGGTGTTTGCTCACAACCTTGCCCCTTTTCTCTTTTATTTGCTGTGCAGCCAGCTTGCCAAAATCTCTTATATTACTTAACTCTATCATTTCAATTCCTGAAGAAGCTTAGAGATTAAAGTAACATATGGAAAAGCCATTTGCTCCCAAACAATTTAAACAATTAAATTATATAAATTCTGTTTACTGAAGACAGATGAAGCTTATGTGGTTTACACCTTGAATGAGTCTATAAATACACCTCCATTTTGTTTTATAATGGTTTCAGCTTATGTCCTTTCCCCAAAAATCATCTTTTAGAGACAAAAACCATCCCCAGGCATTCACTGGGACAATGTCTGCCCAACATGCAGTCTCAACACTCAACACTCACTACAGCCTGTCTTTCAGCAGAAAAGTCACAAAATTGCAATTTTCTCTACTTATGTATCTCTACCAGTCACAAAAATGAGAATACAATGCTGCACACAAGAAGAGGAGTACTTTTGGAAAATGATGGCTGAATATTAGGACTTCTGTCATAAATTTCTGTATCTTGAACTTTCTGACTTTTGGTTATAAATTGCAACTCTTTCATGAAACATGGGCACTTTTCCTGAAGAACTGAAAAGTGGGATTTAGTTGCATTTTTCATAACATATACCCCCAGGAATTCTAGTGAAGACAAGGAGAGAAAATAATGAGTAAATCTCTTCAGAATAGCAACTATTTATCCATGTCCATCTTGCCATATCTGTTGTTAATGAGCCCAAGCGATGAGTATCAACACTCTACATCATCATGAATTCAGTAGTCTCTGATACTTCTGTGGTAAACACAATGACACTTATTTTGTATCTTAGATTTAATAACAGGAGGTCAATCTGTTCACTTAGTGATTACTAAGCGACCAGTCATCATTTAGTCTTAGAAATCAAGTAAGACAAATTAGAAGATAATTTTTAAATAGGACTAAATAAAGATAATTTTACTGATCCCAAAGTATTTTCTTTTTTATATATAATTTGCATAATTTTCTTAATAGGGAGGCACACTTTAGAATGCAGAAGACTGTTTTAGATTAAAATATAAAAGGCAAAATTGCACAAAACTTTGTTGTGCAGCTGTATATTACATTTATTTCAAATGAACTTTCAGTGATACATATATAATTGTAAATCTGTATTTTTAAATTCCTCTGAATGGGAGAACATAGAAACATGCCTTGTTCTCACAATTTAGCTCTCTACAAGTGCAGCAAAATGTATTTTTCCAGTATGTGTGAGTAAGAATAATTGGGGTTTTATGTAATTATATCAAACAGGAATCAGGCTCTACATGTATGGCATGTACGGGAAGCATGAACCACCTGGTGAAACAGAGGTGGGGCCCAGGAGCTGGGGAGAATGGTCTTTTATCCCAACAATATTTCTTTCTCCAGTTTGCCAACTGATGGGCTGCGGTTATCTGAGGTCACACATCAGATGATGGGTCAGCAGGCACACTTCTCACTAGATGGAGGAAATCAACCTTCAAAATACACTAGGAAAGGTCACTAATCATTTGCATCAGACTGGAAAATCAAAAGCAGACTAAATGAATGTATTTGTTTTCTGGGATGCTGTGAGAGGTCAGTAGAAGCTGTGGAGAAATGTATTGTGCTGCCTTGGCCACAATAAATGCAACCAAGTACACAGAGTGCATTAAATATACATGTGATGCATTGAAGCAAGATCAAAGGGGCCCTAAAAAGTGTTATGTTATGTTCTGATGAAAGTGCCAGACAATATGAGGTAGGTGCTATGGTCTGACACCCTGTGGCTTGCCTGAGGTTCTGCTGGGAGGGTTTTACCCGTCTAAACTTTCTGGGGTAGGGGAGACTCAGTCACAGGCTCTCCAGGAAGGACAGGCAGGAGGAGACAAAGAGGGACATTCTGCTGGAATGGGTGAGGAGATGACAGGGAAGGCAGAGACATGTGACAGGGTGGCAGGGATGTGCCACAGACTGCAGGAAGGGTCAGTGAGCCCCTCTATGGACAGACAGGAGCAGCCTTGTGTTCACAAGCCCTGGTCCACAAGGAGGACTGCAACCACCCCAAACAAGAACCGTGGATTGAGGTGGGTTGGGAAAAAATTTAAAGATTATCTAGTCCAAGTCCTGCCATGGTCAGAGACACCTTTCACCATCCCAGGCTGCTCCAAGCCCCAGTGTCCAGCCTGGCCTTGGGCACTGCCAGGGATCCAGGGGCAGCCACAGCTTCTCTGGGCACCCTGTGCCAGAGCCTCCCCACTCTCCCAGGGAACAATTCCTTCCTAATAATTAATAACTAAACCCACCTATCTTTTCTTCCTGATGTCTCAAAAACTAAACCTACCAAGAGGGGCTGTGGTGACTGTAAAATGGTTCAAGATCCTTTGGGTGGTGAGGAGCCATTGAACACAAGTTCAATGGCCTGGACTTCAGGAGAGAAGAATTTGGCCTCTTCAGGGATCTGCTTAGTCAAGTGTGATAGGTTTAAGTCCAGGAGGGAGTTGGGGCCCGATAGAACTGATTAATATTCAATGATCACCTCCTCCACACTCAGGAGCAAAATATCTCAACAAAGTAGAAATCACACAAAGACACCAGGAGTCCTGTGGAGGTGAATGAGGAGCTCCTGGACAAACAGAAAACACAAAAAGGAAATCTCTAGAGCATGGAAGCAATCACAGCTAGGCTGGGAGGCATACAGAGAAGTTGTCCAGGATCAGATTAGGAAAAGTAAAGCCCTGATAGAGTTAAATCTTTCCAGGGTCATCAAGGGCAACAAGAAAAATTTCTGTAGATATGTTAGTGACAAAAAGAAATGTAGGGAATATATTGGCCCACTCTGGAAGAAAATGGGAGACCCAGGACATGGAGAATGCTGAGGTACTCAACAACTTGCCCCAGTTTCACCTAGAACTGTTACAGTGCCCAAGGTGCAGAAGGTGAAGGGAGGGACTGAAGAACTGTCCAGTGTAGGAGGAGATGAGGCTGGAGACCATCCAAGGAACCTGAAGGTTCCCAAGACCGTGGGCCCTGACAAGATGCGCCCATGGATCATGAGGGAACTGTCAGGGGAAGTGGCTAAGCCACTCTTTATCATATTTGAGAAGTCACAGCAGTCTGGTGAAGGTCTCACTGACTGTAAAAGAGGAAACATAACCCTGATTTTTAATATGGGAATTAAGAGACACCCAGGGAGCTACAGAGTGGGCAGTGGCTGTGGGAAGATGGAGCAGATCCTTCTGGAAATTATGCCAAGACACACGGAAAATAAGGAAATGATTTCTGACTTCTCCATGTGGCTCCAGTGGGGGCAAGCTGTGCCTGAGAAGTCTGGAGGGTTCTATGATGCAGATGCAGCACTGGTGGAGGAGAAAGAGCAACTGGTGTTCTTCCTTCATTTTTACTCTTGAAGGATATGCCTCTACCATTTTTGACTTGGAGAAATTCCTTTATTACATGTGACTCATGCTACTTTAACAGCTTCACAGCTTCTCTAAACTATGTGTTCACAGTTTCTTTCTAAGAGTGAAAAGGCACTAACGGGGAAATTTTGATTAAGCAATTAAAGCATGGGATGTTTGTGTAAATATGGAGTGTACATTTGCATACATATTTATATATATGTATATATTTGCATTTTCTATGGATTGTGTCATATATGTCATATTTATCTGAGAACAGAGAGAGAAAAGGGGAAGTATTATTACTATGACATTAATTAAGATCATCAACCTAATCCAGCTGTTCTTATGATGTATGTATTTAAGAAAAATTGATGAGGATGAGGAGAACAGTGCATCTTTGTAGGTGCTTTATTTATGCCCCCAGTTTGCTACCACAGACTCACAGAATGGTTTGGGTGGGAGGGGACATTTAAAGGCCAAACAGTTCAACCCCCTGCCATGGGCAGGGACACCCTGAACCAGACCTCTAAGGTCACTCAAAGCCCCATCCAACCTGACCTTGAGTGTTTCCAGGGATGAAACAGCCACCATCTCCCTGGGAAACCTCTTTCAGTGTTCCACCACCCTCACTGGAAAAAACTTTTTCCTTACATCTCATCTAAATTGACCCCCTTTTAGTTTAAAACCCTTTCCCCATTTGTCCAGTCACAAATAATCCTGCTAAATGGTTTGTCCCCAGTTACCTTTCCTTAGAAGCTTGCACGGAAATGGGCAGCATTACTTGAAAGTCAGAAGCGCTTCTTTATTTTATAGCCATTTTTCCTTTTACTTAGGGATTTACAAGTATTTCATTTTCATATTTTTTAGGAGTCATTGCTGACCAGTGACCAGAATGAGCGAGGAGAGTTTTCTGGTTCACAAAGGTGGGAGTCAGAGTGGCTTCCAGAAGAATCTGACCCAATGTTTATATAATATACTTATATAGTACATGGCACTCACCACCTGCATTGGCTGCTCCACCTCCCTGCTCCTTTCCAGCTCCTGAGCCATGACAGAAAGTGTTGTTCAGCCGTGGCAGTGAGACCAGCTATTCACAAGTGGCTTTTTCACTCAGTAACGGTCACATTCCCCAAATATTTCTGGGAGTCCAAAGCCAGGCTTCCAAACCAGAGCAGCCCAGGGGCTGGGTGTGATGTGGTGAGGAAAGCTCGTCCCTGGTCCCAGCACAGCAGCTGGGCTGACTGAATGGCACGCACAGTTTACGTGTGCAAACACAGAGTGGGCAGCAGGAATTGGCTCAGCAAACATGTCCCAGTTAATCCCTTCGTGGCATAAAAGACTGCACTTCAGCTGAAATGGTTTGGGTATTTTTAAAAATGTTTAGCAATCTTTCTTCCCTCACCACTGGCGCAAGCATTCCTCTGGCCTGCAAAAAAAACCCCCCAAATTTATGTTTAATTTCTTCTCCAATGGGTCACTTTCTGTTCGGACTCATGTCTGTCATGAATTTAGACTGCCTGAATGGATGAGCATTCTCCTGAAGTCAGATAATGGAGTGCTAAAACTCCACAATGAAATGTAGGGTACTAGTCTAGCATCTGCATCATACCAAAGGGAAGGGCTGCCTGATACCCACTTGATGCTACTAGAAAATAGTCAGATGAGCAAACACCTTGGTATCAAGCAACAACTTCACAGAACTAAGGCCCTTGTTTAGGCTGAAGGAGAGTGAAACACTGATCTTCCAATGTGAGTGGTGGTGTGATTTTTGAAGGGTGCTGTGCTCCTTTCAGGCACCCACCCAGCAGCTCTGTATCACCAGGGCTGAAAGGAACACTCCCTGATTCTCACCTGATATCTTTCACAAGCGATGCTGAAATCCTCTTGCACTGTCTTGTGAAAATCTCCATTGGTACAATTTGTTGCTGAATTGCTGAGGACTCCCTCAAAGCTGCCTCTTTTTGCTTATTTTGAGCCCTCTGTATGTACAGATGATCCTTTTGGTTATATCCCGATGTCACAGTGGATCAAGTGAACGTATTGACAGTTTTGCAGCCCAGATCATCTCCTGAACTGCAGCAAAGGAGTGTTTTGATTGAACAGGCAAAGGCTTATTAGCATTCCTTCACTGTCTCAAGACAGTCTGGACTGGTTCTCCCTGGCCAGTGTAACAGATTTCAAACCAGAGAACACATGCATCGGGCTGAGCTGGGGAGAGGCACTTTCATAACATTCCCTTTTCCTATTTGTCCTCTTTCCCAGGGGCCTCTCCTTTAGCTCTGCAGTAAAAATATTGATTGTACCAGCCCTGATTCCAGAGGATCTTACATGGATCCTTGTGCTTGCACTCCAGCAGTGGGGAAAGGTGGGATTTCAGCAGTCCTTCCCTGGCTGCCCAGAAGTAATTGGGCTCCCACCAGCACAACTCCTGGAGGAGGTTTTAGGAACAGACAAGTAATGCTGGTAGAGTCACACTGAAGGTGACTCCAGCTCCCATTGTGCCTCTGAGCTTCCCCGTGGTGTTGGCTTGGCATTCTCTCCATGGTTCAGAGCACACAGAAGCTGAAGCAAGTGTGGAAGGAGACAGGGCTGGGTTGGCCCCTGCATGCAGCTATTCCAACCACAAGGATCTGTGAGCTGTGAGCACCACTGCCAAAAACAGCATGGGCAGCGTCAGCACCTCCCATTCAAAAGGGCTGTCCCAGCCCTGTGCAGCACAGAATTCGGTTTTATTGCTTTTTATCCAATTTATTTGGACTGAATATTCATTATGGAGGGGCGGGAGGGGAAAAAGGGTAAATCTTCATCTGAATTTAATCCCTCAGCAGTCCTGTGGCTCTCCAGGTCTCCCAGTCTCTAGCAAGTATGGTCTGGCTCTGAGCAGTTGAGTTACCCCTACCTAAATTAACTTAAACTTATTTTATAGCCAACCTGCTTGAAAGACTCATTCATATGACACAATTCTGGCTAAATTTATTTCAAATGTCAATGTTGCTTTGATGCACCTCTTAACTATTTCACAGGGGCCTCTTCTTTATCTGTTTTCATTTTGAAACAATCTGATTGCATGCAGGAGAATTAGTTACTTTGAGAACAGGAAAGATCATTCCCATGAATAGCAATCCACAGCCTTTATTAAATTGGAGTCAAGGGGTAGTGGTGAGCGTAGGTGAGAGAAGAAGGGAGAGAAAGGAGTGTCTGAATGTGCAAGCTGGAATTTGAGATGCATTTGCAGAAGCAGGAGCAGCAAAGCTGTAAGGGGCAGCATTTCCCTGCCCTCCTCAGGGCAGCACAGCCCCACACAGGTGTGTGCAGGTGTGATGGGTTTTATCATGGGTAAGAGCTCAGGTTTGCCTGGGACTGCTACACAGACTGCAAAATGCAGAAGCAGGCACAGCTGCATGACTGGCATCTCTGCCTGCCTCTTCACCATGACCTTTTTTTCTATTCCTATTACACTGAAGTCTCTTAACTAATTATGCAGGATCTCAGCCTGCTATGTGATCCTGTTAGCTCCAGGCATAATTGCAAATGAGACAAGAGATCTCAGCTGTGCTGCTCCTTACAGTGGCACTGGTTCTTTGTCCGATGTTAATTATTCCTTGCAGCTGACAATGAAACAAAGACCAAAGAGTTAATTCTCAGTACAATGAAAACTCAGTGCTTGCTAATACGTTCTGTATTACTCTGCTTACTTACCTAGAAAACACTGTTTGGTTTCGCAATGCAAACACTTGAAAAACAGGGGCTAAATAAAAGGTGAGAAACATGAGACACGAATAAAAACATCAGATTTATTTGCAAGCTGTTTTCAGGGAAAGTAGTAACTGAGGCACAAACTTTGTAGGGGTTTTTCTCCCTTGTGCCTGCAGCTTTGATGGCGCCCTTTCCACTCTGACACATCCTTGTGGTGGCCACCACAAGATGTGGCACAGGACATGCAGGTGTGAGACTGACCTGACAGAGAGCAGTGGGGATGGGAGCACCCACACCATGCTCCTGGATAGTCATGGAAGAGAGCAGAGGGAAATCTGCCCCTTCTCTCTGTAAGAGGAGCAGAAGTCTGCCCCTTCTTTCCTGGGGAGACCCAAAGGAAAACCACAATGGCACTGCACGATGATTCTGCTGGTGTCAGTGAGGCTGTGAGCAGCACCCAGCCCATCAGATGAGGATTATTGCTCCATTGCACTGTACTACCTGCCTTGTTCTGACACAATAACATAGGGCAGGGCTGCAATTCATCATCTGAAGCCCATCTGATTCTGAAATGTAGCCAAATGTGTGTTTTCCACCATTCTGTGGGTGTCCCTTATGCTTGGACTTCACCACCACACTCAAAGATAACATTATTCAGCCTTTCTGTGCTTGTACATTATTTAGGTCAGGACTTTTTGCCAGATTTAGGAGTTTCCCAGAGACATACAGGTCTGTTACTCTAGCCTCTGCAGTGCCATCAGCTCTGTGTTCAGCTCTGGGTACAGTGGTTTCTTTCATGCCACTTTGTTTTCAGTTCTAATTCCATCACCTCGCGTCTCAGTCAGTATGTACTGCAGGATTTTAATATATTGTGGTCTCTGAAAGGTGTTTGTTGATCTTAATCCAAATTAAGTTGGAAGTAAAGAAGTGGAAATATTAGATATTACCTTAGAGCAGCTTTCCTGTATCTAAAGGGGTTCTGGAGAGAGATTTTTTGCAAGGACATGCCGTGACTGGACAAGGGGGAGTTTGCTTTAAACTGAAGGTGAGTAGATTTGGATTAGGTATTAGGAAGGAATTGTTCCCTGGGAGGGTGGGGAGGCCCTGGCACAGGGTGCCCAGAGAAGCTGTGGCTGCCCCTGGATCCCTGGCAGTGTCCAAGGCCAGGCTGGACATTGGGGCTTGGAGCAGCCTGGGACAGTGGGAGGTGTCTCTGCCCATGGCAGAGGGTGGAAAGAGATAATCTTGAAGGTCCTTTTCAACCCCAACCATTGTGTGAGTCTATAACCACATTTTTCCGAGAATATTGCCTAGAACGGATGCATCATGCAAAAATGTACCAATAAAAAATTAAATGTGCATCTAATTTACGTCTTCCTTTTACTTTCAGTGATGCAGTTTTAAATTCATAAAGTGTAGCATTTTCTAGTCAAATATTATGCAGAGAGCCAATGTTATTAATGCAGAGGATGACTCTTACGGTTTTGTGGGATGCTGTGTGATATTTGAGGATAAGGCTTGCTCCATCCCTCTTGCAGAAGGCCATTCCTATTCTTCCATCCTTTTTCAACCATATTTTGAGAGGGGGGGAAAATGAATGTGATAAAAGCAGCAAACAATTAGCATCAGGAGAGAGGTTATGCCTTATCCTCGCAGCCTGAAGGAAGACAATAAATGCTCAACACTTAAGTCTTTTTGCAGCTCAAGTATCTCTCTAATTGAAGCAGTATTTTGTTCTTCATAAGATATGTGAAATGCATGTCATAAAATTATGCTCATTATTTGAAAAATAAAAGAAAGAAAGAAATAGCCTGTATGTGATGAAAAGAACTTAAAAGCTAAGGTCTCCTCAAGGTTTTTTTCTATAGGTGAAGTTCTACATCATTAGTAATAGAAACTAGGGAGGAGGGGAGTAAATTCAGATTATTATTTTCTGCTTCTAGTCATAAATCTTAATCACATACATTTTTGGAATTGTCTGCTTCTGGATATTTAATCTAAAAATATTGACATTCTTTTGAAGAAAGTATATGTTCAACATGAACACATTTCCCCTTGTTTCAGATACGTTTTAATATAATCAAGTGCTACTCTGTTTCAGTAAATTCAAGCTCTATCAAAATAATAATGAAGTATATATTTTATTTTTGACTTCCTACAACCTTTACACAATTTATTGTTCTGAAGTGACAAGGAACAAACCTGCTCAGAGGAGAAGCTTAACCCACAAGCTGTCAGCATGTGTTAATCTTCATTATTTCAAATACGATACACTTTTTTAAAAATTAAATATTGAAGAATTCCCACATACCTGGATGGAAACATTGCCCTTCAAAGTGTAGAAAATGTCTAGCACCCTTTGCTTAAATTTTCAAGCACAATCACACTTTCACAAATACAGAAATGGATTCAAGGGGAGACAGGGCCAGAAACTCAATTGTTATAAAATGGACAATTTGTGGAGGCCATGGGACACTCAGAAATATGGAGATCTATGAAGGAAACTAAACTGTAGGCTGATCATCAGGAAAACGTTCTCAGCACCCAGACTGGTTGGACCACGTGGGCACAACAAGCTCCACGTGCAGAGCTCAGTGCACGTAACCAAAATTGAAGAATTTATCAGCTGTTGGGTTGGGTTTGGGCAGGACACAGATGCCACTACAAGAGGAAGGCAGAAACTCGACCCATACAGGGCACAGAGATCCTTTGTCCTGCCAAGGGCTCTGTTTGGCAAGGAAAATGTCATAGATGTGCCGTGCATGGCCAGGCCCATTTGGTGATTGATTCCTGTAGCAGGTGTAATCATTGACAAAAGCCAGTTAAGCTGCTTCATTTCATTGAATTTCATTCAAAAGCAAATCCAGCTGCATCCCAGGTGACTGCCACTGCAAGTGCATGACACAAAACCTGTGTTTCATTCTCCCCAGGTGCACGGGACTGTTGGGCTCTCTGAAGCACCAGGCAGGATGCCTTGATGCTGAGCCTGGACTGGCAGCAGTAATTAGAGTGACCCAGGTTTTCTCAGAGCTACTGCAGCTTAAGAAACACAGCTTTACCTCCCCTGACCTTCTCCACTGCTGCCAGACTGAACGAGCACCACGGGATTAAAAGCATAAATTTACTCAGAAACTCCTTTGGAACAGGATTGATTCAGGAAGTGTAACAATGGACAACTGCTTCCTCAAAACCTCAAGTCATCAAATAAATGTGTAGGACACCTTTAATTCAGTGGGTTTTACAATATGGTTTAACTAATATAATAGAGACTTGAGCCAGGCCATTTCAAACACATGAAATCCAGTATGAAAGCGAGTGTTTGAAAAAATTTAAAACAATATCAAGTTTCATCAAGGAAAGGGAGAGAATAAGTTGTGAAGTCAAAAGGCCAATCAAAACAGATAGCAATTCACAATGTTTGTAAGATCTGTGCATTCTAAATTTGCAAAGAGTTTGGACTGATACATGTCACCTCTGATATATAACCATAAAATCCTTTTATAAAAAAATATTAAGCAGGCAAAGTTTTAATTGATGGCTCTGGCCAATCACCTGCCTTATACAATGTATTCCCACCTTCAGACTTTTCCTAAGTAATGGAAGTTTTTGGAATATATAGCTTAAATGCACTTTACACACATAATATTGCTCAAATATAGCCACCCATAAACAGTGAGACCATAAATCTTGTTCAAACAGGCTGTTTAAAAACACTGAGCGGCTCAAGGTTAGCCCTGCAAAACAACAAATTGTGTTTGTTCTTTACGAGACCTTCCTTCAAAAATATCCACACCAACATCTAAATTCGCCACCCTGCACGCCTTGGGTTAGCACAGAGCCCTCGAAAGGATGAGTTTGGGAGAAAATTGTCAGGCTGCTGACAACACTGTCACACTGGATCTGGTGGCAAACCCCCACCAAAGTACAGCAGAATCTCTCCAGCACGGGTGAAAAACAGAAACCTTCATGCATAATGCAGGGTCCTGACACTCCTCTGCTGTCCACGAGGCTGGATGTGTGCAGTTCAGGAAATATCAGCTGTGGGAACCTCTGCAGGCTCAGAAGAGGTGTGGTGCTGTGACTGAGCTGCTGTGAGAGCTGGGCTAGTGTGTGCCTGTCGGGGTGGGCGAAACAGAGCTCCTTCCAGAGTTCTCAAAGCATTGATTTTGATGGGTTAACTGGGACCAGTTTTACATCAGTGTTGCCTGGACTGGCTTCAGTTGCACTGCTTTGATGTTATGCTGATGTGAGAAATGTTCTGATATTCCCCTTTACTTGACAAGAACATCTAGATGGAAAAGGGTCACGCGGATGGTATTGGGAAAAATAAAGGCAGGCTTCTGTTTGTTTTCTTTTTTGTTTTAGTGAGTTTGAATCTCTGGTTTGGAAAATTTGATTAGTTTTGCTTGATCTTTCCCACATAATGCTGAGGATAATTGCTAAATATGTTTATCTTGAAATCTTTGTCATATCAGAGTTCACTGCTTTGTACTCCCCAGTCCCTAAAGACAAGGAGCTCAGAGGGCACACTGCATTTCTTACTCTTTGACAAAGAAATAATGTAGCACAGTTTGAACAAGACTACTAGAAGAGATGCAATTCAAGAGATCCTTTCAATTGTCACTATGATCTCTTTTTACATGAATATATTATATTTTTAAAATCTTTTTTGGGAGATAAGCATGCAATTTAGAACTATACACCAGTAAGGGCAGAGAAAAATAAAGGGGATGAGGGGAAATCTGGAATTTCAATAAAGCAAAATTTTGAACAGTAGTAATTATATGGATATGACAGCAATTATATGGGTTCATTAGATATAGGGTTTTACCACTAAGTTGTTATAGAGATGATCAGGAAGTCTAAGAGAAGTGAAAAAACCAGCTCTCCAGTTCATGTATTTCCTTAGTTTACATAGCATTTACATCTCGTTATTCTCTTTCACATGCTTTTTATTTTCCAGTATCAAAGGGAGGATCTTTCCAAGTAATTTTATTTTTTTTTCCCTGCATTCTGGACAAGACACAAAAATGCCAGTGTGTATTTAACCACAGCAATAAGAGAAAGGCTCCTGCATGCACAAAGCAATTGTAATTACAAACTGAATTTACTTTGATTTCGTGCCTTTTAAGGCTGGGAAGGATGAGCAGGATGACTTGTTTCTTGCTGGGGCTCATCATAGGAAGGGGCATCACTTTTTCTCAGGTGAAGAGGAGGACTGGAGGAGGTGAAAGACCTGGTGGGTTTGCCCCAGTTCTACTTCCCAGGTGAAACCTTGTGCCTCTGCCTTGCTATCAAACTCCTTGCAAATCTCCTGCAATGTTTGACTGTGTCAATAACAATGCTGTAAAATTTGTGTGCTTTTCTCTAAACTCTTTTCATCTCATGGTGATGATGAACTGAAAACCTGGACATTTTAACAACACTCCTCTCCTATAAATAGTGCCTGCTCTTGATGAGAGTGAACCACTTTGCCCCTCACCAGGTCCTTAAAATTAAAACTATTTTCCACTGCATACTTTGCTAGCAGTTTCAGTACCAGTTCATCACATAATCTGGTGTACAGCTTCTCTGTCACCCTGTAGTAGTTACAAAAATAAAAACACTGCTGTCCATGATTATTTTCTTCAACTTGGATATCTGAGTGTAACAAATTCAAGGAAAGGTGCTGACAGATCCTCAGAGGATGAGAAATAACCCTACTCCACTAAATAACCCTACTTCACCCTACTCTTGTCTGTGCAGATACCTCTCTAATTCCTGGCAATGAAGACAGAATAAAAAACTGACATTAACAAAACTGGTTACATAAGAAATCTGAAATGGAAAGAGAAGTGAACATTGAATCATAAAGGTAATGATCTCACAAGCAGCAGAATGAGTGCAGAGGGGAGAGAGTTTCCATGTCAGTCACACAACATGAGAAATGA
>VWYP01027636.1:9090-41148 GCA_013400435.1 Pycnonotus jocosus | reverse complement strand
TTTTTTTTTTTTTTTGTAATTTCTTCTTTAATTAGAAGGACTGTACCTGTATAGCCTACACTCATGTAAATCACCTGTCTGTCCATCTGTCTGAATATCCATCCAGCTCCAACATCTCTTCCCTTTGTTATTACTCACAGCTGTCCCTAAGGGTACCATTGGAGCAGATAATTTCTGAGTAAATCAATATATTCTAGGGATGAGCTTTCATGCAAGTGACATTAATTACCACGAAATAACAAAACTGTATCATTAAACCACCTGACCATATATGCTGGGCTGTTTTATGTTCCATCATCCTCTGAGTGCTTCTGCTGGTTCCACTAGGTGGGTTGTTTTTCTTTTCATCACTTTTCCCAGCAGATAAAATTAAACTGTCTCAGTCTCAGAAAAATTATGAAATCTGCAGCAGTCAATAATCAGCCCTTTCAGACAGAAGCAGCCATGGGGACATTTTAAAACTTTCAAAAAATTGTCACTTGCCAACTGTGGTGACTTTTTGTTTTACTCACGAAGGATCCAGCAGAGTGTACCTGCTCTGTTTTCACATGTAATCCCACGAGATGGGTTTTGTTGGAAGCAGATGATTATTTTTAGCTTTATTGTCAGAGCCAAAGACAAGATTTCAATATTACAAAGGAGAGGGTAGTCTTCAGTGATACTACTGTGCTAATTGCTGTCAAAATCTGGTTCTTGACAGACAGAAGTAGCTTGAGAATGAAAATAAGATTGGAGCCAGGTTTATTGATAAATTGCTGATAAGGTTTTAGGTAAACAAAGGTTTACCTTGTTTGGACACCCTCCAGACACTGGGAGGGCTTTCAGTGCTCTTTATCACAGAGATATTTGCTGTATGAAGATAGAAGAAAAAAAAATTTGCCTAGAAGCTTGTAAAGGAACTCAGATCATGTCGTTGAGTGTTTGACAGTGGGTATTAATCCTTTTGATTTCCCAACTGCAACCTTCCAACACCCTAGCACATTACTGTTTATCATGGCAGTTTTTAATGATCTTTTTGTAATTTCCTCTTCATGGTTTTCCCAATTGACCTGAGTTATACATTCCAGGCCAAATTTTATGAGTCATTATATGAAATGGTTCACTAAAATCTTTACATACAATCATATTATACACTGTTTTACATTATTGAATTCTGTACTTGCTAATGCACATGTTTCCTGGGTTTGGTTTTTTTTGCCATGCCAATTGTTCATCTGTGACTAATCATCCACTTCCAGCTAGAGATTAAAAAACTCACTGTCTCCATAAATTTCAAAAGTAGCTAAAAGGACAATATAAGTCAACTGCAAGTAGATAATTTCATTTCCTTAAAGACTGAATACATGAAGTCATTCTCATTTAACATCACGTACCTATCTTGCAGTGAAGCCACTTAGCTGTATAAGCCACCTCAGGCTCACCCAAACTGCAAATGGTTACATCATAAGCTGAAAGAACATGGATTTAGATGGGATCTTGGGAAGGAATTGTTCCCTGGGAGGGTGGGGAGGTCCTGGCACAGGGTGCCCAGAGAAGCTGTGGCTGCCCCTGGATCCCTGGCAGTGCCCAAGGCCAGGCTGGACACTGGGGCTTGGAGCAGCCTGGGATAGTGGGAGGTGTCTCTGCACATGGCAAGGGATGGAATGAGATGATTTTTAAGGTCCCTTCCAACCCAAATCATTCTGTGGTATAAGCACCTCTGGCAAATCACTGCTTCTCTGCTTCAGGTTTTCACTGTGTCTAGCATTAATGAGCATTAGATTCAAAACAAATCAGAGATATCCATAAATATATTACTGACTTCCTGTATGCAGAGTAAGGTGATGTAGAACCTCTCAAAGAAAACAACACCTGGCATCTTCAGGGCTTGATGTCGCAAACCTGGGATGGCCAGGGCACAGGGCAGTGCTCAGTAGGGAACAGATGTGAAGGAAGAGATATGCTTTGTATTTTAGGCCTGTAAGCCTTTGCGGTTTTCTTCTCATTATCCACGTATTGTTTTTATCTGTATCTCTGAACAGAAACAAATGAGAAATTCTTATAGATATTTTGCTGATTTGTTTTCCCTGAGCATTTCCAGAGAGTATTTTACTGGATGTATTGAACACCCACACAACAGAGTGACCAATGTTTTCTAGATTGCCATGTGCAGCTCTGAGCTCCTGGACTCCCTGGAGCTAATTCATCACTAACAGCGTCTTACTGCAATGTGCCCAAAATTCATGCAAATTTATCACCAAGGTGATTCTGCTGTTCTGAAAGCATCCCCAAAGATACAGCATAAATGCATTTTTAAAATTCCGATGGGAATAAATGTATGTGACACACAGCTCAGGTGACTAGAAGTTTAAAAGCTATTACTTTCCATCATTAGTAATCCCCAGGGCTAGAGCATTCAGCTGTGAAGACAGTTTTGTACTGGCACTGACACAAGGTCATCATAAAGAGATTATTTTCTGCAGTGCTTAGCTGGAGTTTCTTTCCCCAAATGACTTCCATGGCTACAGGTAACTGTGTTTTTATCACCAGGAAAACAAATACAAAACAAACAAAATTATCCAGACCCAAACTCCTGTGTCTTCTCAGCACACTGAATGTCAGGAATTTAAATTTCTCCAGAAGTATAGATTTCTGAATTTGCATTCTTCAAAAGCCACTTACAAATATTCAGTATAATGTATTTATTAGTGTGGGTGAAATACTTCAGCAGATACAAAGAAATTGCCTATTATGTACCAATTTATTAGTTCATTTCACATTAGTCTATGATTTATACTACATAGCTTCAAAGGGTTGACAGAACAGAAAGAATAAAATGATGGGATTTATGCTTCAAAATGTATTATGAAATGGACCAAAATAATAGTAGTTAAAAGATGACTTTAAAAATATCTTCCAATGCCTGTGCAAAGAAAATTGAAAGAGAAAAAGAAAGATAATTGTAGTATCTCATTTTAAACATGATTTTCTTGTTTGCATTCTCCTCCAAAACCAAAAAGATCACTATTTATTTTCGTGACACCCAACAGTAAAAGGATTGGAAAGGTGATATTATTATTGGTCATTGCTCAGATAACTGCAGTGTCTGGACAATTCAGAGCATTGCAGAATTTCAGCTCTTCTTTTTTTCTTTTTTTTTTTTCTTTAGTAACATAAAGGTTGTGAAAAGCAATACTCTTGTTATCCTGGTGAATTCTGAGGGTGCACAGCTGAAAACCCTAATGGAAATACTGTCAATAGCAGCATCCTGGAGCCTCCCATGTGCAGAGATCATTAATGTGTTCACCCAGCCTGTGAGGCACCAGCAGATACAATAAATGTAGATAATAAAGTAGATATAAAGTAATATATATTAATAATAATATATAATATTAATAAAGTAGAGTTTTACACAACTTCACGGGGACACCAGCAGGGCATGGAGCACCTGCATAGTCCAGAGTGGAAACCTTGAAATCTCAGAAGCTCAGGTCACTCAGGCTGCTGTGCTGGCACAGAATCCTTATTTGCTGGAGAATAATTACTGGTTAGACAGTTACTGATGCTGAGACAGAACCTGCACGGGGGCAGGGGAAGGGGTAACCTGTGGCACCAGCGCAATGCCCGTGAGGAAAAACATCCCAAGAGGAGCACAAGGAGGACAGGGAAACCTCTAGAGGGAGAAAAACAGATATTGCTTCCTCCAGTGGTTCTCTATGAGATCCTTCTTGGCCTTGACCAGGCCAAGAAACCAGACTTCTCCTTCTTGACATGCCATGATTTTACACGAGTCTAAATTAATGATCCACTTGTGCACAAAAACGCGATTAACGATTCCTTTCGAAATCACATTTCTCCAGATATTTTGTCCTTTGCAAATTTGTCTGCCACAGAAAGTTGCTTGGGACACAATCCATGACACCTCAAGTTTATTCTGGATTTTACCACTTTTTTGCACAATATTTTCCCCTTCTACACAGTCAGCAATTGTGCTACACCATGCTTAATCCTGCTAAACTGCTAACATCAACTGTGGCAAGAAAACCCCAAAAAGTCTTAACAGAGTCCACTAGTGAAATCTTAAACTATAAAATATGTGTGTATGCACACATATGAAAAAGTAAATATATTGTGGTATATTTCAATTGGAATATTTCACTTAGGAATAAACATTTGTCTTGCTGTCATTTGGGTTCTGATAAAAACTAGGAAAAGAAGCCTATCTTTGGTAACAAGGAATTTTAAATATTAATAGACATTTTCTGTTGCTACCTTTTCCTGCCCCAACCTTCTGCATTATCTGTTTCTCTTTGGCTGGAAATATAAATTTTTCAGGCTGAAGTGATATAGGATGTAATTTTAAATGCCTAAGCCCAAACTAGTTGATATGGATTTCAGTCTATTTTCTACTGAAACACAATAAGAAAAACAAGGTGAAATTGTTTGGATGCACTTGGAATAGCTGATGCTGTATTCACAACATCCATCCTCTGGAAACAAATTTCAGGGCTGAAAAATGCCTCAGTTTTTTGGTGGTCAATGGCAAGGGACTGAATTCTACTCAACTCACATGCACAGAATATCCTTCATTTTCAGATGCTCACTGGAGCACTCAAAATCCTTAAGAAGAAAAGCTGCCCCTTGTAAAATATACTTCATCTTTTCCCTCAAGGAAGAATATGGAGGAAAAGATCCCTTTTATAGGGTCATTGAATAAAAACATACATGGCTTATACAAATTACAATAATCAAAATTTGCAGTAACAATTTTGAGTTTTTAACAAAGATGATTATTAGGACCTAATAACAAATCAGGGACCATGACACTAAAATGTTACTTGAAGGCATAAATATTTCCCACTTTGTATAATTATTTTCCACTTTGCAGCCAATCATGGCAAAAATTAATTTTAGTTACTGTTTGTTTGGGGTTTTTTAATAAAGGAAAAACAGAAAGAATAGCAAAGGGGTTGGAATGAGATGTTCTTTAGGGCCCCTTCTAACCCAAACCACTCTGTGATCCCACGATTCTACAAGAAACAAAGCTGCTAGGCTTTTCATCAGCTAATTCCATTCTTACACAGAAATAAAGGAGACAGATTTGCGTTATGGGGTATTTTTTCCCTAGCTGAGGAATCACAAGTGCAGTTTCTGAGCCTGTTGCTGCAGTTGCCTCAGCAGCTTCCCAAGATGTGTACTTTACACAGAGCTGCATCTCAAAGAAGCTGTGCAGAAAACTCTGTATACCCAACTTGGGGAAGTAAAGTTTGAATTGAATATAATTGTGCCCTTCTAGGCATAGAAATATCAGCTACAGCTTCCTGAGGCAATAATTAAATAAATGCATAATGAAAATTCATTTGTATTAATGAATAGTACATTAAGCAGGCATTAATAATACATTAATTTTAGATTTTAAAAATCAGATATGAAACTTAAAAATATGACCTATACTTTATTTCTATATGAAGGTCTGTGTGACTTTTGACAAAAACCCCCACACATTTGATGAAAAGGTGTGATTATGCTCAGAGGAGATCTTGGAAACTGACCAAGGAGAAAAAATAGGGAAGACTGACACCTCATAGAATTGTGGGTAGAAACTGAAAGAATAGCAGTGTAGATAATGAGAACCATTTTTTTTTTTTCCCCAAGGAAGTAGATTTTGAAAAATCTAGTTTCCTCTATGAAAAATCAAAATATCTTTCAACACCACTAAGGAATTTACTGTATAGCAATGGGCAAAAATATGAGTGAAAAGAAAACCAGTTCCATATTAAGATAGTTTAGAGGACTAATGACAGAGCTCAGCAGTCACTTTTAAAGCAAAATTGTTGATTTAACCCCCCTGGAAGAACAAAATGTGGCTCAAGAGAGTTGTGCATTGGCTCGCTGATGGTGGTGTGCTGGAGCAGGGCATCCAGCTGCCTGATCAATAAGGGCCACGAGAAGAGACACCAACGAAACCTGAAAATGTAAAATGTACCCAGCATCTTCAACAATGGTTATGAAAAGAACAAAACAAATAAATGAATAAATAAATTGAAAAAAAAAAGAAGAAAAAAAAAAAGAAAGAAAGAAAATACAAAATAAAACCTACCAATATCAAAACAAGCAGGAGCCACTGTGAAGCATCCAATAATATCCCGATGAATTTGGATCACCTGGTGTTTTACACAATGTGCATTATGTCTCATCCAAAGTCAGGAAACTGTCTCCAGCAGCAAAATGACCCCACAGCAGACCTGTGGATTGTGTCACCTGCAGGGCACAGCTACAGCCATTATCCTCTGAGCCCAGAGAGGCAAACAGTGCCCATTCTCAGGAAAAAGCAAGGACAAAAAATTGTATAAGAAGAAAAAAAAAATTTAGCTTTGTGTGTGGCTGTGTGTTGAGACCAGCCTCATTGCAAGGAAAATATATGATTGGGGGGAAAAAAAAGATTGAACAGTTTGGAAAAGATTCAGATAATTGTGCCATGAGAAGTGAAGTTTGGAAATGAAAGCTCAGTTCGGATGGGTTTGCTGTGAACTGCAGTTTAAATGAAGGCTTAAAAGAAATTTGGTGATGATTTGTATATAAAACAAGTGAAAAGAATTGCTTTGAAAGTGAAGTACTTAGAAACCTACTGTAGAAGAATGTTTTACTGGTGAAATACATATTCACTAATATATATTGGTGAAAGGGGACAATATACAGATATAAGAAGGAGAAAGGGCCAGTAATGAATTTACAGCATTTAACTGCTAGAAAATATAGAAATGTTACCACTCTTTTACAAATATGTATATTCAGGGTGTTTCTGTGGACTTCTGAAATGCTGACTGGAGTGTAAATAACAAATGTGTGTAATTAGGAATGCCCAACCTGCTCTTAGCTCTGCAAAGAAACACATGAGCCATTAAGGATGGCCATTTGGCAAGGTAATAACTCAATATAACCTGGAATAAGGCTTCCAAATATGGGGTTTGCTATACCATTTTTGGAAAACAAACCAGCATTTTAAACCCCTGAGGAGCTGCAGTTGAAAGTTCTTTGTAGCCATGAATGAAAGTTTTCTGTAGCCATGAATGGGTCAGAAACTCCTCTGGCTTTCATAAGATTTAACCTTTGAAATATACATAATTTCAAAATCAGGACATGGGACTTCTGCTTGCTGATAAATTATTCCAAAGTGATCTACTTGTGTTCTGTTTGACAGTTGCAAAATACCAAATTTATTTGACTGAGACAAAATCTGCCCTGTATGACTTCTGTGATAAAGCTGAGGAGGTCCTTATAGAAAGGTTTTAGTGCACTAAGCCAAAAGAAATACACTTGTCTTGTAAAAAACTGCTTTTTATGAGCTGTAGGGTGACATGGCCAGGTTGTCTCCCCATCACATACAGCAGAATTTGGAGCTCACAGGACCTGAGGTACAGGCCAGGTTTTGGTTGCAGCATCTCACAGTTCACCTCATCTACCTGATTTTCAAATGCAATTTTATGTTTCTTTATTACAGCAGGTAAGTATAGTTCTAAAAAAAAAAAAGGCTTGAAAAGTAAAAATGTATGAGCTGTATGTGTGCTGACATCACTCCACATACACTGAAGTCAATAATTGCACTTTCAGTGGGAGCAATCTGAGGACAGGATTCTGTGCTTTCAAAAGCTTTCTTCTGGACTAAATGTCTTTTCCCTTTTATTTTTTTGTTTGTTTTTAAATTACCAGATATTTAGCCATGTCCTGTGAAGTCTTTTTTTTTTTTTTTTTTACAAAAGTCAATACAGTAAAGGGTCAGGGAAAATTGTTCTGTGTTCTAAAATATATTTGATAATGGTTACCTTAGGAAGACAGATGGGATTTTTAAGCTCAGACAAAAAAGAAAAGGCAAGGAATGAGATCTTTTCTCTGCAACTATCAATTTTATGGAATAAATAAGCTCTAAAAAAACCCAATTTAAGCTACTAGAAAAAAATCTTAATATACAACTCATGCTATAATAAACCATTCATTTAACAGAGATGTTTAGATATATTTTATGCAAATAAAATATATTGGGGTATTTCTCTATATTTGCAATTAAACCTCATGCTCACAACGGCCACATGAGTAACCATAAAAAAAATGCAGGGAATATACTGAATGGCATGAAGGTAATAATATGTTCCTTTATGACAGAGGCATTTACTTCTTACTATTCCACCTCCCCCACCAAAAATGACAAAACAAAAAAAAACACGAAAAAAACCCCAACATAAAAACAAAGCAGCTAAAATAATATTAATTACTTGAGCTAACAGTGCTATAAATTACTACAGAGGGTGACAAACACTGTGAATTCCACTCCCCACTCCAGCATGCCCAGTATTTAAAAGTAGGACTCGTGAGCATTTAAGAAGTTAAAAAGTAAAAATGAATAAATCAACACTTTTATTAAGTACCAAGACACATAAAGAAGCAATTTCCACTACTGAGATCTCTCACTAGAAATTCTTCTCCTGGGAGCTAAGGCAATATCTTCAGCAAACAAATATTAAAATAATATTGAGGGGTTTCTCATAGCGATTGAGAGAAAAATACACAGGAAAAAAAAATATTGTTGAACACACATGAAACTTCACTGAGGATTTCTTGGAGATATGATTTTTCCTTGGAGTTTTTTGGAGATAAGCCATAAAACACAGCATCAGTGAAGGTTTGTTGCATCGCAGTGTACATGTGAGACCTCATCTGAGAGCAGGTACACTTCAATGTTTTCATTTCCCTAGGCATATTTGCTCACAGGAAAAGATAACAGCCCAAGACACCTGAGGCTGGCCTCAATCTAATTATCTTGATTGGAGAGAGTCAAAAGTGCTGCTGAAAAGCACAAAAACAGCTGAAAATTATGTTAGAACCCAATTCTGGCTGCCACTGGGGAGTGACTTCAGAAGCACACTCATGGAAGTGTTTTCAGAAATTACTTTAAAAATTAGTAGTTTAGTTGTCTTTCTAATAATAGCTTTCCAATTTTGCAAAAAAAAAACCCAAACAAACAAACAGACAAACAAACAACAACAACAAAAAAACCCAAACAAAAATTACCTCATTATTACCAAAATCTTACCCGTGTTTAGTTATCCTCCCTGCTTGTCCTAGGCACTAAGCAATAATATAAATCAAGGCATTTTAAGCTATTTCTGAACTTCAAATGTCTGAAATACACTGAGTTTAGATGAGAAACAAACTAATTTGCTAATGGTTGCAGCCTGTGCATTATCAAAAATACCATTAGTTCTGCTATTTATTTACAACACTTTTCTTTATTTAGGGCACTTTTCTGGGTTGTGTTCTGAGGCATTCCCTCACTGTCTCCAGGAAGATGACTAGTCACACTGTGGGAATTCAAGGACACTCAAATGCCAATTTATCACCCCTTCTCTCTCCCAGAGCCTGTTCCAGTTCTGAGCTGCTCAATGTCAAATAATTTATTTCACACCAGCACAGGTTTCCATGTCCCTTCCCCCTCTCTCCTGCTGGTTTCCAGCAGCATTGTCCCAACCATTCACCTGACACAAGGTAACTTCTTATCAGGTAAATATGCCCTTGCAGCTTTGTCCTTCATAGGTAAGAAAATTCTATGACTTAAAGAAAAATGCCTTTTGGTGGGTGTGGTGTAGTCCCTGGAGGCTGATGAGTTGGAGACACTCACAGAAATTATTTCAAGGTCCATGTACTCCCCTGGAGGATTCCAGCAGACAGAAAATATTTTAAGAAGCAGTGTTATTGAGGTATTTCGTAGCAGGAACACCTTGCCAAGGATGTAACTTCTCCAGAGTTCCCTTACCTGCCAAAGTCCTCTGTTGTCTGAAAATCTCCAGCTTCTCCTCTGAAACATACCACAATTTTATTATATATGTGTTACTTACACACATATCTGCACCACCTCACTGTCATAGCTGGAAGCTCTATGTGAAGTTGTCTGAATTTAGTTTAAAAATAAATTTGTAAAATAATAACAAAAAGTATCTACAAAATAACATCTTGTCATACATGATGCAGTAATCTCGTAGCAGTGAGAAAAAAGTAATCTATTTTCCAAGTGAAACTGGTATTATATCCAGATACTTTTCATGTCTAAGTCTCAGTGCATTCCCTGTGATCTAAATAATGAGCTCTGGACCATTTTTAAGTTCAGGCAACTGGAATTTCACCTCAGATTCAAGACTATGTAATAGTGCCATATAGTGGCATCTATTGCACACCCACCCCAATTTCAAGTGGTTAAACCATATTTTCTCTTATTGTTTCACCTCTTCCTCCTCTCTCTTTGTATACTCTTCCCCCACCACCACCACTACTTGTTCCTTTCTTTTTTGCCCAAAAATGAAAAGCATAGAGGGCAGAGGGAATAGAAGGTGGGACTGTTTCTTTTAATCACCAGCTAGTCAGGGGGAAAGAAGAAATGTCTTTTTTCCCACCAAAAAAAATACAGTTATTTGATAACTGACTGAAATCTCATAACTTTTGTGCTGTGAGGCATGAAACTCATCCTGTCAAAAGAACAGCACCTTTACTGCAGAGTTACTAAATATTTATTTCAGTGGCAATGTTCTATAAAGCTTCGACAGCTTAGATTGAGTCCTACTCCCAGGCCCTTTCCCTTTTTATTGATCATATTAACACTTTTAACACTCTGCCTTCATAAATGGTCACCAGAGAGCATTCACTCACCACTTTTGCATGGAGCAGCATTATGTTTGCAGGTGTATAAATCAAATGAATTGCCTTTATCCACTTGGGGTCACAGAGTGTTCAGCTCACAAGTTTGGTAAAAGCCAGACCCTTGAATGAGCTCTCAGGGTTTTTTCTGCCTTTCCTAGAGCTGTTTTAAAAGCTTCCCAAGACCAGCTGGATGTCTTGTTCCAGGCCCACCAAAAGATGAAGAGCAAGGATGTAGATTCCATCTCTGGGGGGAAAAGGTTGCAGCTCTATGCTAGGAAACAAGTCCTTTCTGAAAGACAAAATAATTTTGTGAGAAGCAGATGAATTTTTTTTCAACACAAGGAAGTTTTCAATTCAGCAAAGTTATTTCACAAGCATATGAATAAAGAAGAAAAAAGTTTCAGTGAGATGGGAAACCTCCTGAATCTGCCTTAGGATGTGACTTTCTCGATTCAGCATGAATGGTGAAGAAAAACTTTATGAATCGCAACCAAGCCTTGAGCCCTGGCTGTCCCACATGTGCGACCCTTGTCCTGACCATGGGCATGCACCCACTCATAGCAAGTTTGAACAAATACCACCAAAAGTGTAGTTGTTCATCAAAAACAGACTTTTGAGACAAGTAAGCCCTGACTCTTTTTTTGGGTTTTGTTTGTTTGTTTGTTTGTTTGTTTGTTTTTAGCAAAAGCTTTGGCAAGAGGTTGCACTGTTACATCCCTGTGGCTGCCCACACACCTGGGGGCCCACAGGATGGCACTGTGCCACAGGGGATGCAGCCATCCTGAAGATGCTAAAATGAACATTGGATGGCACAATATAGGCTCACCACAGCATTACAGCTTCTCTTTATAAAGAAGAAAATTCCCAGAGAAGAGAATTTTCTTTAGTGATAATGCTTTTCTCTTATTTTTGGTGTAAATACATATTGAGTGTAATAAATTTTTGGTACCTTATGTGATAAAAAATGTCATTGAATGTGATAATCCACTTTTTATCCATTTTTCTTGGCAAACAATACTTAAACCAATATAAGAAGAAGTTAATGTGATGAGAGAAATACATAAACAATTTTTTTAAAAAGTCACAAAACAAAACTTTCTGGAACCTGTTCAGATAAATCAGGCCTGATGATAGGAGTGAGTTTAGAGCCCTCCTCAAGAAAGTCCTCATGAATCAAACATGTCTCTGTAATAATCTCTCACAAATGTGCTTCTGCTTCCATAAAGACAAAACACTCCAGGAAACACTGGAGATGCTACTGTTCAATGTGTATTTTCATATCTAGCCCACATCAAAGTTCTCCTTGAAACTTATGGAGCAGGTTCTTCTTTGTTTTGCAGACCATTCATATGGGTCATTTGAAATAAAATTCAAGTCACTTCTAGTCAAAAATAAGTTCAATTTAGTTGGGCCTGTAGAGAGGACTACCAGGAGGATAATAGTAGTGCGGGGATAGTATCCTTGTGGGGATAAAAAAATTGCATTTGAAGCCTAGAAAATAAGACATAAAGAGAACATGAGCTCTTTAATCACCGACTATTTGAAGAAAATAGATATGAACTGAGAACAAATATTGTAACCAAAACCTTGTTGCTTTGGGCTTTCTCTATTGACCTGTCTCTATGTCAACCCTAAATCTTTGTCACTTTTGCCTTCCCAGATCTCTCCCCAGCAAGTGGAGCTGAATTGTTTCCAGGATCAAGCCACAACAAACTGAAAAGAAATGCGAAAAATTGAACAGAGATCTTAAAAACAGGATTTGAGATCAGGAAACCTACACTCTAGCAAAATGGTTTAATATATTCATTTAGTGAAGTGACAGTGGCAAAGACATTTAAACATACTAATAATATTACTCATAAGGTCTTCACCACGAAATATTCAGCTTTTCAAGCTTCTGATGACTGACTTCAGGATTATGGAGTGATTTTCCCTTTTCACTCACAAATGATAGCTATTTTTCACTGCCAATATCCTGGGCTTTGGGTATATCTTTTATTGGGCTGCTGCAAATTGCCAGCTTGGAAAACTTTTCTTGCTCCTCTCAGCTGTGCATTCTGGATTATGTTTAGCAACATGGGATCAGGAAGAATTTCCTGGTATTAGAATATTTTTTTTTTCCTTGTTCTGCACTTTGCTTCCTCTCTGTCTCCCTTCTTGTGTTTTTTAGCCTTGAAATTTTTGAGCCCATCAGACTTCATAAATTGTTGAGTTTATATAGCATAGTGGTTTGAGGATATTTGTGGCAGAAAGGATGTTCTTTAGAAACATGAAAATTTATTTTTACTTTATTACCAATGAGTTATATCCTGGAGTAATGAAGGGCAGTGACTTGGTGCCTTTACATTAAATTCCTCTTGAGAAAAGGTCAGAACTGAATTTAACTTTTCTATGGCACCAACACCCTATGCCAGTTGCCACTTTAATTTCTTAGGACACCACTTCCCACCAGACATAATCTAGCTGGTGCTAGCCAAGCCCCAAACAAAAAAAATGCAGCCTTTAAAATGTTTTATCAATAACTACTCTTCATCTGTGAATATCAGCAAAATTTTAAAGGAGACAGTTACAGTTCACTTGGTACTGTTCAGCCATAAATCACCACGTGTAGGAGAAATTCCCCTTTCACTCAACAAATTTACCTTGAACACACAACTGCATTCCACTTTGGCATGCAGAGCTTTCAAATAAATACCACAAAATGAAATTTCCACAGATAGAAATGCAAAAGTCCAGATCACGTCTATGTGGAGAGTTATCAGGTCATTCTCACACACCTCATATCTTTGGTAAAGAGAATTCTTTACGCAGAAGGAACAATAATCTCTCCTCCACTAACCTGAATCCAAACTTGATGTTGCTTACTGGGGCCCTAATTAATTAATTTAGTGAATATTATGGACAAAGAGGTTAAATAATTTACAAGGAAAAGGTAGCCCCAACAGCTGAATTTCATAATTTTTTAACTTTTGGGGAGCTTTTCAACTTCTTCCATCTCTGTGTGTTTTCCTTTCTTCACCACCTCCAAGAGATCTCCTCTTTTTTCCCCCTTTCATTTATTCTAGTAAGCAAAAAGTGCAAGTCCTCATAGTTAATAAGATCTTGTGCTGTAGAATACAGCCAGATTTCCTTCACTGTTGGTTGGTTGGTTGGTTGGTTGAGTTTTTTTCTGATGTGTCAGATTTTTTCCACGGTTTTCCAGTCTTCAGTCCCCACCTTGTTTGTTCTCAGCTTTCCCTTCTATTGAGCTTGCTGTCCCAAATTTTAAAGCTGTGAGCATCAGATTATACTTTAATGTCTTTGTCATGGGGAAACTCAAGAAGAATGGGTTTCTGTTGACTCTTGGCTTCTTTCTCAAAAACAAATTGCATCTGCAGGGCCTTGCCTTTGTCACAGCATGAACCACACTCCTGTTTAACACCACCTCGTAACTCTTCACTCCCTCCCATCCACAGTGACCAGACTTGAAGTGAAATTATCCTTCTTCGTGCTGCTGATTAAATGGGAGGGATAAGAAAACAAAGAATGTAGTACATCATCTCTTTGTTTGAGTAAAATGGAGGTGATAAATACAGAACGGTAACATTTGGGTTATTACCAGAAGTCTCAAGTTTCCTGTTATTTTCTCAGAGCAATCCCAGTGCTCCTCCTTCCCTCTGCAGTGGGATAACAGCCTTGGTTGTCATAGCTCTGTAAAACAAGTGGTAAGCAAGAGAAATAGAACCTCCACGAAATATGAATTGACTATTTTCATTCTATTCCCATTCATGTTTCAATTATTATAAAACAAGTGATAACTATAAATGCATAGAAATCTAAAGTCCATCACATGGGGCAGGATTTACTTACCCTCCCTGTGAAAACAGCCCAATTGTTATATGAGAATCCAATCAAGATTATATCCGTGATTACAGATCTAACTGACATGCAAAATTTTGTCATGGCCAAGAAAAGGAATTCAGTTGTATGCAAAATCAAGAAGTTAGTATCAAGATAAGTAAAACCATAATAGCTTAATCTAAGAGCTGTTATTTAAAGGAAAAGAACAGAAAGTATTACAAAAAAACCCAACCAAACAAAAAACCCAAACCAAACCAACCAACCAAACAAAAACCCAACAATGACAACAATTAAAAAAAAAAAAAAGCCAAACCAACAAGAAGAAAAAAAAAATGCCCAAAAACCCCAAAGCCAAATCCCTCAATAATGACAATATAGCTAATACTGTAAACACACTTCTAGAGTCTAACAATTTTCCCAGCTACTTGCTGGGAACACAGCAGGTTGCCAGTATCCTGAGTTCTTCACATGGAGTAGCTTGATGAGAATGGGAGTTTCTTCTTTACTCCAGGACCTGCTAGTGGGTTATTTTATGTTTATTAATGTGCTTTACACTTTGGTCTTTCTTCATCACTCTGTAAGTGACCTTCCATCCAAATTCACAATATACACAGGGACCTTCTCACATAATATACTTATTCTTTGTTCTCTTTCTTACCCCAAAAAACTGATTTTACCCAGTTTTCACTTATTTAACTGATTAATGATGAGCTGTCTATAGGCACAGGGTCTCCTGTGCTGCCTCTGTCTTATCACCCCACGGCTACTCCTCTTCTTCACATCCCACACCTCCATTTCTCAAGGACTCCATTCCTCTACACCATGCCACCATCTCACTCAAAAATATTTCATTTTACAGAAGAATAATGGCTTGTAACACTTATCTACACAAAACCCCTGGTTGTATCACACAAAGACAAGCAAAAGTAAAATAAATTAGGTATAGCCATCTAGTCTTTAGAAAAATCACTGATGTGGTTACACCATGAAAAAACAGAGCTCCAGGCAGTCCAGGAGAGTTTCAGGAAAAATTAGCCTGAGAAGACTCAGTCTTGAGGCCTTGCAGTGGTTCAAACTCTTCATTTTTCAGGGCTGCCAGCCTTGCACTGCCTCAAGCACTGCATCAGTTCCTCTGCAAAACGAGCGCACCACTGCAAGGTTTGTGAATGCATAAATAAGGACAGCTTATCTTGTGAATTTTTGCTGTTTGTAGGGAAAATGTGTACTGAAAGAAGCAACATTTACTTGGGAAAAGTAGTTTATTACACTGCAAAGAAATACCTCTACATTTTTACTGGGGATGTAGACAGAGGGTAAGAAACAGCCACAATCAGGAATTAATGAATTACACTTGCCAGAGCTCAAAAAGCATTTGGACACACTTAGGCACATGGCAAGATTCTGGGGATTGCCCTGTGCAGGGCCAGGACTTGAACCCAATGATCTTTTTAGGTCCCTTCCAGATCAGGATATTCTCTGGTTTCATGAGACATAAATGTGCTGCAAGCAGGAGTCTTGGTACATTTGGGGTTCTTATCAAAGTAAGAATCTTTCAGTAGACCCGGTCTTAGCTCTTTTATATAAAAACTTCACATATCACGAGGTACTGCTACAGAAGTAAAGGCAAAAAAACCCTCCCACTTATTCCAAGTCTGAAAGATTTAAAATGTAGTAATGAGAGATTCCCTGTTGCCCTGGGCAAGATCAACACAAATGGCACCAAAACAAAATTTGCCCAGAATTTGTGCTCTAAAGTTCAAATTGTGAAAACAGAGTTCATCTCTAATTATCCTGAAAAAACTTAATGTCGATCACACTGGACATCACTAAGATCCAGCAGACAATTAGCCTTAATTAGGTTGCAGATGCTGAGCACATTTTTCAGTCTCACCTGTCACTCAGAGCAATGTGTCCTCCCAGGTGTGATGCAGGATAAACTCCTCCCAATGAAAAGGCCTTTCCCAACAAAACTAAGATGAATTTTAGCATCAAAGTTACCTGGAAGAAGTCAGCATAACAATGAAATAAAATATGCTGCACTGGCCAGGAAATTCAAACTGGCAAACCAAAACCACTACACTTAATAATATTGAACTTTCCAAAATTTTGCAGTAAACATTTTTATAAATTTCACCACTTGTGGCTTTTCATTTTGAAACCACAATTTTTACTGAAAATTGACAAAAATGTGGGGTGAATTTAAAAGGTTATATAAGCCAAAGAGAAAACTACATGCATTTTTCTGTTCAAGAAAATTTCAGCTCATAATTTTTGTTTGGTTTTTTGGTCCTTATTGCACAAGAAGCTGAAAAATGCCTGCTTTACTTTTCCAGTACAAAAGTTGTATAATGTATTTAATCAAGTCACAAAATCTGAATAACTTATCTTTTTCTTTTTGAAATTTTCTCAAGTAAAAAAACCCACCATGTTGTACTTGCTGTTTCCCTTTGTTCCCCAGTGTTTTGCCTACAATTTTAGTTGTCCCTGAAGTGATATGGTTATAAATAAATCTGACGTGCTAGCAGAGTTAATTACTTAAATCCTTACAAGCTCAGTTGATTCCATGTACATTTACTAATCATGCATTGAAAGCAGCACTTATGTGGCATTTATATGGTATTAATGCATCATCTGCTGATGAAGAAAGTGACAACACTAGGCAACTCAGTATGGAGTTTTATTTTGGAAACATGTCTATGCATCAGCAGCTGATACTGCATAGGAAAGATTTACTTCAGCAGACAGCTCATAAATTCAAACAGTAATCAAATTAACCATCAAGATCAGAGGTTATTGACAACTCCCTTGTGGTGTATTTACACTTAACAGAAGCCTTGGTGAGCAAAGTAGTTCATTAAAGGCAGACTCTGTCCTAAGCAGGAGGCTCCAACGAGAGACAGATGATGCCAGATGGATGTGGCTCATTACAGGAGCTTGGTCCTAGCCCTAACAAGCTCGAATCCATCCCCTCAGCCCTCGAACAAACAAGCAGAGTGGAGGCGGGAACAGCAGCCAAGTACAGCTGGCTAATAAGGCATTGTAATTGCCTCGTTTCTTTGCATTCTCTATCCAAATCTAGCAACCACGTTGTTGACTTTGCCCTGTAGTAGCTTAAAATTAATTTTGTTTCATATCAAAAATCTTGTGTTTAGTTCAGGGTGACAGAGCTGAGGGCAAAACACAGCCCCAAGGCTATGTGCTTTCAGCAGGATCTGGCACTTGGGGTAGGAGCACCTCTCTACCAACTCCAAGTGCCTGACACAAGCTGTTGCCCATGAGTCTTCCACAGTACAGAGGAAATCCTCTATGTGAAATATGTGGCCTGCAGCAGAGCAGCAGCAGCAAATGACGAGTTCTTATGTCCAAAATCAGACTACAGCAGTCGCCCAGTCTCCTCTGTTCTGAGAGGCACCCATTCCACATAACCACAGAAGGGTTTGGATTGGAAGCAACCTTCAAGATCATCTTGGTAGTGCTGGGTTTGGGATGGGATAGAGTTAATTTTTGTCATGAAAGCTGTTTTGGGACTGTTTTAGATTTGTGGTGGAAATGGTGTTGATAGCAGAGCAATGTTTTTGGTTCTGCTGGGCAGTGCCCACACTGAGTCATGAGGCTGCTCTGCTCCTCACTCATCCCAGCAGCAGGTGCACATTGGGTGGACAAGGAGGAGACACAGCCAGCACAGCTGACCATGGGGATAATCTGCGTAGTGTCCTGCTCAGCCTGTAGATCTAGGCAAGTTGTAGGAATGGGAGGGGGATGTTTGGAGTGATGGTGTTTGTCATCCCAAGTCACTGCTACCCATGAGAGAGTCTGGATTTCCTAGGGGGTCAGAACAGCTGCCTGCCCATGAGAAGTGAAGAATGGATTCCTTCTTTTGCTTGCTTATTAATATAGCTTTTGATTTCCCTGTTAAACTTAATTAACCTCTATCTCAGCCCATGAGTTTTACCAGTTCCACCCTTCCAAATCTCTCCACCACCTGACAGAGGGATCAAGCAGCTGTGAGGTGCTTTCTTGCCTTCTGGGTTAAACTATGATGTACTATGGCTATGCCATGGGCAGGGATGTTTCTTCTCAAGCACATCTGGTTAGGAGAGGATTTGGAGGTGGATTTACCTCCCCCCCTAGGCTCTTGAGCTGCACTGTGATCTCAGAGCTTCTTGTTAGACCTTGGCTTTGATGAGCAGCACCTGGGCTGAACCCCTCCCGAGCTCATTAGAAACACCTTCTGCTCCCAGGAACTTGTGCTAACGAGCTCCTGTTTTTTAACCAACACCCTTGGCAATTTATTTTTCTTGCCTGAATCCAAGCGAAATAATGTTTTTGTTATCAAACTTTCAAAGAAAGTTACTGACCTTAATTATGGCCGCAGTGAAAAATTATTATGATTAAACTATATTCTTGCAACACTATAAACAGCAGTCAAAAGACTTTTGAGCTCTCTTGGAGAGCAGCAGGCTGGCTATAAGTAGCATTTTACTGGGAGTGGGGCACTTCTTAGTGCCAGTGAACTCTCCAGTTTGATGTACCTGGAGCTCTGGCAAACAGTGACAGTGGATCCTGAGCTGATTCCCCCACTCCTCAACCTTGGTCCTCTAAGAAGATGCAAAGGCATGCTGCATAAGCCTGTTACTGAATTCAAGGGCACTTTTTCACATATATAAACCTTGTGTGGACCCTTTAGGTCTGCATGTGTGTGGGTATAAAAATGCCACAGCAAACATACCAGGAATGTCCTTCTCCCAGATCCATAAGTAACTTAGATTTGTAAGTAATTTAGACCTGAAAATTAGTTATTGTTGTGCTGTAAAGTATAAATCTTTTAACTTAAGCTTAACATAGTTTAACTTACCAATTAAGTACTGTTAAGTTTAAATTATGTTAAACCATGAAGCTTAAAGTGTTGTTCAAGTCTTGAGCTCAGTTTAACCTGAGGTGTCAGTCACTCTGAACTTTGTGACTCAATAGGAGGAGTTTCCTTATTTTTCTTCATCCATTCTTACCCATATCTCTTTCCCTCTTCGCCTACCACCCAGCTATTGCAGTCTGGCTCACTGCAACTCCAGGCTCAGTCCAGCCAGGGGAGAGTGGTGAAATAGAGAGGCAGGAATGATGGAGTTGCCCGAAAAATAAAGAACTTTATTACTGAAAATAATAAATCACAGAAACCATACTATCCGAGGTGCAACATCCAAAGATGCAGGGGCGGGGATAACTTAACAATATATGAGGATACCTGAGGGCAGGAGTCCAAACCCAAACCCAGGATAGGGACATGATTGTATATGTCAAAGGTCCCAAACCAATGGAGAACCAGAACCAGAGATGTGACCTATTTTGGAATGATGCCATTAGCATCCTAATTTCCATCCTTTGAATATTCTTCCTCCCATGGTCTCAGGTTTATGGTTTCTGCACAAGCTAACTGGGCCAAGCCTCTGCTCACCCCAAACAGTTTGGTTGCCACACCCAGCCTCCACACAGATATTTTTTAGGTTGATTTTGGGCCTCGATTGATTGATTTTACAGTTTTGTTTGCTTTTTCTCTGTGTGCTTTAACCCCCTACTCAGTAGCAGAGTGAACTTTGCCAGCAAATTTTGCTGCACTTTCGCTTTTGCACTAAACCTGCTTTTGCCAACAATTTTGATTCTTTCAGCCACCTTAAATCTCTCATGGGCAGGAACCTTTCTGCTCAACACTAAAGGATAGGACCAGCCTCCCAGCTCTGATGAAGATGGGCTGTGCTGAACACCACCTGAGGGTCTCACTCTGAATAGTCCCAAAATGTGAGCAAGGACAAGGTTTCAGGTCTGACCTAGCTCCATGGCCCCTTGGTTATCTCCACCCAACTCTCTGCCCAGCAGCCTGACCGGCTTAAATTCTCTTTTGACATGCCCCCATGGAGTGCCTCAACCACTGGGATTTCCCTCTGGGCAGAATTGTAGAATCCTAGAATAGTTTGTATTGGAAGGAGCCCCAAGATCAACTAATTCCAGCCCCTCTGATGTGGGAATAAGCCACTTAAAAATTATACATGGCAACACCCAACAACTGAATAGTTTCTTTGGAATATTTTTTAATAAAATTTAATGTGTGGTATCTACCCTTCTCAGAAACAGAGAGGTGAAGTGTAGGCACTGCTATGAATTAAATTTTCATTGTGTTTTGGAAGCAAAAGGATACCAAACATTATTGTCTTGGCAGAACTGGAAGGGTAGCAGAACACACAGGTTCATCCAACCTGGCTTGATCTTTTCCTCAAAGAACAATGAATTTTTTTAGTTCCAGCTGCACATCAGAATAAATAGGAAAAGCTAAGAGAAATTCTTTTCCCTTCATGCTTTACTCTCAACCTACAGCAGTTGTTTCTCTTTGCACTTTTCATGGTGCCAACTAGATTTTGCTAAGCACACTGAAGAGAAAGCTTTCCTTCACTCTTTATCCAGTCACTCCATCAAAATTAAGCCTTGTTAACTGAGGATAGCAGGTTCGAGCTGGTGTTGAATTACTGCCATTTAAATTTCATATCCCACTGCAAAAACTAGTGCAGAAACTGTTTCAGACACAGGGATATCCAAGTTAAAACTTGAGAGCAAAACTTAATCCTAGAGACAGAGTGTATATATTATTGTAGCCATTGCACTGATAAACATGAATCTAATAATCTTATGATTAAAATGTGTGGAAGCAGACCCTGGTAAAATAAGCTGGAATAGATTTAAAGAAAATATAGATGTAGAAAAATGTAAAAGATGCTTTTCTCAAATAAGTGCCCATTAGAACACAAAATGAATGCACTGGCACCAGGAGCTTACAGGAAATCACTTTGGCTGCTGTGTCCTGATTTATACAACTGCTGTGATTCTCCATTTTTTTCTTCTACTTTCTTTATACCTTTTTTTTTTTTCCTTCCTCTGAAGGAAGGAAGAGAAATCTCACACAACTTCAACTAAGCTGTTTCAGAGTAACATTAAAGCTCTGACTTAAACTGACAAATGACCTCCCCATAGGGATCTCTTTCTCTGCACAAAACTGGCCATTGAAAAATATTGTAATCAGACATGGTGGTGATTTTATTGGAATAAGCTTATTCATTCCTGTTGGCTGTCAAGCAAGTTTCTGCATGAACCATTTATCAAAAAATCAATGGGAGGCTTTTGAACATCATTTTTCTTGAAAACGCACAGAAATACCTAAGCTTCATAAATGTATTGATGTGTGTCCCTGTATGTGTGGGGGTGAGTGAAATGAAACTGTGTCTGGACAATGAAAAACTATAAGGAGCTCTAAAATTCTCTTAGATGAAGTCCCAGAGCAGTGGGGAAATCCCAGAAAAAACCTTTTTGTCGAGGAGGGTCACTATGTAGATTTCTCAGAGTAATGATAATAAATAAATGGGCAAAATGACTTCCTGAAATGTGAAATGTAAGATAACTATAATGATAAAAATGAATAAAAAACGGTCCAAGTTTCTAAAACTCAGATTACATCCAGCAAAAATGGGGAATATTCATACTCTCCTATTCCTTGTTCTATTGGATTCTCTGACTTGAAAAGCTGCTGCAGACCAGTGTCAAGAAAATGGATATGTGATAGACAAACCATTGTTCCAATGGTTGTTAATATATTTTATACATGAGAGTAAAGGAGAAATTTGATGATTTAAATATATGTTAAAAAAGTCTAATTGTGCAGACAGAAATAAACAAAAAAAAAAGCATTCTTAGTATGTGCATATAGATAAACTTGCACCATTAAACTCTTATTCAAAATCACTCTTTGAACCAAGAGTTCCCGTTATCATCTGTAAGTGCCCTCTCTTGAGCAGCACAGAACAGCCATTTCAGAGATCACAGAAATCTGTGCTGATTCCTACAGCTCTGTCCTGCAACCACAACAGGTTTTTAACCCCACCCCTTTGAAGGACTTAAGCCACTGGACTACTTTGACAACATTTATTTTTTATTATTATCCAGATTTAGCAAAACATGGCGTTGGTAAAAACAAACAAAAAAATACACTTAGATGGGCAGCGGTGCCACTTTCAAAGTGCAAAAAAATTTCATTATTTTAATCAAATATGCAAAGTAGATGAGATAGGAAGGGAGGAGAAGAGAAGAGGGGGAGAGAGAGGAGGGAAGGAAATTTGGAAGTTCAGAAGTTCGGAAGTTCGGAAGTTCGGAAGTTCGGAAGTTCGGAAGGAAGGAAGGAAGGAAAAGAGAGAGAAAGAAAGAGAGAAAGAAAGAGAAAGAGAGAGAGAAAGAGAGAGAGAAAGAGAGAAAGAAAGAGGAAAAGAAAAGAAAAGAAAAGAAAAGAAAAGAAAAGAAAAGAAAAGAAAAGAAAAGAAAAGAAAAGAAAAGAAAAGAAAAGAAAAGAAAAGAGAAAAGAAAAGGAAACCCAGGTAGCAGGTGGGAGGATAGAAAGAGACAGAGAGAGATTAGGATGAAAACTTCACCCCTCTGGGCATCCCAACGGTGTTTCATTAATGCTCTCCATCAGGGCTCCTTGGTGCTGAGGGTGCCCTGAGAACATCGAGTTCAGCACACTGACAGACACTGGGGCCAGGGGGAACACCCGGGTACCTGCCCTGGCTGGGGGAAGTTTGACACAGACTCTTGCAGCGAACTCTGGATCGGTTGCATCACTTTGCATCCTGTGCAGTCTCTGCTGCAAGACCTCAGCAATGAGCCTGGGGAGAGTTTTGGGACTCTCAGAGGGATTATGACTTGTCCTCATTGCCTCTGCTTCTCATTCTTGTTCTTCTTGTTATACTTCTCCTTCTTCTTCTTTTTGTTGTACTTCTTGTTTTTCTTCCTCTTCTACTTGTTCTTCTTGTGCTTGTTCTTGTCCTTGCTCTTGCGCTTCTTCTTCTTCTTTCCTTCTTCTTTTTTTCTTCTTTCTGTTCTTATTCTTACTCTCATTCTTAATCACTTTCTTATTCTTATTCTTCCTCTTCCTTTTACTCTTCCTCTTCCTCTTCTTCCCGTTCTTATTCTTATCCCTATTCTTATTATTCATTTTTTAATACTACTGCTTCTTCATCTGCTTCATCTTATTATTATTATTGTTATTCATATTGCTTTGCTTTTTGTAGTTTTTTTGGGGGGGGAGTTGTGCTTTTTCTGGTGTGGGATTTGGGGGGGGGTTTACTACTATTTGTTAAACACTACTTTTCTTTGTTTTGTAAGAATTGTGTGTGTCACAGTTCAGCAGTGTGCAGTCATGTCCTGGAAACAACATCTCCAGTCTGTGTCCATTCCTCATGGACAAAATGCCAAAAGATCAGCATGATGAGAGAATAAGAGGAAATAGCCTAGATTCCAGCAGGTGAGGTGCTGATTCAGTATCAGAAGCAATTGTTGCCTAACAGCGTGGTCAGGCCTTGGAAGAAGTTCCAGCAGGGAGCTGCTGGAGTCAGTGTCTTGGGAAGTGGGAAGAATCGCGTGGATGTGGCCCTTAGGGACATGGTTCGGGGGTGACGATGGTGGTGCCAGGCTGACAGTGGGACCGGCTTTCAAGGGCCCTTCCCAGCTGGATGATTGGCTGGGATGAAGCGCTGAGCCCCTGGCACCGAGTGTCCCCCATGGCTGCCGCTTTGGGGCTGGCACAGGGCTGCCATTTGCTCTTGGGGAGACCCACTGGGGGTGCCCCAGAGCAGCCAGGGATGGCTCAGCCCGCAGGGACACGCGCAGGCCGAGGCAGCCCATGCGGCTCCCTCAGGGCACCGGGCAGGCTGCGGGCCAGCCGCCATCTGCAGGCCCGGTGCTGCTGGCAGCTCATGGCAGCTCATGGCAGCTCATGGCAGCTAATCCTCCGGCTGTGCCGCCAGGCAGCAGCACAGCCTCTGCAGCATCCGCCTGAAGAGCGAGGGACGTTCCTTCTGGGCTCCCTGCAGGCTGTGTGAGGACTGGGTGGGGTTCAGCTGCTTCTGCTCCTCTGGCTGCTGGCCAGAGCCTTGTGACCCGAGCACAGCCTTGTTCACGGGCTCACGGTGGCTGCAGCTCACTGAGCCCGGCACAGCCTGCCTGCCACCTTGGCCAAGGGCAGGAGAACCCAGTATATTTTCCCCCTCAGCAGCCAGAAGCTTGCAGGGTGCCTTGCTCACATCTGTTTCCCACTGGAGCAGCTCTTGGATGCTGGCATTTTTCCCTTGGGATAGCTCCTGGTCTATCTCAAATCCCATTTGACCGAACTCGAGGTCTCTCTTGACCTCTTCCCATTGTTCTTGCAAATCTTCAGCCAAAAAAGATAGTTCCTGATATCCTTGCCCTTCCCATGGGCCTGTCAGCTCCTCTTCCCACAGGGACAACTGTTGCTGTCTGTCATCCTCATCGTTGTGCCATTGGTATGGCTCCTGCTGTACCTGCACTGTCCCACTTTCTGCCCATGGGGACAGCTCTTGACCTGTCGCATCTTCTTCCCAAGGGGACAACTCTTGCCATCTGTCACCCTCATCATCATCCCACTTGTACAGCCCCTGCTGTACCTGCACTCTCCCACTTTCTGCCCATGGGGACAGCTCTTGACCTGTCACTTCTTCTTCCCATAAGGACAGCTCTTGCCATCTGTCACTCTCATCATCGTCCCTTTGGTTCTGACCCTGCATTGTCACACGCTCTCCCCATGGGGACAGCTCTTGCTGTCCCACATCTGCCCTCTGTCCACTCACATCTGTGTGCCAGCTGTACAGTTCCTGGTGTCTCACCGCTTCCCAGGGGGAGATTTCTTGGAATGCCACTTCTTCCCATCGGTGAAAGTCTTGCACGGTCACTTCTTCCCACAGGCAAAGCTCTCGACTGCTTTCCCATGGGGAAAGCTCTTCATCCAAGGGGCAGTCCCACTGTGGGTCCATGGTGACAAAGGCCCCTGTTCTCCTCCTCCTCAGTCTCTGATAGGGGCAGGAGTGAGCTGCCCACTGCCCCCAGCCACTGCCCACTGAGCTCCTGGCCTTGCAGCCATCTGGGCAAGGGGCTATGGGGCTGGGACTTGGGGTTTGCCTTGCCCTCCTCAATGTCCAATGTCTTCTGGCATCGACAGGACCCAGGACACAACCATCCTCCTGGAAATGACCAGCCCGGGGCCCTGCAGTGTCCCTTACAGACCCTCAGCTGAGGCGGGGCTCTGGGATGTCACAAGGGACTCTGGGCACCACAGTGTCCTGTGTCACCGAGGGCTCTGACNGAGGGGAGGGAAAACAAAACTCATCAAATTCCTTTCTAATGATTCAAGGGAGGTAGGGAAAGTCTGCCCATTTCCATCCACCTGGAAATATGTGCAGCCCACCAAACTTTCACAGGAGACACCACATTAAGAATGTGCATTTTGTCTCAGTTTGAAGCTCTGTCAGCCTCTCAAAGTGTGCAAAGAGGGATGCATCCCAGTGTTCTCATCTTGCATGCTGACTTCTTTCCCATCCATGGATGATAAATGACCACCAACATTTCATTTGGTTTTCTGGCCTAGGACAGTAGTCAGAGTAACTTTTTTTTTCAAGTTCTGACTACAATATATGAATGTGGATGAGATGGACAGATGGAGAAAAGGACTACTGTTATCCCTAAATAAAATTATCAGAGATAAAAGTAGGTTAAAACAGCATAAAGTTATGACATTTGGAAGGAAAAGGAGTGAAACCAAAAAGGAGTACTCTGATGTAACTGTGGTAGAGAATGTCAGAATAAAGGCGTTTGTTTCAGTGTGACTGATAAGAAGACAAGGAAACACACATGCAAATAAAAAACAAAGTTAGTAGAGGCTTAAGGAAATACTTTTCATTAAAGGAATCCAAACGGTTCAGTCTGCGTGCAGGAGAAAATTGTAAGACAAAAGCTGTGTGATAATTCAAGAAGGAGATATGAAAAATCTCATGCTGTTATGCTGATTACTGGCTAGATTTACTATATAAACTTCACAAATTACAGTATACAGAGTGGAGAGGCAGAATAGATATTCTTTCTAAATCTTAATCACTTTCTACATGGAAAATCTTCAAGGTGATTATCCAGAGACCAAAAGAGTAACCTGCAAAAGCATTCATGTCTTGTTTTCTGCTTCTTTTTNTTCCTAGCAGTTATTAATGTCAGTAGTGTAACAGTTTGTTGAGAAAAATGAAAATAATTTAAATACTGACTACCTTTTTTTTTTTTTTTTTTTTTTTGTGGGGGGGGGGGTGGCTTGGGAGGAAGCATAAGCGTAATAAGAGGAAATTGCAGTATGCAAATCCACCCAAGATCACAAAGCATAGTATTAGCAGAGCGAAATACACTCGTGCTCAAGGTGCCAAAAGCAATTTAGGCTGTATACAGAAACAAAATCACAGGATTAAATCAATGTGTTTCCCCTAAGTTTGTGGAGAAGACATAATTGATTGGAATAGCAGGTCACACCTATACTAATGCACCATTCAGTAACTGACATCATCTCTGCGTCTTTGAAATGAACACCAGTTCATAACATTCACTTAGATACCTTTTAATTACTCTGCTCTGCAGCCAGAAAATGGAAGGCTAACTCATTAACCTTCTTTGCCTTTCTGGAAGGTGTTTTTTTCTCTTAATGATTATGCTTGTTTGGACCTGCAGTTATTCCCACAGGCTGCAGAAGTATCCATTAGCAAACCTGGTCCAGCTGCAAGTTCTCTTTCACTGCTTAATATATTCAGCAATCTGTCCTTCATGATTCCAACCCTTATTCCAGCCTTATCAGTAAATAGAACCTCCATAGATTATTTTTGCTATTTCTGGGCATGAAGCGGTTTTTGCAAATGCTAAGGTTCCTTAGGTTGCTTTGTTCCTTAGGTTGCTTTGTTGATGGCAGGGGATTAAGAAGGGAACTTACAAACAATAATATAAAACACTGATTTAAAACTGAGGCAATCCAATTGTAACAACCATTTCTCTTACTTATGAGTAATGACTCCTTTTTCATGCATTCTTAATGCCTTCCTAAAGCACAAGGATCAACATGTCAGGAAGAAAAGAGAAATAGATTTCCTGGATCATTGTACAATTTTTCAAAGTCTGGACTACAGAACTAGATAAAGACAAAGAAACTCAAATTAGAGAGAAATCAACAGAAAGCAATAATTCTGTTATGCCGAGTAAGTTTAGTTTACTTTCCTTTAAAAAGACATAGAAAAAGAAGAGAACCTTATACATTTCTCCAGAAAACAAAGATAACTTTGCACATATTTACAGAATGAAGATGCAGTAAGATTAATTGCACCATCACTGTGTAAAAAGTAAAGGTAATCAGAATTTGTGTCATACTGTTCCATTCACAAAAAGAAAACTGAATAGTCATTTAAAGGCAGCCACAGAGGAGTGTGACTGCATCCAGTTTTGGCAAGAAGCCGGGATAAGCACAAGGGAACAATTCTGCACTTCAAAGGAAGCTTTAAGTGATAATAGGTTAAACTCTCCTTTGTCTAATCAGTTATTTAAATACAACTAATTACCTGGGCTACTGCCTAGCTCAACACTTATAATTTGAGGGTCTTAAATCTTATAAAGTACAAAGGGTCATTTCGTACTCAGATCAGCAATTTTTATGTGCTTGCAAGTTACATAAATGGACTCCAAGGGAAGCTCACAAGTTTACAACTTTTACAACTTAAGAAGGGGCTGCACACTGAATATCTAAACTGCATGTTTATAAAATTACAATTTTATACTTTAAGGAAGCTGCAAGTTAGGTAAACAGCCTGAAGCAGGAATGCAGCAATTAAGGTATGTAGCAATAATGTTAATTGAAAGCTCTTATGCAGGAAAGCAGAAGGAAAGGACCTAATACTTTTGTCATTTCATTCCAGTGTGTAGGAAACAGCTGGAGACTGAGTGCACCAACACCAGTAACCACCTTTAATAAAAGCAGCAGGAGGATTTAGGTTGGGAACTGGGATTATTTGAGAGCCCTGGGGCCATTTGCAGGAGCAGCCACTCTCACAAGACAGGTGAGGCTGTGGAGCCACGGAGACAGAAAGGTAAGACTAATAATTGTCTCTCTTGTTTTAGAATCAGCAACACATTTCTATTTTTGTCAGAATCTCTTTACAGAAAATTCAGAGAGGCAAAGACTGGCATTTTCTACAGCTGAGCCTTCCATGGAAGCCACAGAATTTTATGGCATAATCCATCAGTGATGACAAAAGCCTGAGAATAAAGAGGTAACAAAAGTGGCCAGGATAAGATTCAAAGACAAATTCCCAGACATCTGGAGATCTTACTGCTCCCATATGATTCTGTTATCATCACAAAGGCTTACGGTGCTGTAACCCCAAAGACCCTTACAAGGATGCAGGAGTGGATCAGTCTTATATCCTGAGCTCATAAAAATGGATGTGCCCAATTCCCTGCAGTTTAGAGTTGGTATTCTGTTCTTGCTATGAGAAAGTTTTCCATTCTCCCTCATTCTGGCACCATATGCAATCAAATATTCATGACTAAAATACACTGCTGTTTGCAGCAGGTGGCAATATCTGTCACAATGCCTCTGGCAGTAAAAATGAACCATGAGGCAAGGAAAACTAAATATCTTGTAATATTTTCAGGGCAAAAATGCAATTCAGATCATATAAAATAGCAGAAAGCCCAGGGAAATACACTCCAGCTGTATCCATACAGTATGTGGAGATCATAGAGCTTTATGATGTAACCTTTGGCTGATTAACTTTGATTTAATTGGTTGTCTGTGACTTGTACCAAAGGACATTCCTGGAGCAGCCTGTAGTGAATTTCCACTCACTGCAACCACTGCCATAACCTTACCCCTACTCACAAAAGAAATTCATGTCCTGTAATGACTCTTTGAACCAAAGAGTTAGTATTTTAAAGCTTTGTCTCCTACAAGGAGAGTTAAAAAGGAAGCACTGAGTAATGAATCCCACTAGCACTTATTTATAAAGGATAAATCATGTGTCATCCCTTTGATTATTTCTAGATTTAAACTTGTTCAAAACCTTTGACAAGGGTTTTTTTATGGGAATATTATATTGGCTTCTCTGCTTTTTCTCCTTCTATATCCATGTGGGAGTCTCATCTCACCTCTCACAGGTGCATGTGCCTCCACCTGTGTTCTGTCTCTACTTCTTACTTTGTCAAGGAACAATATAATCAATCACCTAGCTGACCTGCTCAAAACTTTCCTCTTGACTGTGAATGTGAGCCTGATTGTTATGTGAAATTTTCCCCTCTCCCCTGTGATTTATTTATTTACTTATTTATTTTTAAGATATGCCTAAAGCTAGACCATGTTACAGTTAATAGGTGAACGTGCTTTCAAAGCCCAAGTCAGAATTCAAAATTTTATTTTGAAGTAATTCAGCTTGCAGAGGACACCAAATTCACAAATATCAAATGCAGGCAAAGCAACTACCCTGAGTCAAGTGACAGAAAAGGTCTCAGGGGCTATAGACAGACCCCAAATTTAGAACTATGCTTTAAAATTATGTTTTATATTAACACTGCATTCTTTTGCAGAGAATATAAAACCAAATTACTATGCTAAGAGTGATTAGTACACTCTCAGATGGGATGCTGGCTGCTGTATCCTGCATTAAAAGACAGTTAGACACATCTCAGAGAGTGAACCATTGCACTGTGGCAGGGAAATACCTGTCTTGGGAGGCTTAAATAACTTCAGCTAATCTCAGTGCGTGGAAACAGACTGTATCTCTCCTTGAGCTCCTTTTTCAGCCCTTTATAGACTTTAAATTATACTTTCTAAATCTAGAAGAACTAAAAGTAGAGCAAAATGTCCAGTATTTTAGCCATGGCTCCACTGTTTCAGGATAAGCCCTGGCAGATGCATCCTGTGGTGTTGAATTTTAACCTCTAAAACATGTTTCAGATGTGGCAGGCTAGGGGACTGCCTCTTGTCTCACACTCCACAGCTGTAATTCATAGCAGTGGAGATGGTTCAAGGTAAATTAAAAATGCCTACAGGCTGTCTCCTACTATAGTCAGAGAGTTCTGATGCCTTAATCCTTTAGGTAAGAAGCCAGCTTCCTCTATTTGCCTCTCACTGGGGTGGGGTAGGTGCAAGTCTGGAGTGAATTGACTTTTCTTGCCTTCAGTGGGTACTGTGTGTTTTTTGACTGCTATGAACAGGCCTTTTATAATTATGATGACTGAAGCATGTATTTATTTGGTGTTGGAGAAATTTTGTTCACTAGGAATGTATAGCTGAGTTCCTGAGGAGCATGGTTTATTATATAAAATCTGAATAAACACACATTAAAAGTAGGGTGGTGTTCAGCATTAATTTAATTTTGCTGCATATTCTTTAAGATCTCTGAACCTGAAGGACATTTGGTCAGCCTTGGAGTATAGTGTGAGATTTAATTCATCATTCTTCAAGTGCTTTGATAATGAAGGTCATATTTTTCAAAAAAAAAGGGAGAAAGATCAAGCCACGGAGGGAAAAACAACCTCACCTTAAAAACAAAAACAAAAAAACCCCCCAACCAAACAAAAAACCCCAAAACAAAAACAAAAAACCACAAAAAACCAGACTCAAAAGTTAATCCAGAAATGTGATTGTTATCAATTAATTTCCTTATGACTTTAACTGAAATAAGAGACTGGCTATTCAAGTATCAACAAGAATGAGTGTTATTCTAGGCCATTATTCTCATCTTCATGCAGAAGACTCAATCACAATGACAAATGCCCATTAACTGCTGCAAAAATCACATCATACTCTATCTGGAAAAGTAGATGACCTCTATATGCGGTTTAAATGAATTTATTCTCATCAGCTTTAATCAACTATCAAATTAATTTGTAATGTTTGGGATAGTATTACTGAACTCCTGGAAGCTAAGTTCACTGAACAGTATCACATAATCATTACCTTCTGGAGCATAATGAAACCTGAGGTGCTGGGAAATAACCCACAGTTACAAGGTGATAGAAGTTGATACTTTCTGCACTAGAGAAACTATCACAAACGTACATATCTCTCCTTTTTCATCTGGAGCAAGACTTTGACTTGAAAAAGAATGCCAGAGGCTGGCTGTTTTCTGCCTTAGGTTCCTTCCAGCCTGCAAGGTGGACCAGGGGAGCAACTTTGCATTTACCTTCCCAGAGCAGGCAACACACCTGAGCTGTCAAGAGCAAACACTCAAATTTGACAGCTGAGTTTAGTGAAGGGTGATACTTTTCCCTCACGAAATTCAGCACAAGCAGGGTACAACTCAGGCCAGCAAAGGCACAAAGATACCCCTTCCACAAGAGATGAGATGAAACTTTTTCTTTTATGTAACTTGGTCTAAATTATAAGGTTTAAATTCAGATTTAAATCTGCAGGCTTAATTGTTCTGTGTAAGAAGAGGAGCAAGTGGTGACACACTAGGGAACCTTCCAGAAATAATGTGTCAAAAGGTCCTTGGGGCTGTGCTACCTTCTTATGCTTTCTAAATTTTATTATTCAGAAAAAAACTGCTAAAGAGCTTGCTGATTTGTTCCAGCAAGCCAAAAATGAGTAGCATTTCATTGGGTCTAAGAGGCCAGTGTCAGACTCATTATTAGCATATAGACAGAAATAATAAA
>VWYP01027635.1:74104-89032 GCA_013400435.1 Pycnonotus jocosus | reverse complement strand
TGTAAGGGAAGCAGGGAGGGCTCCAGTCCTGCCATGTCCCAGTTACTCCAGCAGTGCCTGCTCTACAGCCTGGTTCCTCCTGCCTGTTTCTCTGGTTGCTTAATGCTGTGTACAGACACTCAAGGTGTCCCATTTTAACAGGGTTTACCTCATTAATTTCAGCCAAAATCAAAGTTTATGACCATCCTTCCCATCCCCAGTTTAAGGCCCTCCCCAGCAGTCTGGCAAAACATTGGGCAGGAAAGTGAAAATAGGTCCTGTCTTTAGCCAGTGCTCCTCATTTGTCAAAGTAGTCCAGGCACTGTACTTTAAGAAAAACTTGTTTTCAATTCCTCATTCTGCTGTTTTGCTTAGTAAGAAAGAGTGACTTGGTAAAACTCTTTCTTGCTTTGCAGCAAGAACCACAGAATAATTGTATACAAATAATCCTGTGAGTGCCTGCACAAATGGAAATATGAATCTGTATAGGGATTGTGATGGTGAAGTATAGCCATTAATTAGGTGCCACAATTCTTTAGTGCCAGGAAGAACAAGCCATTACTGAATTTGAATTGATCCTCGTGTTTCTTACAATAACACCGTGTGACTGGAAAACTCAGCTTGTATCCAACTAATAGCTCCTGAAAAAAGAGACGACATATTTTTTAACCTTTCCAAAACACTCTTGCTAACACAATCTAATGCTTGAGAGTATATAAGGTCAGCTGAAACAGCAGCCTTTACATTTAAAACAGATGTGCCTATATACAGCAGTGAGGGAATGTACAGCTTCGGGTTTTGTGTAACAAGCACCAGCACTTTCCAGCTCTTTGTCATTTTGACACAGCTTACACACAGGACTGCTTTGGAGTGGGATATTCAGCATGTATTCATTGAGATGATTAAAAAAATTATTTTATGCACAGCTGTCTGCAAAGGCTGGTGCATAAAGATAACCACCCTAAATAAGCACATTATCCTTTGCAGTCTCAGTTCCTCTCATTTCCTTGCTTAGTTGCACTGGATCAAGGTATTTACCAAGACTGAAGTTACCAGAACACCAAAGGCACCCTTAGCTTGCCAGTTCATCACTACTGGGTCAGCTGTGCTCTGCAGTGAGAGGTGGAGAAGAATTACTCCACAGCCTTTTCTTGCCCATGTGCTGTGCAAGGCTGAGGTTAAGTAGGCACTTGGCTTCTTCTTTTGTGTGTGCCTGAACCCAGTTTTGGAGTAGCCACAGCAGAGACACACAGAGGAAAACCAAGTTATAATCCAAGCCTTCACAGAATCAGGGAATCATGGAATATTCTGATCTGGAAGGGATCCACAAGGATCATTGAGTCCAACTCCTGTTCCTGCACAGGACAATCCCAAGAGTCACACCATGTCCCTTGGAGCATTGTCCAAACACTTCTTGAGCTTTGTCAGGCTCAGTGCTGTGACCACTGCCTTGGGGAGCCTATTCCAGTGCCCAGCCACCCTCTGGGAAAGGAATGCTTGTCTAACATCCAACCTAAACCTCCCCTAAAACAGTTTCATGCCATTGTATTGGGTCCTGTCACTGGAGTGAAAAGATCAGTGCCTGACCCTCCTCTTCTCCACACAAGGAAGCCTTTTGGAATTATAATCAACCTTGTACTGAAATTTCCCAACCAGAGTAAAGAGTCCTGGTCTTCTGCTTCTTTGACATCACAAGAGGATATCTAAAAAATCTTTCCAAAATAATGCTGACACCACAATTTTATACAGTGTTGATGAAAGATCAATCCTGTCCATTCCAGGTTTGCTTTGTGGAGGAAAGGAGGAATGTGTGGGCCTTGGGAAGCGTGAGCTTGGTAGATCTGTGTTGCCATGAAGGCAATCTCTGAACAGGTACAGATACCCCTTCCTCTTCTGGTTGAAACTGACATCACAAATCAGAGAACAAGAACAGAGCTCAGAGAAGAGTTGTAGTACAGTGCTGGTGGCACTGGGAGTATGTTGGTTTTCTCTTATCTGTGAAAAGAGTTTGGTCTCAAAGAACAAGATGATTTAAAATCTGGTTAAAGAACCAGGCTCAGGTCCAAGTGTTGGTGAAGTGCACAACCCCTAACCAGTGCAGAAGATCAAAGTGGTTTCCCAAAACATTTTCCTGACCATAAGAACCACACACCCATTGAGCAATGGAGTCATTTCCTCATGCAGGGGATTTTAGAGAGGCTTCTCCTCACACCTGAACATCTGTGAGTGCATCCAGCTCCTGAGGGTGTGTATGTGATGATACCGACCCAAAAACTCACACTGTACTTGGAGAGATGGAATCTTTTTGTAAACACACAGAAAAGCTCAGGATGGCTCTTTGCAGACTCAAAAGGAAAGAAGGTGTCCACACTAAAACTTAGGAAGAATTAGTCTTCAAGGCATTTTACAGTAAGTCCTGTGAGATTTGACTGAGGTACCAAGTCTGCCTAAGACAAAAGGCCAGACATGAAAACTGGACAATTCATGACTTTCACACAACCTCTAGCATCCAATTGAGCTATATACCCAAAATCTACAGTTTGAACAGAAGTTTAATATCTTGGATAGGATATTCTGGCTCTTTGGACACAAATCAGCTTGTTTTCTGTTAGGTGGCCTGGAAGCAGCTGCTAAAATTTGCAACGTCAAAACTTGGTTTTGGTTTCTTTATAAATGCCAGAGGAACTAATATTTAATTTAAAATTAACTAAATCTCTTTGGATGTCTGTGTGCACAGATTTTGGGCCTCACCCGTGGAAATTAAGATAAGAAGAGTAGCAGGAAAAAAAAAGGCAAAATTAAATAGGCTGGGATAAAGCGAGGAAGAAAATGAAATTAAATATTTGTTAACTGGTTCTTAAAAGCTTTTAAGGAAAGTTAGGTGAAATCTTAAGAAAGAAACAACAAAGGCAGGACAGCAAAGCAAGGAAAGCAAAGCAGCAGGAGAAACAGAGGCTAGGCATCACTTTTTCTTTGTCAAGCTATTCCTGTCTCTCTGTGGAAGAAGGACTGGAAGAATAAAAGTAAATGCCAGATCAGTTATGCTGATTGCTATCTGTTGCAGGTATTTTTCTGGTCTTCATTACCATAGTATCATAACACTTTCTCGTCTATCTATTTATCCTCACGACACCTCTCTGAGGTAGGGCACTGCTATTATTCCTATTATACAGCTGGAGTGAGCTTGGGTAATGGAACAGATTCTTAGCTGGCATAAATTGTCACAGCTCCATTAACTCCGGTGTGAGAGGACTTCTTGGGGTTTAGGATCTGCCACTAAATGAATCTCCCTTTCCCCTGGAAGCCAGGGGAAGAGAGAGGCAGCAAGCCCTCAGGTTTTCCAAGCTCTTAACTACCTCTCTGCCCAGAAGGCCATCCTGCCTCTGTTTAGATAATCTGTGATCTTTGGGCCAAGCCCTGCTGGCTTTATTCTTGCAGGAAAAGTCAATGAAGTCTACGTGGAATTATTCACATAAAGCCTGCAGGACGGAGCTCGTTAGGTGGCAGGAATTTTGCACCACAGAAAGGCTGAAATCATGGGAGCACCCCACATCCCCTGATGTGTCTGACTTTGGAGAATTACAGGAATGAAACAGGGAACTTTGAAGTGACACTCAGTGCAGGATAGAAAACAGAAGGAATGCAGGGAAGTGTGCAAACACACAGGGATTCTGATGAGGAATTAAACCTCGACATAGCAAGAAAGTTTGAATAAAAGCCACACAAATGATTTACTTTCCTCAAGCCTAATTCAAACAAATCAACAAGACAAGAAAATTGAAAGGAGAGAAGACAGTGAGCTGTGTTTCTCACAGTACAGGTGTCTCAACTCTAATGAGTCTACAGGATTTGAGCTGGTATCATGAATATCACCAGGAGTGATTATGGCTTGTAAAAGTAAACCAGAGAGAGAGATGTGCCTGTGTGTGTCTTGGGCTGTAATTAAAGCCATAAGCCATCAGCAGCAAAGAGGCCAGCTGCAGCATTTCAAACCTTTCCTGCCCTAGCATTAAAAATAGGTTGTGGCACAATAATAATAATAATAATAAAAAGTCTACCCAAAATAATTCCAATTAAAAAAAAAATTGCACATCTGATTACTATAATTGATTTCTCTTCTAGATATGAATAAATGACCCAGGCTAAATGCCAGTTCCTTGCAAAGAATTTCATTTAAGCTTCAGTGAATTGAAAGGCTCAACCAGACTCAACATTTCCAACTTCCTAGCAAGTAGCAGAAAATCTACCTGACAGTTGCCATGGAAACACGAACAGGAAGAGCTAACCACCAGCCTATAAATCCACAGAGAAACCTTTCTTAATTGGAAGGCCTTTAACCCACACATTTTTCTCATAGCTGCAGAGCTTATTTCTAAAGAGATTATTAAATTCCTCAATTGACTTATGAAGGATGCTTCCCACTATATTACTGTGCTCTGGGTTGCTCATTCTTTATATCCGTTTCCAAAATTACAAAGCAGAGCTAGGATGATAAAAGTTAACACAGATGTTTCAATGAAAAATCCATATGATGTTCTGAAAATAACTTCAGTGGTAATGTTCTACTAAAAAAAAAAAAAATAACCAACCAACCAAAAAAACCCAACAAACAACATACCAGAAAACCTACCATAAAAATAATAAGTTCAAGAATTGACATGGCACTAAAGAGATGAGATATCCCAACATTCTGTGCCTTGGGTTCTAGGAAAGATTTTTTTAGATGGAAGAATTTCAATGGGAAATATAACTGAAACTATATGAGGAATCATTGCTTAAATCTGTGAATCTTAGTTATACAAATGCCCACACACAAACACACACACTATCACACTATCAAATATATGTGCAAATAATCTAATTTTAAAGAAAATATGAACAGAGTTGCTCATTCTTATGTGATTTCCTTCAGCATTTTGAAGATTTCATCAATGTTTCGACAAAGAAATCACACATTAGGCGGTTTTTGTGCCTGGACTTTCTGCAATGCCATTCTCCTATCCAAGGGTGGCTGGATTTCTTGAAAGGCTGGCAACTACTTTGGGGCTGAGACTGTTGTCTCATTTCTAATAAATTCAGCAGCCCCATGTGGTTAAATGCATTTCTCTTCTCCCATCCCTCCTAACCAGAGAGAGAATAATCAGATACAGGCTCAGAAAGTCTTGTTTGGTAGGGGTTTTTTAGATAGTCAAATATTTGTTTTGTTTGGTTAAGTAGGAAAATTCCTTTTTTTCTCTGCATTGTGCCACATTTTAATATTTTAATGTTTTTGTTCCTCATCTCCAGATTCTAAGAACATTTCCTTGTAATAGGAAAAAATGTATTATACACCAAGAACTTATTCCTAGTTCAGTCAATTGGAGTACAATTGGTTCCTGCTGATTTCAATGGAATTAGGATTCTGCTCAGTTTGTGCTTGAAAGTAGAAAGAAAAGAGATGGAGAAAAGGCTTTTTTTTTTTTTTTTTTTGCCTGCCTGGAATTTGGATGAAATATTTAGCCCTTGTTCCTTCAGTATCATGTGTCTCTTTGAGAAACTGAAGGACTCTAGGGCAGGTGGGGCAGCAGCCACAGATGTTCTTCCAAGGTGCCACTGATGCCAAAAATACTTGTGTAGCAGGGAGGAATGGGATCCAGCACCATGTCAGGGTGAGAGTCACATGCTCATCACCTCCACCATGCTCTGGCCCCTTCTGCAAACAGAACCACTCTTTGGAGCCTGAAATTCTGGAAGGTCCCACTGCTGGGAGCACCAGAAGAAGGAGTGAGGCCAGCCTGGAGTAAACCTATTGTCATTTACCAGCTGGGTGGAACCAGCTTTCAGTGGGATTTATTCACTCTGCCTGGCTCTCCTGTCACTCCTACATTCCACCTGCAACATCTGGTACCAAAATTCTTGTGCAAACCCCCTGTTTTGAGGTGACTCTCTTTATCCAAGGGATGTTTATACCCTTATATTGTTGAGCCTTTACATGACATGTCAGCAACTATATAGGGAAGAAACCTGGGTATTTCAAATCAGTTTAAAACAACAGGGGACTCTCCCTTCCCAATGCCTTCTGTGGTAGTTTTAGAAGAAAATCTGAATTATCCAGAAATCATCCAGAGAATTCTGAGGCTGGTGGTTACTGGGCAGAAAAGACTCTCCCACAATGAGGATCAGATAAGAGATACACAGATTACTTAACAGTCAGAGGGCAAAACACTGCCACTAGAGGGTTTCCACTCCTCCTTGTCAACTCAGTTTTAACTTCACTTGTCTTCCCCCTTGTACCATTTTCCAGCCCTGAGCCTCTCTTGAATGAGTACAGCCACAATATTTGCCAGCTGTGTGTGTAGTAAGCAAATGGCCAAATGGGTCTGCTTCATGGCAAAAATGCCACTTATTCTCAGGCATGCAAGGTTTTGGATGCATTTTTTATGTTATAAAGGATTAAAACATGACTCTGTTTCCCTACCTGCCCGAAATGAAACTGAACATTCACATGATGCAACCACACTCCTTGCATGAACGGGACTGACTGAATTTCATTTCTCAGTGCCAAGTAACACTGTGTAAATACTTTGGAGTAAATTAACATAATGAACACTATATTCTGTTGCCTGAATGATTGTTTTCCTCTCCTCCCCATATCGTTGTTATTATTAGAATTGTTGTATGACTGAGAGAATCTCTTCAGGGACAAGCTAGCTTTGCTTAACAACTGCTTCTCCAAGTCCATCAGGCTGGCAACTGCAAGCCTGTGATTAGCTTAATAAAAGTTAAAGGAAAATTATAAAGTGAATGGAAAATACTAAAGGTGCTGTGAAACAAAACCATAATTGGGTAGCAATACTCCAGCGATGACAGCTAGAAAGCATCTGCTCCCTGCAGCATCCTAAAGTGTTTGCAAAGTCTGCAGAATTCTACAGAAAAATCCACAGACATGTAGTCTCCATGCCTACAGGGATTTGCAATACCCTGGAGAGTTTTTAAGGGTTTTTTTTAAAGTGACTTAACTTTTATTTTTATCCTTTTTTTTTTTTTTTTTTTTTTTTTTTTTTTTTTTTTTTTTTTTTTTTTTTTTTTTTTTTTTTTTTCCTAGCTGTCTGTCTTGTTCTCAGATCTGGGTAGTGTGTTCAGCAGATTGCTATTTCCTATTGTACACCTGTTTTCTACCATGGAGGATACAAAGAAGACAAGATTTCTGTTCCAAAGAGCTTCTTCTCAAAGGGCCAGACTCTCAGGTCATCTGACACCCTGGAAGTATTTTTTCCTTTCTGTGCAAGCAAGAGGGAACAGCATGAAGCTCTGTCGGTGGAGGTTTGGGTTGGGTATTAGAAAAAGATTCTTCACCCAGAGGGTGATTGGGAGCATGCTGGAACAGGCTCCCCAAGTCAGTGGTCACAGCACCAAGCCTGACAGAGATCAAGAAGTGTTATGATGCATGGTATGATTTTTGGGGTTGACCTTTTCAGGCCCAGGAGTTGGACTTTGATGATCCTTGTGGGTCCCTTCCAACTGAGGATATTCTATGATTCTATTGTATTTCCTAGGCTATTTTCCAGCCAGAAACTCAATTAATTCTTTATCTTGCAGATGTTATGGAAAGCAAATTATGTCCATGCACTCCTTTTGACCACATATGGTTACTTGGCTTCTATCCATGTCTGCAGCACTTGTGCTGTCAAGATCTCTAGATTGTTTTAAGAACTTTTAGCTCAGCAGCCAACATATGGTGCTAATCTTCATTTTGGCCCAGATTAGTCAGGAAGTCCAGGTAGCTTCATTTTTTCCCTGTTTATCTGAGAAATAAAAATCCTATATTGGATGCTGTTTCATGGCAGGGAATGAAATTTCAGTGTTTGCTTTCCTTTTCTTCATCAACATTGAGCTGCTAGCAGAAATCCCATCAAAGCAAAGGAAGGTGATGTATATAATAAACAAAGGAAACTATGGCCTTGGAGGCCTCTAAACTCAGCCCAGAACCCATTACTGAATTATCTGAGAGAATAATTCTGCTCATTCTCAGGACTGGGCAGTTTTTGAGTTCTGGATTGTAGGTGCATTGGTGTACTTCACTCAGGAAGTGATGGGCATGTGTCAGGCTACAGTGGCTGAGCTGTAAGTGGATTATTAACTCTCAAATCTTCACTTGGCAGAAATTATTTCAGTCTACACATTTCTACTAGAAAGAGAAGCAGAGGAGCACCTCCTGCCTCTCCTTCTTTACTGCATTGGGTGCAGAATTGCTCCTCTCACATATTGTCACTCCTCTCTGCTGATGGGTTGCTGATATGCTGAGCAGGTTTTTTCCCCTGTTTTATCACAGAGTCACTGCCACCAACCCTGATGGGCTCAGCCTTGGCCAAGGTTGAGTCCAGCTGATGTTGGCTCTATCAGACACGAGGTAAACTTCCAGCAGCTTCTCAAAAACCACCCATTTAACCCCTCTGCTACCAAACCTTTCCCAGACAAACCTAATACAACATTCTAGACTTTCATCCTGACCTTCAGGAAAAAAGCTTCAACAGGAAAGCAAATTTCCCTGTTATTTTAAGCTGAGATTAGGCTGTATTCATATATTTCAAAAGCACCAGGTAGATGGACTAGAGTTTATAATTTTTCCAATAAATAAGAGCATGGGAGAGATTTACAGTGGCACTTGTTAAAAAAAATCAGAAATAAAAAGATGAAAGAATAATGTGATATATATAGAAGCAATTGTTTATGATACTTCTTTTTTGTTTCCAGATATTAAATATTTGGCTGGATCTCCATCATTTCTTGCACAGAAAAAGTTGTTATCTACTAGCACTACTCATAATATTTTTTTTCCAGTTTAATGTTTGAATCTGAGTCTCAGATATTCACTTTTTTATTACCTAACAGATGACTTCCACAATAAGTTTACATTTCTCTCTCTCTTCCTCAAATACATTTCAGCTGTGTTTGATATTTTCAGTGCCATTTAATACATTCTGCTGCTAGTTCCAAAAAAAAAAAAAAAAAAGAAAAAATTTTTGGACTCAGTCTTTAAATATTTTTCTTCNATTCACTTTTTTATTACCTAACAGATGACTTCCACAGTAAGTTTACATTTCTCTCTCTCTTCCTCAAATACATTTCAGCTGTGTTTGATATTTTCAGCGCCATTTAATACATTCTGCTGCTAGTTCCAAGAAAAAAAAAAAAAAAAGTAAAAATTTCTGGACTCAGTCTTTAAATATTTCTCTTCCATCAACAAGATCAGGCACAAGGCTCTGGCAAAGAAGGAGCAAGGAAGGAGAGTGATTTTTCAAGGCTGAATTTTTTATAATCATAGAATAGTTGGGGCTGAAAGGAACCTTTAAAGGTCACCCAGTTCAACCCTGTGTAATGAGCAGGGACATCTTCCCCTGGATCAGGTTGCCCAGAGTCCCATCCAACCTGACCTTGAATGTGTCCAGAGAAGGGGAATCCACCCCCTCTCTGGGCAACTTGTCACCATCATTATAGAGAAAAACTTCTTCCTTATCTCTAGTCTGAATTTACCCTGTTTTGGTTGAAAACCATTACCTCTTGTCTACCACTACAGACTCTGCTAAAATTTTTGTCCCAATTTTTCTTATTTGTCCCCTTGAAGCCCTGAAAGGCTTCTCTAAGGTCTCACTGGAAGTTTCTTTTCTTCAGGCTGGAAAACCCCAATTATCCCGTTTTTTCCTCACAGGAGATGTGTTCCAGACCTCTGACCACTGTTGTGTCTCTCCTCTGGACCTGCTCAGATTTAGAGTAGAGTAAAGAGTAGGATAGTTTGGTTCACAAAATGATAGTTTAAAAGCTGATATGATAAAGAAACTTTAGATATTAATAAGAATATAGTCATTCAAGAGACAGCAGATGGACTATGAGAAGATAAATTTTGGAGATTAGTAATTATTTCATGTGCAAACATTCCGTTCAGGCTTTTAGAAATTTAATGAAATGCACTAAAACGAGCACGAACAGGAAAATAAGAGGAATGCTGAACAATTTCTTACAAATATACAAAATATGCTCCTGGCCTGTAAGATGCCACAATGTGTAAATATCTAACTTGGAGGAAAAGATGGAAAACTGCAGTTTGCTCCTGTTGGAGCTCTGTCTCATTCCTCCATTTTGCTCCCAGCTTTCTGAATGCTTTCAAGTGATCTGTCTAAGGAAATCAATGGCTATTGACAAGTTCTGTAATTACATTTACAAGCCAAGCTTCTCAGCCCTCTGACACTTATTTAAGTGATTACATACCTTCTGACCTGTTTTGCTAATGATCACCAATGTATGGATCTGAGCCAAAAATCAAATCATGTCCCAACACACCCACTGGCCTTTGTGAGCAACAGTGCTGTGCCTTGGGATCCTTGCACTGCCACAGTGACAGAAGAGCTGATGGGTGGAAAATGCAGCTGTCACAAAACTTTCTTCCAAATTCATGCTAAATTTGCCACGTGGGTTTGGCAGGGATGGTAGAGTTTGAACTGGGTTCACAGGTCAGTCCAAAAAAATGGCTGGTCAGTCTTTTTGTCTGATAGATCTCTCTGAGGCTGGAATAAATACCAGTGAGGAAGGAAAACAATATGCACACTAAACTTTTTCCACACGTTTGCTGCCACTTAGAATGTTGCCTGGAGCACCAGAGCTGTGTTGCTCTGGCGTTGCTATCTCAGCTGTCCTCATTGAAGCCACTTGTGCTGTACAAAACACTTTAAATATTTTCTTAAATGATGAAAAATAAAACACTTGCTGCATAATTTGGATACTGAACCAGGACTTAAGACAAAGGTCCCTGTGTTTATTTCATTAAATGCTTAAGTTTCAGAGATGAAATGAAACCCTTCAGTAGTCCTTTTACTACCTGAAGGGAGCCTACAAGAGAACTGCAGAGAGACTTTTTACAAGGGCTTGTAGTATTGACAGGATGAGGGGGAATGTCTTTAAATGGAAAGAAGGAAGGTTTAGATCAGATATTGGGAAGGAATTCTTCCCTGTAAGGTGAGTGAGTGGCTCAGATTGAGCAGCCCAGAGAAGCTGTGAATGCCCCCATCCCTGAAAGTGTTCAAGGCCAGGTTTTGGAAAGGGCTTGGAGTAACCTGGGATAGTGGAAGGTGTCCCTGCCCATGACTGAAGGACAGGATGATCTTTAAGGTCTGTTCCAACATAAACCATTATATGATTCTGTAAATCTATATTTCTATGAAAAACCTCAGCAGATACATGCTCAGTGCATCAGAGTTACACTCTGCTGGTGACATTGGAGTGAAAAACCATAAGGAGAATTGGGAGTGGATACCCTGACAGCTGCCAAAAGCTTTGGCCACTCTGCCTTTGGGTAGCAGAATCATTGTACACCAGTTGTCTGCTTTGTCAATCTGCTTTGTCAAATTAGATGATAAAATTTATTGGGAAAAGAGAATCGGAAAAAAAGACTTTGGGGTCCCGTTAACTTTACAAAACAGTCTGTCTTTCTGGTAAGCTTTGTATTCATTCATAGAAAAACAAAAGTTCCAATATCAATCCATGTTTTATTGACAAGTATTCCAAAAACTCTTTCAAAATGTGTGCATGGAAACTATTCCTTCACGGTTACCAGGTAAGGTGACTTTTCTATTGATCACTGCCCATCTGGAAGTCATTACCTTCACCTAAATCCAACAGAAATACACTGAACTCCAAATAGCTCAGCTCTGAGTCAGTGGAAAGAGTGAAGCCTGTGCAACAGATGATCAGAGAAGCACAAATACCCTGAGTACCTGGTAGCATCTGCTACCAGAAACAGTTCCTGCACCACCAGCAGCTGCTACTGAAGCCCTTTCTGCTTAGCAACTCTTACTACCTGACAGCATCTCTTGCTCAGTGTGCGGAGTGCTGATTCCACTTGCCATAAGTGAAGACACTGTGTAGGAGGAAAAATAAATTGTTACATGCTTTTGGGTTTCATTAGGTTTTCTTTGCTCTCCTACATGAAGGTTTTTGTAAAATTCCAAAGGAAGTGCTTTTTTTTTTTTTTTAATTATTTTAAGCATAAACAGTTGCTTCAAACAGATAATAAATATTCAAAACAGAATCCAAAATATTTTCATGAAGCTGGAGGATTACTAAGCTAATTCCTGTATTGGAAACTTCCTCCATGGCAATCAGTATGTGCTGCCAATAAATCACAAGTGTCCACAGTCCATAAACAGGTGAAAGAAATAAAATGTGACATGTTTGATAGCTTTGAGGTGTGCAAAGCCTGTGTGCCTATACATTTCACAAGGCTACTTATCTTCTCAGAGATCTGCAAGACAGAAACAAAATCCACCCCTGCCACAAAGCTGAAAAGAACCTCAGTGCTATAAAGGAGGCTCTGTGGACTCTGCAAGTAAGCTCTCAGTCTTTCACAAATGGGTATTTTGTGCTCTCTTTTCCTTCAGTTGGTGTGTGCAATAAGGGAAAAATGATAAAGAGGTAAGGAGGGTTAGTATCCTTCTCTGAGACTTGACAGCACAGTGAGTGGAGGGAGATGCAGAAGGGGAAGAATTTGGGCCAAAGCCATTCTCCAGTTTAAGTGAAAAAAGTATGTTGCCTGAATATTGGAAATGTCACTATTTCAATAACTTTTCTTTCATGTTATGCTATCTGATCAAAGGTGAAGACCACCTCAAGTGCAAGTTAAATGTTAATGCTTTTTCTTTTCCTACACTGGCTTTCTGCACATTTACAGAGCAGCTGTGTTCCTTTGCATTTCAGCGATAAGTTGAGCTATTTCAAAAGAAAACAAGATCAATTAAGACCTTCACATTCTGGTTTAGATTGCTTTATTTTAAATGCTGCACACTGTGACCAAGGTGAAGAGCAAATGGATCACAGTTCCTGTGAACCTATAATTTGCTGTCTCAATTCCAGCGCAGGGCATGTATTTTTTTCTTTGAAAACTCCATTTTGTCTCTGTTTTGGTGGAAATCCCTTTTTTGCAGATTGGATGTGAGGCTTTGTGTCATTCTATGCCTTGTTCTCCTTGTTCTCTAGATTTATTACCTCTAATTGAAATTTTCAATTCTGTTCACCTCTTGCATTTACTTTTTTCATAATTTCCTGTTGTATACCCATTTTAAGAGTCAGTTTGGACCATCCCACTAAAGTGTTAGCTCAGAGTTAACCTCTCAGGTTTCCCTTGAGATTCACTCCCAGCTCCTCAGAGATGATTTTCTCATGGATTAGACTCACACCACCTTCAGCTCGAGTTGGTTTTTTCCTTACTAACTTATCCTCCTGGTCAAGTACATTCTACCCCGTGGCAAAAACAAGCAAACACAAATTCTTTGAAAAAAGTGAAAAAGGTTTTAAAAGGCTCTTTCACCTCCCCTCTGAATAACTTTGGCTCGTGACCCCGTTGGAATTAACACAGATGCATGGACTAGCTGAAAATGGGATATTAACACTCAGCTTGGGGAAAACTCTGACACAGATCTGAGTTCCTCAAGGCTTCTTTTTCCTCACTGAACACTCTCCTGTTTCAGTGCAGGTGTAAACCTGGATAGCCAACACCACATGCTGGCCCTCCTCTATGAGAAGCACCAAGTCACACCACTCTTGTCTATCTGGACCCTACTTTCTCAAGGAGTTTATGCAAGTTAAACCACAAAACTCAGCCCTTTTGCCTTTTTGTTTTCCCATTTTTGTGTTTATTTTATTTTGTTTTATTTATGTATTCCCATTACATTGCATAATATTTTCCATTACTCTTGTTGCAAGGCTGTGTAACGAACCAACATGCAGCACACAGAGAAAGGTGTTTGCCACATTTCCAAGACACATCTGTTGGGAACTTTGTTTTTTTTGCTGTGTAAATATGCCTGTACATGGACAGAAAATGTGCCTGTTCCTTTGGTATGGAAATCATCTTCAGGCTGTACCATCAATATTCATTCCATATCACACCAATTAACAAACTCTGAATAATTGGGAACTAAACATGAATGCATGAAGGACCATGATCATCCAGGTAGTCACTAATAGGGACTTGTTTGAAGTAATCACACACAGATTTAATTTTAATATGGTTGATTTGGGTTTTTTTTTTTATTTTCCAGAAAGTTTTCTCAATGTTAATTAAACAATTTAGCTCATATTAAATTTTTTTAGGAAAGTGTAATTGTTTTAAAAAGCTGCCTTTAATCACAAGAATAGATTATTCAATCAATAACAAAATGCTTGATTTTTCTAGCATCATACTCTGTATGCAAAATGATGTTTTAAATACCTTTTATACATTTCAATATAATCAAAATGATGCTTTGTATTTCAAAGAGTTACTCATCTGCTTGGATAACATTGTAAAAAGAAAAAGCATGGAAGTTACTAAACAAACCCAAAATCATCCAAAAATTTCTTACCTGTGCTATTTCTTTGTATTTTAATTTCACAACAGCTTCTTTGAAATTGCAAAGTGAAAGAAGGTAAAGAGCATGAAAAGCTGTCTCTTGTGGCTATTTTAGAACTTTGAGGAGAGTCCAAATTTAAGTTGGACCCGAGAATCAACAATTTTGATACAAGGAAGTCGACCAGCCTCAAATGATGTCACGATTTTTCAGGAGTCCCAGGTGATGCTCAGCAGAGTTCACAATGTAACAAGGTTAAAGGAGGCAGTTTTTTGCTTTTTGTTTCATTACTTCCCTCAGCATTACCTGCAAGAAATGCCACCTGATATGCTGGGAATCTTTAAGTAAATAAATACTCAGATGTAGAAATGATTTATCATATTTTTTTAATGAATCCATATTTCCCACTCTTACTGGCTTGATATATAAGCAAAGCACAGGTCCCAACTGTGGCCTTAAAGAATCACTATGTGTCACGTTTTCACCATGAGTCATTCAAAGAATTTTTAATGGCACAACAGTTTGAATCAAGAAACTTAGAAACTTTGGGAGCTGCAATCTATGGGGAGGGCTTTCTTCCCCTCTTTTTTTT